>JAHRHZ010000061.1:13308608-13360674 GCA_024137785.1 Ginglymostoma cirratum | reverse complement strand
CTGCTTGGCCTGCTGTGTTCATCCAGCTCTACACCTTGTTATCTCAGATAATATGACCTGAAGCTTACAGGCCTCTAATCCCCAAGCTTGCCTAATTATTATTTCAGTATTAGCCAGTGTTGTCTCCTTTTCAAATCTTCTTTTGACATGGTGCTTTGGGATTGGCCCTCATGTAAATTAGAGAAATGGAATACCATTTTGATATAAAGTAAATATATGAAACTAATATTGAATGGTTCTTACCTAAAACGTGGATCTGGATTCATGCTACAGAACCACTTATCAGGCAGCATATCTGGATCAATCCCATCTTGAAGCTTTCGCCATTTTAAACAGCCATCGCATTGAGCCCAAACTTGATCAGGAAGCTTCCTGCAAAATAAAAGTTTTACTTAGCCTACATCTGGAAAAATACTATAAACTTATGAATTCAAAGGCAGAAATAAATTGCAAACCATAAACAAAACTGCGCTGAACTTTATCTATAAAATCTCTTGTGGAACTGACTCACAGCAAGATACTTAATTTCCAGCACGATACTTAATTTCCAGCACCCAAGTGTAAGATCCTTATGTGTCATAAATCATGGGAGTCCTTAAAAGATACTTCAGTGGATAATTTTACTATTGATGTGTGCATTTTTCTTGGCTGTTTTGTTTAAACCTTTATTGTGGCCCTTAGAAAGTTTAGCTAAGAAAACAGCAAACAAAAATATTTCAGAAAGAACATTAGACAATTTCCGGAAAAGTTAAAGCACTGAATGTTTGATTGAATCCACTAATTATATGCTGATTGGAACCAATTTATAATTTTTCAGCTTTAAATGTTGAAATAAAAATTTATAAATGCAAAAACGTTGATAAAGTGTGGCGTAAGTACAATTTTTTTTGACAGTAAATGTAAATGTAAAACTTTAATGAACAAGATCAACTTCTCAAATCAGATTCCAGACCCAAGTCAGAACTCTGCAGTATCATGCAAGACAGAACTATCTTCACAGAATGATCTAGCACAGAATGAAGCCATCAGTACTCTGAAAGAGCTATTCAGTTTACCTCAACAGCTAGCTTTTCTCCACAACCTTGCACATTAGTGCTCTTCATGTACAGACTCAATTTCTTTTTAAAGATTCCTATGAAAATCTAATTTCAACACCTTTTCAAATCATGTTTTAGACCTTCACAACTCTGAAACTTTTTGACATTTTCCTCTAGACGTTTGGCCAATTATTTTAAGTCTGTGAAGATTATGTTCTTTTCTAAGGTTTTTGAGTAGATTTGTATCTCAGCTTGTGGATGTTGTGGTTGGTTGGCTCGCCGAGCTGGTTCGTTGTTCCGGAGACAATTCGTTACCATGCTGGGTAACATCAACAGTACAGCCTCCGATGAAGCGCTGTTGTGTTTTCCTGTCTTGTGTATAAACTCTGGTGTCTGTTGAGCTGGATTACCTCACTTCGGTCTTCCTTTGCAGTGGACTATATTTAGGGTCTAGCTCTGTGTTTATTGATGGCCTTCTTAGCGGAGAGCCAGACTTCTAGGAATTCCCGTGCTTGTCTCTGCTTGGCCTGTCCCAGGATCCTGGTGTTGTCCCAATCAAACTGGTGATTTTTCTTATCCATGTGGATGGAGATGGGTAAGTATTGGTCGTGTCTTTTTGTTGCTAGTTGATGCTCCTGTACTTTTGTGGCTAATTTTCTTCCTGTCTGTCGAATGTAATGTTTGTCGCAGTCTTTGCAAGGAATCTTGTATATGGTGTTGGTTCTGTCCATAGTGGGTAACTGGTCTTAAGTTCAGGTTAGCAGTTGGCGTAGGGTTGAAGTGGGTTTGTGTGCTAATCTGATGCCCAGTGGCCGTAGGAGTCTTGCGGTCAGTTCAGATGTGTCCTTGATGTTTGGTAGGTAGCGTGAGGAGTGTGTTGGGGCATGCAGTATCTTCGTGTTGTTGTTTGTGTAATAGGCATCGTCTGACCCAGTTGTTTGGATATCTGTTGTCTTTGAATACTTGGAATAGGGACTCTTCTTCTTTTTGGCGTAGTTCCAGGTTGCTGCAGTGCGTTGTTGCCTGTTTAAATATAGAGTTTTCACGCAACTTCGTTTGTGGGTATTAGGGTGGTTGCTGTTGAAACTCAGTACTTGGTCAGTGTGTGTGGCTTTTCTATGTACTTTTGTCAGGAATTCCCCGTTGGTCCTGCGTTCTAACATGACGTTCAGGAATGGGAGCTGTTCATTCTTTTCCTCTTCCCTGGTGAATTTGATTCCAATGAGAGTGTTGCTTATTAGTTCGTGTGTTTCCTGTAGTTTGACCCGTTTAATAATGACGAAGGTGTCGTCCACGTATCGGATCTATTGTTTCGGTTGGATTAGCGGAAGTGCCATGCTTTCAAGTCTCTGCATCACTGCTTCAGCTTTTAGTTCAGAGACAGGTGGCCCCCATGGGCGTCCCGTTGATCTGTTCATATATTTGGCGTTAAAGGTAAAGTGGGTCGTGAGGCACAGGTCCAGTGATTTCAGCATGTTGTCTGTGGAGACGGTGTCACGCGGGTCTTGTTCTTGTTTTAGTGATGTTGCCAGTGTTTAAAGTCCCCCAGTTCTACAGCCCCCCCGAAGGTACACAAACCGGAAGTACCCCTCAGACCCATAGTCTCCCTGCCAGGCATGCCATCACACAGACTAGGCAAGGAGTTATAACGGAGACCAGTCAGCAAGTCACCCCACTCAATCTGCTCAGCCCAAGAGTTCCTCAATTCCCTCATGACATAAGAATAAACGACGACAAAACCATGGTGTCATTTTACGTTACTGCCCTGATCACATGGATTGGCGTACCACTAGCAAGAGAAATACTGGTTTCTTATGTCCTGAGGGAACTGAGGAACTCTTGGGCTGAGTGGATTGAGTGAGGCGACTTGCTGACTAATCTCTGCCCAGTACTTACTCATCTCCATCCACATGGATAAGGAAAATCATCAGTTTGATTAGGACAACACCAGGATCCTGGGACAGGTCAAGCTGAGACAAGCACGGGAATTCCTAGAAGTCTGATACTCCACTACGAAGGCCATCAATAAACACATAGGGCTAGACCCTATATATACTCCACTACAAAACAAAATCAGAAGTGAGGTAATCCAGCTCAACTGACACCAGAGTTTAAAAACCAGGCGGGAAAACACACCGGCGCTTCATTGGAGGCCGCACTGATAATGTTATCCAGCAGGGTAACGAAACATCTGCAGAACAACAAACCAGTTTGGCAAGCCAACCAACCACAACGATTGTCTTCAATGTTACAGAAACTAAATGTTAAAAGAAAAAGAAACCTCCCAGCAATTTAGATTTGCACTTGTCCAGACTGAACAAGATAACTGAAATCTTGGCATACAAACATGAACTGTACACATCACAAAAGGGTTAGAAGGCTGCACGGGAATTGAAGGAGTCAGTTACATTTTTATGATTCATTCACAGAATATGGGAGTCTCTGGCTAGGCCAGAGATTTTATTACCCATCTCCAAATGCCCAAAGAGCATTGCTGCGATCTGGAGTCACATTTAGGCCAGACTAGGTAAGGATGGCAGTTTCCTTCCCTACAGGTCATTAGTGGACCATGATGGGTTTTTCCAACAATTGACAATGGATTCATAGTAATCATTAGAGTTTTAATTCCAGATTTTTTTAGATATAGAGTTCAATTCCACCACCTGCTGTTGTGGGATTCTAACCCAGGTCCCCAGGACATTACCTGGGTCTGCGGATTAAATGTCCAGTGACAATACATGAGGCCACGTTAAACATACTACTTGAATGAATGATACGTTTCTGCTAAAGTAGCACAAATACTTACTGCGAATCTTCTACCGGTACAACACTCTGAGGATCTTCTTGGTTTCTTTTATTCTTCTTCTCATTCCAGTAATCATTCAGCTTCAGTCCTAGTGCTTGCATCGTCAGTCTGTAATTAGGACAAAACATGTAAAAGGTATATTCTAAGAAATGAAATATTTGTTTGCATTCAAGTCTTTTCGATACCCTGGTCTTGCCATGACTTGGGTGGCTTTCAGCATAGTTTATCCATTCTCTCCTACTCTCAGCTCTCCTTATCACTTATCCAGCTGCTTTTTTGTTGTAGCCTACTATCTTGTCTGCCTACCCCTTCCATATTTCTTTCTCTCTGGGCTCTGTCTCCACTTATCCACTCGCCTCTTACCCCCCACCCTCCAAACTTCATCTTCAGCATAAACGCCACTTTTCCAAAGAGCTATCAGGTTTGCAATGTTAACTCTGCTTTCTGACCACAAATGCAGCCAGACCTGCTGAGGCTCACCTGCATTTCCTGTTTTTGTTACAGGAAATGGCTTAGTAGCCACCTCAACGTAGGTTAAATAAAAGTTCTGGTTTAAATTTCAATTCTCTAGTTCTTTTTCACCAAGGCTGATAAAACCTTCAGCATTTAATCATCTTCTTAGTTGTCTCACTAGTTTTTTTAAATACCTTTAAGATTATGTACCAGTTTAGAACAGAGATAACTCAGGCATGTTTCCTGTGTTTAGGGAAAAAATCAAACACATCTTAACATGTCTTTTTGTGTGGTAGAACAACATATTCACACTCCAGAAGTATACATTCAGTGTACAGCCAAAATTAGTCTGAACAAATATCAAACTCAAATGCAAAGGCCAAAATGACTCTGCTGGACCTGTCAGCACCATGGCACTTTCCACTTCATACTATTAAGGCTATATTTACAATTTTCTGGATTCACAGCATATACACCTTGTAGCTGCAGTGTCAGTGTAAAGTGTATTGTAAACATATCCTGTGCCACATTCTTGTTTTGGTTGCAAATGCACAAATTGCATATTTCAGAAAAATAAAAAGGAAGACCCATCTAAGTGATTATACTTCTGGGATCGGAGATAGGAACTGCAGATGCTGCTGTTAGAGTCAACACAGTGTGGAGCTGAAGGAACACAGCTAGTCAGGCAGCAGAGCAGGAAAGTCGACATTTCGGGTCAGGACCCTTCTTCAAAACTTCTCCGAAACGTCGACTTTCCTACTCCTCTGATGCTGCCTCACCTGCTGTATTCCTCCAGCTCCAGGCTTCTAGGATCACTGCGCTTCTAAGATCACTGACACAGTTTTGATACAGTTTACTGTGCTGTGTTAGATGATTTATTCACACAGTTTTAATGCGAAGACTAACAGTACACACTTGATGACTTTCAGGATTCCTCCATGGCCGGTAGGGAAGTTAATTGTGAATTTATCAGAATATATATCTTAAAACACCACTTTTATTTTGTTATTAGTCAGATATTCTCGGTCGGCCACCAGATGGTGTGTTTTGAGAGAGGAAAGAAGCACAGCAGTATTTTGGTATTTCATCTCATCAAGAGAATTGCAGAATGGTGCTTGGAGTTGAAGTTAAAAGTAGGGTTACAAGAACACATGATGCCTGGAGAATGTAGGGAACTCTGATCTTATTCTTTGTTAATGGCGTTATTCAAAACAGTCAGGTACTTGTACAAGACACAACTGAGCTCATCTATGCAAGTCTGGCTCATAATGATATGCTGTCGTCTTTTACCTTCTTGTCTTCTATTCTTGTAAAACTAGAAATAATGAGCAAACTGGCCTTGGCACAGTACCAATTCACAACAGAAATAAACTCACACATCCAAAAATCAAATTAAAACTCAAAGCTACCAGAGGAACATCAAAATTATTTTTAAAGTGATTGCAGTCAACTTAATGATACATTTATTTCTAAAGACGTATTAAAGAACAGTATGAAAATTGTATCAGAGATAAAGGTACTGATGAAGGGTCTAGGCCCGAAACGTCAAGTTTTCCTGCTCCTATGATGCTGCTTGACCTGCTGTGTTCATCCAGCCCCATGCTTGTTATCTAGTATGAAAATTGTAAACTTCTTTCCCTCCATAAAAAAGGGTATAAAATTGTATAATGAAATTAAGGTCAGTGCACGCTTAAGTCACACAGCTTTAATTTAAAAAATATTCAGCATATTGTACTGAAAATAAGATAGCTTCCCAACATTGAAGTTTTACCTATACTCATTTGTATAATCAAAGTCTTGTTTATTATGTGTCGGCTTAAGAAAGTTGCACTCAATAATTCCAATAACACCAACTCCCATGTTGTTTGCCTGGAAGGAAACAGTAGAATGGACTCAGTATTATTACTTTAAATACAGACAACAAATGGAAATTATAATTTTAAACTATGACTGACTTTATAATTTATAGATGCACTTACTCTGAGCTGACAGCCAACTTTCTCGTAAGACTTAATCAGTCTATTTTTATGGTACATCATTATTCCAAAATGTTCTTTATTTCTCCAGTTAAAGCCAAAGGTTATTTTTACGTTTTTGTTCTTAAACAGCATTAAGGAAATTGTAAATACAGCTGTATTTGGAATGAAAATTAAATGAATACCCACACTTTCAAATATTCTTTCTCAAACCCAAAGAAAAGAAGTAATTAATTTTGAGTCATATTGACTCCTTGATCAATGACTTGTTTTGACAAATGGTTGGAAGTGGCCAGGTGCCATCAACCCCAAAAACCTCAAAAAGATAAGGCTACTGGTGATGGAAAGAATATTAAGCCTAGCACTCCTGCCACAGGAATGTATCCAAAGTTAGAACAGTCTGAAGAAAGCAAGGATCAGGTTATGGATGATATTCTCTTGGCAGCTGCCCTTAGGGACCATCCTCCCGCCCTATCACGACCCATTATCTAATGACTCGCCGTCTCTCCCACCTCAGGTCACCTCTTCGGACACAGTCGGGGTCCAGACCAGAAGGCGTTGGGCAGCCAAACAGGAGAGTACCCATAACAGTGATCCTAAGGAACCCGTTAGTGGTACGGTTGAACAATACCCCCGCATAACGGTAGGGGAAGCTGCTGTATTACGCCCCTGGACCCCCTCGGAGGTCCAAAGTATGATAAATGAAGAACCGAACTCCCTAAAAAAAAAAAAAAAAAACCGTCCCATTTCATAATTGGTTAGTACAGACATGTCAAACTTATAACTCCTTGCCCGGTGATGTGCTGTTACTGTTGAAGGTTGCATATGGCACTTCCTGGCCAACTGTTAAAGATTTGTTTGCTGTCCCACCAGGGATCGAGGGTGACTGGGCCCCTGATGATGACCTTCAGAATCAGGGAAACGAGAGTAGAGACACTTGGCTCTGGACACGCGCTAAAGATGGCATCACTTATGGAGCTAGGCAAGATAGTGATTTTGGGGAGGTGACCCGTTGCATTCAGAAAAAGGGGGAGCAGCTGACAGACTTCATTACTAGGTTTAAGGATACTTGGGCATCCTCAGAAGGGGTGGCGCTGGAGCAATATGGACCCCTTGCCATCCAAACCCTCTTGAATTGCCTTGAGCCTAACACAGCCTACGCTTTCAAATTGGCTAATCTGACGTGCCAGCAGCAAGGATGGAATGAAATCCTCACGTCCCTGATTAATATGGACAGGCAGGGTTTGTTCACCAAGCGATCCGGTGAGCCTAAAGGCCAATTCGTCCAGCAGGTCCACCCCGGGGGTCACATGGAAAGACACAGTAAACTCCAAAATGAGAATTGTGGTCAGTGGTGGCAGGGTAGGGATAAAGGACAGGACGTCTGCCAGCGATGCAGGCAGAAGGGCCACTGGGCTCGGCGTTGTCATAATGAAAGATGGGGCACGTACTGTCGATCAGATACCCACTATCCCTTTTTCTTTTAATAACCGTTTCCCTCACAGACAATTGGGGTGCCATGGAGGGGCAGCCTTACAGGCTGCAGTGATCAGATTGTCCTCCTCTCCCCGTGAGGACCCCATGCTGAAACTGAGATCGAAGGGAGACAAGTAAACTTTCTGACCGTCACGGCGGAATCAATCTCATCCTCTGTGTCCCCCTCTGTGGACCCGCCTTGTAGTTCTAAACAGATTTCCACTATAGAAGCAGCCAGAATTCCGATGGTTGAGCCCTTATCCCATCCCATTCCTATCCAAATCGGAAACCATAATGTGAATGAGACCTTTGTAATTGCCAAACATTCGCCTGTCAGCCTATTGGGTCACCAAGTGCTCTGCAAGCTTGGAGCTACTCTCCACTGCACTCAGCAAAGACTATGCCTCAAACTTCCCGAACATTCCGTCCCTTTGGCCTACAGTATGTTACTCAAAGAATCTGACGACCCGAACTGTGCCCCTGAACTATACTGTTGGCCCCTACAAAATAACCCCCTTGAGAAGATGTTAGTGTGCCTCGGTGCAGCCCTAACTGACAGTTGCAACGAATGTTTATGCTACTTGTGCCATTTGCTCAGTACCAGCAGATTACTTGCCAGAACCCATTGTACGGCACTATTTTCAAAACACAGACTCCGATTCCTATGTTCAGTGGGCAACCCCTTTTTCTTAATGCTCCTGATACCCTCTGTTTTGACAGTCACATCTATTTCAGTGTTCTGGGTTTGGGAGCCGCCATTGATCTGAGCACCCCCAAGGATCTGTGTTTCAACTGGGCCCCACATCAGTCCCTCATTTACCGTGGCTATTAAGGCCCCGGCGAAGCCTAAACAGATTAGCCCCACGTTAAAGCGCTTGCGAGAAGAATGTCCGCTGCATTCCATCACGGTTCCCCTTCCACCTTTTGGAACTGTTTTTGTTCATGACCTTTCAGCCCACTCAGGTTGCATCACACTGACTTCTGAGTCGTGGCCTGTTATCTTTTGCTGATTTCAGCCGTCTTCCTCAGTAGATTTGTTCTTCCCTCTCCTTCTGAAATCTATCCCTTTCTCTTTATGGGCTCTGCACAAGAATCATGTTGGGCTCGTTTCTTCCTCTTCACTCCATCAGGTTACTGTTTGCTCTGGTACACCTCTGCCCTCTATTCAACAGTATAGGTTACCTGCAGAAGCAGAGGAGGGTATAAGGCCAGTCATTGGGCTTTCGGCCCAAGGTGTTTTGCGTCCAGCCCAGAGTACTTGTAACACCCCCATTTTGCCTATTCCTAAACCACGTGACAAATTGTTGCAAGACTACAGAAAGCTTAGATCACATTGTGCAATGTTGACCAGAAACTTAAAGTTAACGAATCAGCAACCAAAAGTTGAGAGACCATGACAGATGGTCTGCCTTGGTGGGGTGGGGGGAGATGTGGTAATGTGTGTACATGCTTGCGTGCATGCAATAACTATTTCATAAGTTGCCTCTATGTATTAATAGCGCTCCAAATTCTGAAATCTGCGGAGATCGCGGGGACCTGACGACTTGTCAGTAGCGGCTCCCTGTGATATCACAAATAGAGCCTCTTTGCTTCGAAGTCTGAACTCGTGTGCTCCAGTTAATCTCTTCGACATATCTGCTGAGGTTTTACTGCACAATGTACTACTGAAAATTCTCATTCCTGTCAATATTTCACCATGAAAAATGTACACTTTATAAAGTGGCATATATTTTATCATTTACAAGTTCATCTCCCATGTTATTTTGTTTAAAGTTACTACAAAAAGGATACAATAAACATTGGTTTGTATATATCATGTTCAATGTGAGCCAGACTTTTAGAAATGAGCTGAGTTTTGACTTTCACTCCCAGAAGAATGATTTGCATCCGTGGCTTCAGGTACAAAATACTACAATAGGCCTGAAAAAAAAATACAACAACCTGTAAGTATGAACTGGAAAATATCTCAAATATTCTTTAAATATTCAATGATCATCCTCTATAGTAAGCTAATTCCAATATTAAATTTTATTTCAAATTCTCAGATTAAATAAACCAATGGCATGGGACAGAACGTCAGAATAGACTTTTTCTCAATGCACCTTAATAATCAATACTTATTTAGAAGCAATTATTCTCTTCACAAGGCCATATGTGTTTTTAAAATATTTTGCGCATTGACACTTGTCAGGAAAATTCAAATTACTACAATTCAAATCAGAAACAAAACTAGTTGGTAGCGACTCAATTTTACTTATTTGGACAATCAAATTTCAATCACAAACTGCCTGCCCTTCCAAAATACCAACATAAGCAACTAAGCTTGCTGGCAACATTTCATTTTAACTTACTCTTAAAGAATAATCACTTTCAGGCACAATTTGATCCATCCGTTCCTGTCTTTTGTACTTTCTTTTTCCTGTGTCGTCATCTAAAAGATCTCCGGGAATTCTGATGTCATGCTTATCAGATTCAAAGTCAAACTCTGGTTTTCCATCCTTGTTTCTTGAAATAAATTAACACTATTAAATCTGTACCTTAAGCCTATGAAATTTAACAAAACTCTCTCAAAAAGTACTTAGAGCTATATAACTGGTCATTCCCAGAATAAAAGGGTAACAGACCTCCTAGTAAAGGTGCTCAAACTAAGGAAGATTTTAATAAGGAACAAATTTCTATTGATCACTGAGTCAGTAACTTGAGTGTATCTGTTTAAGATCATAAAATAAATGAAGAGAGTCACAATTTATTATCTAGACATTGTCAAAACATCAAATATCTACCAGAAAAGAGTGGTTGAAGTGGAATCTAACTGCCCAACTAGGAAAGGGAAACTGGATCAAAGTTTAACTTATTTTAAAATAAGGATAGAGGGAAGAACAGGAAACTGGGACTGAACAGACAGCACCTTCAGAGAGCCAGTCCAAATGTGGTTAGCCAAAGTGCCTCCTTCTGTGTGTAAAGTCTTATTATGCAATGATTGTAGCAGTGACCAGAATACAGCTGTTTTTAAAAAGTCCATCGATGAGTGCAATCTACTGTGTCTTCCACTGTGCTCATTTCTTTCTAGTGAAATTGTTACAAAGTACAAATTAACAAAGTTTAACTTACATTCTTATATTCCAAACTATAATCCTTGTCCCTCGTTTTCCAGAAATAGCATCCAGTTCTGCCAGGAGGTCTTTTTCTGTGTTAAATAAAGAATATTGCAAAATTGCTTTCAAACTTGACTGCATGTCCTCGCTTAGAAGCTTTTGTAAGACTGGTGTTAAAGAATGTAACCATACTTTCAAATAAATAGCAGTTTGCAACTCTTGCAGCGTATCAACATTTCTCAGGTTCCCAACATGTTTTGCCAAACTTTGAAGATTTTTCAAAGAATATTGTGAACATAAAAATATCTTCTGACAATGCACAAAAAGCACAGAAAGCCTGAAACAGGAGGAACGATGATTCAAGCTCAATAGACAAAGCTGCAGTTTTGGAATATGAAGATGTATTATTTGAAATATTAATTTGGATTATTATTGACTGGACACATACGTGATTTTTTTTTGGCAAGAACATATCGCAAAGCACAGGACTCTAGACAGGGCAGGGGGTAAAAAAGGAAGCATTTGCAAAGAATACAAGCTGCTTTTCGGTATAGGATCAAATGACCCAATTTGTGAATGTATAAAGCTACTGGATTGGAACAAGAAGAAAGATCTTGCCTCAAGCAACAGTTTTTATCCTCTTCCTCCAAAAGCCTCCTAATAAAATTGGAGAGTTCAAAACCCATCAGACACTTGATAACCACGAGTGGAGGGTTCTTAAAAGGGAGGTGTCTTAATTGTTGCAGCCGGAGACTTCTTAAAAACAGAATGCACAATTCACCACCATTGCTTCCAGAAAAACAGAATTCAGATAGGCATGCCTGAACTCGAAGACTACTCAGTAGAAACAGGTGGAGTGTAAAGTAACTTTGGCTACAGTTCAATATTTGGACAATCTGGGAAGTTTTTTTTTACATTTAGCTGATATTTGGCCAAAAAAACATTATGTAACATTTTTCAGAGACCTTTTTTTAATATTCTGTTCCTGGACTCAGAGCTCGTGTGTGTATGAGTACAATGCATTTGCACAGTTTAAACCATTCTTAAAAATCTTTATATCTTTGCTTACCTAATATTTTGTTTGCAGAGTGTTAATTTGCCCAGTCAAAACAACATATGGGGATCGCAAGTATACATAAGTCACAACTCCCAACAGACATTAAACACCAATAATCCCACTCACCAACCACATTAAGAATTGCAGAGGACAGACCTGCAGATAAAGGGCAGATAATGCAGCATCTGAAACAGCAAGTCTTCTAATCAAGAACAAATATCTCCAACAGAAAAAGGATATTGTTCATGTTGAATGAAACAAGCGGTACAACCACATTTTCTGCTTTTATTGCTTCAAGATAAGTCTGCGACAAGAAGCCCACACTACATGTTTCCCCATTTTTTGTAAAAACAATTGCATCTTTTCCCAACCGCATGGATCCAGACTTGAAACCGTTGCCATAAAGCCCAACAGGTGCGTGACCATTTACTGCAACTTTATCACTGAATCCAAAGCTGGGAGGAACAAGAAATAAAATATAAGAATTTAAAGCTTTTCAAGCTAAAATAGTACATCGCTTTTCACATTTTAAAATTAAATACAAGCAAAACCATTTAGCATTGCTGTACAGGTTTGAGGACAGGATTCACAACCACAGAGTGAAGGGATGACCCTTTAGAACGGAGATAGGGACGAATTTCTTCAGCCAGAGGGTGATGAACCTGTGGAACTCTGCCACAGAAGGCTGCGGAGGATGTGTTATTGAGCATTTTGAGGTTCTCAATTAGTAAAGGGATCGAAGATTATGGGGAGAAGGCAGGAGAATTGGGTTGAGAACTACATCAGTCATGTTCAAATGGCTGAGCAGACTCAATGGGCTAAATGGCCATTCTGCTCCTGTATCTTATGATCTTATCTGTTTCTGTTCCATAAAGCTCATTGTGATAACACAGTGTCTTGTGAATTGTATACAATCTAGTTACCTTGTCTGTACTCCTCCTACGAAGGCAAACTACTCTAGTTTATAGTTTTACTATCACAGCTAAAAATCTTCCTTAGCCATTTTATTTCAAATGAGAACCACTTTCAGCCAATTTGTACTGCTTTGACCTTACTGGGGCAGCCCTAATATGATCAATTATTGAATATCTTTAAGACTCCAAGAGACAAATACTTGGTCTCTCACAAAATCAAGAGGTACTATAATCATAGACGAAAATGGAGTTGAAGGAAAATATCAGTTATATTGGTACTGAATGGTGGAGCAAGGTCACCATAATGTTATGGCCAGCTCCTGCTCCTACTGCATGTTCTTGTGAAACACCACATTTGGTTCCCTTCAACTACATTTGCGTCCTTGCGAAACTCAAAGTCAAAAATGACACCCTGCGTCACTGTGACAAAGGTAAGCTATGCGTCCTTCTTCTTGGCTTGCCTTCAACTCATCAATACAGATAACTACACCATCCTCCTTCATTGCAAGTTATCACCAGGTCTCTAAACTATCTCAGTGTCTCTAGGTTCTCAGAATGCTTTTGCAGCATTCAGTAATGATGAGCAGCTTGTCCCCCAGTTAAAAGTTGTGAAGTCATTATCTTCAGTCCTCAAGACCATCACAGTTCCCTAACCACCAACTCCAACTTTCTCCCTGGCAGCTGTTCAAGGCCAAAACAAATTTATATCAAACTTTTTTAATTTGATTCAGATGATGAGTGATAATCTTAATTTGGTTGTTAGAAAAGTTCTTGGCACATTGAGTAGATTTGCAAGTAATCCCAATCACAGAATTATATCTAATATTGGCTGTTACATTCTACATCTTTCAGGCACAGGTTGGTTGAATATGGTCAGTATACTGCCTGTTTTTCTGGACAAAGCATCATATCGTTTGATGCAAATCACAGTCATTGGGATGTACAGTCTATATCCCTGGTGTCACACCAACAATGAATTCTGAAATTGTCCATTTTGACAGAAAGAATAAAGAAATTATCTAAATGGGTGAGGTTTGCAGAGCTGTAAGTTGCAGAGAGACCTGGGTGTCCTAGTGTGTCAATTACAAGAGGTTAGTGTGCAGGCACAGCAGGTAATTAGAAAATAGAACGTTATCACTTATCCCAAGAGAATGGAATACAAAGGTAGCAAAGTTATGCTTCAATTGTATGTGGCACTGGTAAAACTGCTTCTAGAGTGCTGCGCATAGTGTTGGCCACCTGATTTCAGGAAGGATGTATATGCATTGGAGGCAGAGATGGTTTACTGGAATAAAACCCTTTGCTCTTTGACCAAAAAGCAAGGATTGGACAGCATAGGTTTGTATCAATCGACTGGTGTTTGGAAGACCAAGATGTAACTTGATTGAAACATATAAAATTCCGAAAAGGTTTTGACAGGGTAGATGTGGAGAGGATGTTATTTTCTGTTATGGGAGAATCTAGAACTAAGGGTCAGTATTTCAAAATCAGGAGTCACCCATTTAAAACCAAGGTTTGGTGATTTTACTTTTCTCTCTGAGGGGGTCGTGAGTGTTTGGAACTCTTTCCCTGGAAAAGGTAATGGAAGCAGAGTGCTTGAAAATTTTTAAGGCAGAGGTAGGTAGATTCTTTGTCGGCAAGAATTTGAAAGCTTCTCAGGAATAGGAATTTGGATGAGGTTACAAGACATCATAGGGCAGAATGGATTTGAGGGTCTGAATGGCCTGAGGACCCCGATTTGTGTGTTCTTACGTATTTAGGATAAATTATTGTTCCATTTTAAATTTGCATATATCCTGATGTGTGCGAGATAAAAACCTACGAAAGTATTTGTTTATCAAATAACTATTTTGATGACATTATTTTCAGAAAAGGATTGGATTACATTCCTAGGTGCTTTCTTCCTTTCTAAAGGGAATGATTAAAAGGCATCAAGTTTTTAAAAATGCATAATACTCCATTTCTGTAACTCCATTTGCAGTAAATTGTATCCTAGAAATCACACGGACTTCCAGAAATGAAGGATCTGACTCACAGATGCAAAACAACTTACTATGTTAGCAGGGTGAGATGAAGTTAAGCAAGAAAGGTAGGCATACTGCAAGATAAGTGAAACTTTAGTTTCATTCTCAGTAATTTTCAGTATTTCTGTTAATCCCTAAAATTGTATAGTATACAGCCCAGAAGATAGCCTTGCTTAGCTTGTGTAATCGTGTAAGTAAGGTTGCTACCTATTACTTTAAGCTGTTGCGTGCACCAGCAAACAATGATCTCGAGCTAAGGTTAACTACAAAAGACACAAGTATATCAAGCTGCGGTCTACTGCACTTAATCTAAAGATTTTCCATTCAAATTGCTGAATAATTTTAATCATGAAAAGAACTTTCAAAGATCAAAAATAGAGAATATGTCACTGATTTTCCTTCTATATTATTTATAAAAAAAGCAACAAATTACAGATACCTCAACATTTTGTGCAACTTGCTTTGATTCATCCCCTGGCCATTGTCGGCAAATATCAAGCAAATTTTTTCCTTTATTTCAGTCTTATCAATCCACATCTGCTTTGCATTTACATCTGGATCATATGCATTATCTGGAGAAGTGAAGACAAAGTCAAACAATGGAATAAAAATGGTTTCGATTTAGCTGAATTAATTTTAGAGACAACGCACTTTAAAAGAAACCACATCCTACGAAGAGGACAGCACGCTGGCAACTTACCGCTTGAAAGATGCCACATTAATGTAAGCAGTCTCATCAAAGCTGCCAGCCCTCAGCTAATTTGATTCAATCCTCATAAAGAAGTACAGACCAAAGAGCTGAATTGCACAGGTGAACCGAGAATCATAGAATCCCTCGACAATAAGTCTACTGTTTTGGATACTGTTGCGGGGGATGACCTGCCAGGGGTAAGCCACAAGGACCGCGTCTCTGGTACAGGGTCCAGCTGTGTGGCTCAGAAGGGAAGTGGGGGAGAATAGGAGAGCAATTGTAGTGGGGGATTCAATAGTTAGAGGCCCAGACAGGTGGTTCAGTGAATGCGAACGAGACGAACGGATGGTATGTTGCCTCCCAGATGCCAGGGTCCGTGACATCTCGGATCGTGTCTTCAAGATCCTTAAGGGGGAGGGTGAACAACCAGCAGTCATGGTACACATCGGTACCAGTGACCAATGACATAGGCAGGAAAAAGACAGAATGTGAAACACGAGTACAGGGAGTCAGGTTGGAAGCTGAAGTCCAGGACAAACAGGGTAGTTATCTCTGGATTACTACCAATGCCACGTGATAACGAGGTAAGAAAACGGAACAGAGTGCAGCTGAACACGTGGCTACAGGGTTGGTGTAGCAGGGAGGACTTCCGTTATGTGCATAATTGGAGTACATTCTGGGGAAGGTGAGACCTGTACAGTAAGGATGGGTTGCACCTGAACCAGAAGGGCACAAATATGCTGGGAGGGAGGTTTGCTTGAGTGATATGGGATGGTTTAAACTAGATTGGCAGGGGGTGAGGAACCGGGTTTGTAAGTCAGAGGATGAGGTATTCAGCCTTCCAACAAACACAACAGGGAGTGAGGTTGTTAATAAAGAAATGCGGTCGATGGAGTGTAATTGTGGACACACAAGTGTGTATACTTCAATGCGAGAAGCATCAGAAATAAGGCGGATGAACTTGGAGCATGGGTCAGTACTTGGAACTGCAATGTTGTGGCCATTACAGAAACTTGGGTAACTCAGGGACAGGAATGATTGTTGGAAATTCGGGGATTTAGATGCTTTAAAAGAAATAGGGAGGGTGGTAAAAGAGCCAGGGGAGTGGCATTGCTAGTCAGGGCTAGTATAGCAGCTACTGAAAGGCAGTTCGAAATGATATGTCTACAGATTCAGTTTGGGTTGAGGTCAGGAGCAAGAAAGGAGCAGTCACTTTGTTACAGACCCCCTAATACTTGGGGAGAAGAGGAGCAGCAGATTGGGAGGCAGACACTGGAAAGGTGCAGAAATCACAGGGTTGCAGTCATGGGTGACTTCAACTTCCCAAATATTGATTGGAAACTTTTTAGTTGTAATAGTTTAGATGGGAGCAGATTTTGTCCAGTGCGTTCAGGAAGGATTCCTGACACACTATGTAGATAGACCAACATGAGCAGAGGCCACTTTGGATTTTGGCCACTTTGAATAAGTGGCAAATAACAATCGCACTACACAGTCAGTCTACAAAAACGTGCTCCCCATGACATTCAACAGCTTTTCTATCATTGCAGTCCCGACTGCCAATAATTCTAGAAGTCACCACTGAACAAAGAAAGTCAAATGAACCAACCACATAAATAATACGAATATCAAGAGTAGTTCAGAGCCAATAATACATCTCAATTCTGCAAAGTCTGTCCAACATCCATAAAGCACAGTGAAGTGCATGAAGTAATCTCCATTTGCCTAGAGGAATTCACTTCCAAAACCACTCAAGAACATCAACACAATCCAGACAAACTGCCTGCACTGTACCATGTCAAGCTCATTGGAAACTTACTTCGCCACTACTGCACAATGGAGGCACATACAAATACAATATGATAAAACTTGACCATACAGTTAACAGTGAAGAGAATGGCTGTAGATTACAGATAGGTTCGCTAAGTGAATGTAAAAGTGGCAAGCAGAACTCAATTCAGAGAAGTCCGAGATAATGATTTTCTGGAGAGCAAACAAAACAAGGGACAACACAGCACATTAAAAAGGAATATACTGAAAGGGGCAAGGGAAGTGAGAGACACTGGGGTCCATATCAACAGGGCTCTCAAGGTGACAAGTCAAGTAGTAAGAAGAAAGTAGTAGTAAGTAGTAAAGAAAGTAAATGGAACATTCACCTTTATAGGACAAGGTATGACCACAAAAGCGGGAATGAAACGCTGGAATTGTATAAACACTGGACTGGCCACAGTTAGAATTGTATATACAATTCTGGTCACCATATTTACAGGAAGGAACGCAAATTCTCTGAAGGGTACAGAGATATTTACAAGAATATTGCCAGAAAATTGCCAAGTCTTGATTGTGGAGGCTACATTTTTTAAAAGTGGTTTCTGTTGTCCAAGTGATCAGCACTCCTTCAACAAAAGCTCGGGATTTAAAAAAAATAAAGTCACTGGAAATGCCTCTGCCACCACCAATGTGTTAAAATCTCAAACCTTCAGTGGCTTCTGCAAGAATTCCACTTTGGAGCAACATATTTTCTGCCAGGCTTGGCTGGTCAGCGCAACCTTCACCTACAACCATCCTCTCTCACCAGCCTGAACCTTCAGCTAATCCAAATCCACATGGATTTCAAATAGATGACATTCAGGACATCATTGAAAAAAATAATTCTGCAATCCTGCGTTCATACTGGAAACAGTGTCAGCAAATACATCTTAAAAAGTGCACTTGTACATCTTGATAAAACCACTGCATGGTGCACCAAACACTGTGGGAGTTGTTTATCCAGTCTCATGACAGCATCGACAAGCAGAGACCTGCTCCTCTCCAGGGCAAATGAGCATGTCCAGGCATTGCACCTTTTCTGAACTAAACAAAAGCACAGTGACAATAACTCCCTTATGCATCAGTCTTGCCCAGTGTCAACTTGCCAATCAATGAGCACATTTACATTGTGGAATAAATATTGCTGTTTCCTGCAAAATTTGGCACTTTTTCATTTGTCACATCTGAGTGAGAGATTAAAAGTTTCAGGTATATGGTTTCAAAACACTCAAGTTTTGTACTATACTACCAAATGACTATTTGTAAGGGGTTAATTACACAATCCAAATTCAGCTACTAAATAGCTAGGCATTGAGTATTTAAAATGTAATTTAAAATGTAAAAAGCAGTTGCAGAAGTATGATTTTTAAAAAATCATCAGGAGTCAGATAGGATTTTGCATCAAATAAATTCCTTAAGTTTCAAAGTACAAATTTCAGCATAAACACAGGAATCAATAGGTGTGGATCAAAAATGAAACTGAAAGTCATGGTCTGAGAGAATAGTGAAATCCATTCAAAAAGTATGCAGTACAGTTTCAAGGAATTTGTGTAATAGACATTCTTTCAGATAAGCTTTGGCAACTTAGCTATTAGCATGAGCTATTTACTTCCTTCTGCAATCTGACCTTTATAAACCAAAACTCATCAATACTTAACCACAAACTGGTTCAAATAGTCACTGCAGTTTTTGTTTCAAACAATTGTTGACTAACTGCACCATTGGCTTTGCAATGACTTAAATTTCCATATACAAGATCACATGTATAAAAGCTAAAAAGTGCAGAATGAAGAATAAGGTTCTTTATTTTGAAGAGATCCAGATTCTCAGAGGCATTACAGAACTTCAGAAAAGAGTCAAGATCAAAAAAAAAACCAAAAATGCCTGGAATTGCAGTATATGTGGCAGCAACTTAAGTTCTGAGGAAGGGTCACTGGACTTGAAATGTTAACTCTGATTTCTCTCTACAGATGCTGCCAGACGTGCTGAGCTTTTCCAGCAATTTGTGTCTTGGTTTCTGATTTACAGCATCCGCAGTTCTTTCGTCATTTTTAAAAAAAGACTTCATTTTAAAGTTGGTAATAAAAATGATTAACACTCAGAAAGGAGAGGTGGGAGGAGGGCAAGAAAAAGAGTTGACAGCACTCACCTATCAGTTCTGCCACTGCACTGAAAGGCCAAGTGTGACTGGTGGAGTTGGTGTGCAGGAATTTGGGACTCATCTGAGTGAATTAAGATAACACACAGAGAATTAATAAGCAGGGCATGGAGACGGAGATCAGACTGCAGAGGCCGGAAATACAACATCGCCTCTCCAAAACAAACCGCACGCCCTCCTGTCACTCAGGACGGTATACCATCCCTAACCCCAGCCCCTCACCCACGATGCTGGGTGAACCTCCGTCCAGCTATCAGGCTCCACAACGGCTGCAGCCACATTACTCACGGCGCTCAGAGGAATGTCCTGCGGTCCCAACGCCAGCGGCCTACCGCCACTGCCGCCAGCCCCACTCCGTAGGGACGCCGAGGCCATCTCGTCTGCTGCTTGCTCCTTTAAAAGGCGGACGATGTGACGGACGGGCCCACAGGGCCCAAGACTGCCGCCTCTATGTTGACAAACTCGTATCCCCTCCCCTCCCCAACATCTCGCAAAGCTGGATTCCACCCAACTTCAGTCACCTCCCAGTGACGCACTTCCACCCGGCATGCGTCACCGATACCACCAACTTCCGGTTAGCGCTCTTGCCAACGACCAGCGATGGGGATCACAGCGAGATAGCCATGGAGAGGCAGCAAGCGAATGCTTCCAGTCTAGAGGGCTCTTCACCAAAGCTGGAGGGGAGAGTGTTTATGCTATAGTTTGGGGGAAGGGTAGGGTGCTGGTGGAGAAAGGATGTTGATAGTTCAGATTAAGTGGTAGGAATGTGAGAATGGCAGAACAGTGGTGCGTCTCCTGCCAGACTGGAAAGAACTTTCAAGAACAGTGGGGTTGGGGTGGAGGGGAGAGAGGACGTATGAACACAGGATGTTACAAGCTAAAAGAAAGGGAAGGGTTTACAATTTGAAGTCTAGGACACTGTAAAGGGCCTAGTCTTTTGAAGGTGCTGGACTCAATATTAAGTCCGGAAGCGATTTGCTCTTCTGGTCAGCTGTTCTTGCTCCCTCATGCCCCCCACCTTCCCCAGGCCAATCAGTGCTGGCCCACTACGGGCCCGATCCATCCAACCTGCCCTGCCATTCACTATGACCACAGCTGATCAAACACACAGTTCCTTTTACTCACCCCACACCCATAACCCTGTCTGCTACTGGATAATCCAAAATCTATCCCTCAATCTCTGTGCCAGTGGTTGTCCGAAATCTATCCCTCAACTTCTGCTTTCTATCTGTAAACTCTCTGTGATAGAGAATTCCAAAGGTTCACAACCCTCTAAGTAAAATAATTTCTCTTCACCTTGCATCTAAGTGGCATCACTCTCTAAATTAATTTGGTGGGGGTATAAGGCACAGAATAAATGCAAAATCAGTAGCATGGAGAAACCAAGAAATACATGGAATACAAGGACAGTCCAGTAGGCAGGAAAGACATGGTCAATGAGGTACATGGGAGCTTCAGAAAGCTAAAATGTATTCTAATGCAAGGAGCTTGACTGGTAGGATCAACTGAAGAGTGTTGATCAGCTCATGGGAATGTGATATTGTTGCAAACACTGAAACATGGTGGAAGGAAGGGAAGGACTGGCAGCTCCACATTCTAGGGTATAGAAGTTATCTTAAAAATTAAAAACAAATTTGGTTATTTTGCTGGGATTATACTATAAGCATAGTATAAGCATTCCAACAGTCTGAGGAAGGTAAGCAAATCATGGAAAAGTGCAAGTGGAATAGGGTTATAGTTGTGGGCAATTTTAACTTTATTAACATTAACTGGGATTGCCTTAATGTGAAAGGATTAGGCAGGATGGAATTTTTAAAGTTTATCCAGGAGAGAAATTTTGTATGAGTATGTAGATAGTCTTGTTAGAGAATGACATACTGCTGGACCTAGTCCGAGGGAACAAAGCCAGTGAAATGGTTGAAGTATTAATGGGTGAGCGTTTTGGGAATAGTGACCATAATTAAGTTTCAAAGTCATGATGGACAGGGATAAGAATAGTGCAGGAAGTGTCTAGTTTGGGGGGAGGCCAATTTAAATATCATTAGACAGAATCCGGCAAACATAGGGAGAAGGTCTGTCTACATTTGGAAAGTAGGAGATTTTTTTTATAACATGTAAAGTGAGCATTCAGGCCCCAATGTTCCTCTAAGAGCAAAAGGCAAGCACATCAAGTCCAGGGAACAGGGAAAGCCCTTCAAAAGGACAGAGAGTATGGGGGCCGCTTAAAAAATAATTAAGGAGGGGGAAGAGGGGCCATGAAATATCTTTGGCTGATAGGATTAAGGAAAATCAGGAGATTTTATCATCTTATTAAGAGTAGGATGATTATCAGGGAAAGAGGGGAACCTATTAGATATTAAAGGGGCAAGCCGTGTATGGAGCCAGAGGATGTGAGTGAAGTCTTAAATGAATATTTCTGATCTTTATTCTCAAAGAAGAAAGACATTGCATCTGGGGAGAACATGTTAAGATTAATAAGGTGGCAGTATTAGATGGGAGAACATGTTAAGATTAATAAGCTGGCAGTATTAGATGTTTTAGCAGGCCCAAACGTGCATAAATTCTCAGGACCTGATAAAATGTATCCCAGGCTGCTACGGGAGGAGATTGGGTCCTGGTGGAGATATTTAATACTTTGCTTGCCACAGGTGATTTACCAGATGACTGGGGGATAGCTAATGTGGTTCCTTTGTTCAAGAAGGGCAGCAGGATCGCATCGCCTCTATTTCCCACACTTCTGCCTTCAAACCGCCTCCACCCACAAACAAAAGGATTGTGTCGCCCTAGTTCTCACATACCACCCCACCAACCTCCTGATTCAATGCATCATTCTCTCAATATTTCCGCCACCTACAATCAGACACTACCACCGAAAAGATATTTCCCTCTCCACCCCATCTGCTTTCCACAGGGACCATTCATTCCGTGATTCTCTTATCAGCCCAACACTCCTCACCAACCTCTCTACCACACCCGGTACCTTTCCCTTCAACCGCAAGAGGTGCAACACCTGCCCCTACATCTCCCCTCTCACCTCCATCCAAGGCCCAAACAATCCTTCCAGATCCGGTAGAGATTCACCTGCACCTGGTCCAACCTAATTTATTGTATCCATTGCTCCTGATGTGGTCTCCTCTATATCAGGGAGACCAAACGTAGACTCAGGGACTGGCTCGCGGAGTATCTGTGCTCTGTACGCAACAACAAACCCAATCTTTCGGTTGCCATCCGTTTTAATTCCCCCTCCCACTCCCCTGACAACATGTCCATCCTTGGCCTCCTCCACTGTCAGAGTGAGGACGAATGTAAACTGGAGGAACAACACCTGATATTTCACCTTAGAAGCTTACAGCCCAATGGCCTTAACATCGACTTCACCAGCTTCAAAATCCCTCCACCTGCAGCCTTATCCCATGTCTGCCCCTCCCCCTCCTGACCTAACCTCACCTGTCCGTCTTCCTACTCACCGATCCGCTCCACCCTTCCCACGGACCGATCACAATAACCTCCTACCTGCATCCACTTATCACCAACTCTCCTAACCTTCTTCCCAACCCACCACCCCCTCTCTATTTATTTCTGGGCCAAAACAGTGACTTTCCTGCTCCTTCGATGCTGAATGACTTGCTGTGCTTTTCCAACCTCATACGTATAGTCTCTGGTGAACATTTGTTGGACTTGCTCTACGGCAGCAATATTTTTTTCCTGAGGTGAAGGGGCTGAGTACTGCTCACAGTACTCGAAATGCAGTCCAAACAAACTCCTATGAAATTAAAACAAGAATCCACTCAAAAATCCTCCTGAAATAAAGGCTAACATTCCATTGGCCTTTCTGAACTTTTAGGGCATTTACCAGGATGATACATGTGCTGGAGAGTCTTAGTTATGAAAGAGAGATTGGATAGACTAGGAGATAACAAGGTGTAGAGCTAGATGAACACAGCAGGCCAAGCAGCATCAGAGGAACAGGAAAGCTGACGTTTTGGGTCTAGACCCTTCTTCAGAAATGGGAGAGGGGAAGGGGATTCTGAAACAAAGGGGCGGGGGGAGGCGGATGGAAGGTGGATAAAGGAGCAGATAGGAGGAGAAGAGATGGAAAGGTCAAGGAGGCAAGGCTGGAGCCAGTAAGGGGAAGTGTAGGTGGGGAGTTAGGGTGGGGGTTGGTCAGCCCAGGGAAGACAGACAGGTCAAGGAGGCAGGGATGAGGGAGGCAGGTAGGAGGTGGGGGTGGGGGTTAAGGTGGGAGGAGTGGATAGATGGAAGAAAGGATGGACAGGTTAGGGAGGTGGGGATGAGCTGGGCAGGTTTTGGGATGTGGTCGGTGACGGGGAGATTTTGAAGCTTGTGAAGTCCACTTTGATACCATTGGGCTGCAGGGTTCCCGAGCGAAATATGGGGTGCTGTTCCTGCAATCTTCGGGTGGCATCATTGTGGCACTGGAGGAGGCCCAGGATGGACATGTTGTCCAAGGAGTGGGAGGTTCGCGACTGGGAGGTGCAGTCGTTTGTCGCGACCCAAGCGTCGGTGGTCCACGGAGCGGTCTAGAAGTCTCCGCTTGGTTTCCCCGCAGTAGAGGAGGCCACATCGGAAACAGCAGATACAGTATACCACATGAGCAGATGTGCAGGTGAACATCTGTTTGGTGTGGAAGGTTTTCTTGGGGCCTGGGATGGGGGTGAGGGGTGAGGAGTAGGGGCAGGTGTAGCACTTCCTGCGGTTGCAGGGAAAAGTGCCGGGGCTGGTGGGGAGTGTGGAGCGGGCAAGGGAGTCACGGAGACAGCGGTCCCTCCGGAAGGCAAATAAGGGTGGGGAGGGGAAAATGTCTTTGGTAGTGGGGTCAGATTGCAGATGGCGGAAGTGCCAGAGGATCCGGAGGTTGGTGGGGTGGTATGTGAGGACAAGGGGGATTCTGTTTTGGTTGTTATCGCGGGGAGGGGATGTGAGGGATGAGTTGCAGGAAATGCGAGAGACGCGGTTGAGGGTGTTTTTGACTACTGTGGAGGGGTAGTTGCGGTCCTTGAAAAACGAGGACATCTGGGATGTCTGGGAGTGGAATACCTCATTTTGGGAGCGGATGTGGCGGAGGCGAAGGAATAGGGGATGGGATTTTTGCAGGAAAGGGGGTGAGAGGAGGTGTATTCTAGGTAGCTGTGGGAGTCGGTGGGCTTGAAATGGATATCGGTTTCCAGGTGGTTGCCAGAGATGGCAACAGAGAGGTCCAGGAAGGACAGAGAGGTATCGGAGATGGTCCAGGTGAACTTAAGATTGGGGTGGAAGGTGTTAGTAAAGTGGATGAACTATTGGAGCGCCTCGAGGGAGCACAAGGCGGCGCTGATACAGTCATCGATGTAACGGAGGAAGAGCTAGGGATAGGGCCAGTGTAGTTTCGGAAGAGGGATTATTCCACATATCCTACAAAGAGGCAGGCATAGCTTGGGCCCATGGCTACTCCTTTTGTCTGTAGGAAGTGGGAGTAATTGGAGGAGAAGTTGTTAAGGGTGAGGATGAGTTTAGCTAATTGGATGAGGGTGTCAGTGGAGGGGCACTGGTTGGGTCTGCGGGACAGTAAGAAGCAGAGGGCCTTTAGGCCATCTTCATGTGGAATGCAAGTGTATTGGGACTGGATGTCCATGGTAAAGATGAGGTGTTGGGGACCAGGGAATCAGAAGTTTTGGAGGAGCTAGAGGACGTGGGTGGTGTCACGGACATAGGTGGGGAGTTCCTGGACCAAGGGGGAGTAAGTGGAGTTGAGATAAGTGGAGGTAAGTTTGGTGGGGCAGGAGCAGGCAGAGACAATGGGTCGACCAGGGCAGTCAGGTTTGTGGATTTTGGGAAGGAGATAGAAACAGGTGGTGCAGGGTTAGGGAACGATGAGGTTGGAGGTTGTGGATGGGACGTCACCTGAAGTGATGAGGTTGTGGGTGGTCGGAGGTGGGGTCACGATCAAAGGGACGGTAGGAGGAGGTGTCAGAGAGCTGGCATCTGGCCTCGGCGATGTAGAGGTCAGTGCGCCATACCACAACTGCGCCTCCCTTGTCCGCGGGTTTTATGGGGAGGTTGGGTTTGGAGCGGAGGGCTGCACATTCTGAGGGGGAGAGGTTGGAGTGGGTGAGAGGGGTAGAGAGGTTGAGGCGATTGATGTCTCGATGGCAGTTGGATATGAAGAGGTCGCGGGAGGGTAGGAGGCCTTGGGGTGGTGTCCAGGAGGAGGGGGCAGTAGAGGGAGGGTTAGGCTCACGGTTAAAGAAGTAAGCGCGGAGGCGGCGGAGAAACTGTTCAACGTCCAAGTGTGAGCGGTATTCGGTTTGGGTGGAAGGGGATAAAGGTGAGTCCTTTACTGAGGACTGACCATTCGTCCTCAGTAAGGGGGACGTCTGGGGGGATGGTGAAGAGTGCTACTGTATACTCTGGAGCTGCTGGCTGTGGAGGCAGTGGGCGGAGCGGTGTCAGCAGGTAAGTCCTGGATGTTGGCGGCGACAGCGGTGTCTTCGATGTCGGTGGTGTTGGTCTCTGAAATGGAGGCAATGGAATAGAGTTGTTTTCCTTGGAGTTTAGGAAACTGAGGGGGAGAAATGACAG
This sequence comes from Ginglymostoma cirratum, assembly GCA_024137785.1. NCBI lineage: Eukaryota > Metazoa > Chordata > Chondrichthyes > Orectolobiformes > Ginglymostomatidae > Ginglymostoma > Ginglymostoma cirratum. The sequence goes on along the minus strand of JAHRHZ010000061.1, from coordinate 13,334,599 downwards.
ATATATAAAATGTTGGAGAAGGCTGAAGATAACAGGAACCGCCAAGAGGCCTAACAATGGCCTGCTTTGTGAACTGATGTACACTGAGTCAGTCAGATCTGCTAGGAGTTAAAATTGCAGGAAACCAGGAACTGCTAGCTCTATCAGGTAAGGTATACATTTGGACAAAACATTTGGGATTGCTCGTGTGCATGCATAAGTCCAAAGATGACTCACGTTCGAACAAAATGTTCAGGATTGGTCCCGTGCATGCATAATTCCAAGTAACGAATGTACTTGGCACAGAGACTTGTGCATGAGAAGCCTGAAAAAATCTCTTTGGTCAACAACACTTTGAAGACTCACATTGTAAGAAGATATGCTATGTCAGGAGGCATGGTGAAGACATCGAGCAGTTTCAGGCTGGCCAGCTACGAACTCTCCCAGGTAATAACATTTGGGTTCAGTCACAGAAATCAGGGGAGTGAAAGACAGTGATTGAGATATCTCCAGTAGTTAACAGTGTGTTATTTGTTTAAGTACTTAATAAATGAATTATGGTTTTATAGAGATCTAAGTATCTCTGCTGTATCTTCATCTATATTAAGTGTTGTTTCTCAGAGATGGGCAACAAAAATTATGATCAGCATACATAAGAAAGACAAGAAGGAACTTTTCCCCTCATTACAAGGATCAATGACCAGGAGGCATAGACTTAAGGTAAGGGGCAGGAGTTTAGAGGGGATGAGAGGAAGATTTTTTTCATCCAGAGCACGGTGGGAATCTGGAATTGGAACTGTCTAAAGAGCATGGATGAAGCAGAAACCCACATAAACACTTAAAAGTATTAAGATTTGCAGTTGTGATACCAAGGCATACAAGACTATGGGCCAGTACTGGAAAACAGGATTAGAATAATCAGGTGCATGCTTTTGACTGGCACAGACTTGATTGGCTGAAGGGCTGTCAGCCTTCAGTGGCTTCTCGACAAGGATACCTATATCCCTCAGTATATTTTCTAACCTTTAACATTTGAGAATTACCTTGTACATTTCATTCTTCTACCAGAGTGGTTATCCTCACAGTTTCCACATATTTCATTTTGTTGGCTATTCACTAAACCTGTCCACATTCTCCCAAAGCTGTTTTACACCTGCCTTGCAACACATTCCATTTAGGTTTGTAACATTTGCAAATTTGGTTCCACTCCCAAATCTTGATACATATTGTGAACAGCTGGGGCCCTAAGAACTGATCCATGCAGTACCTGACGAGCAACATCTTGCCAATGCGAGAATGACACATTTATTCCTACTTCCTAATTGTCTGATTGATTGACTATCATTAATCCATGCCAGTACATTACCTCCAATCTCAAAGACTTGATTTTTTTCTAACCAGCCTCTTGTGGGGTCCTCATCAAAAGACTTCTGAAAATCAAGTGTACTATGCCCATTGGCTCTCCTTTATTAATTTTGTTAGTAACATTGAATTTTTTGACGATCACATTTCCCAGCCATGCTGTCTATGCCAAATCTGATCATAATCATCCAAGTGTACATTTATCCCATCTTTTATAATAGATTCTGATAGTCTCACATTAGTCATAGGGAAAATATCTGGTCTGTAGATCCTGGTTTTCTTCCTCACTCCCTTCTTCAAATAGTGGTGTGACAACTGCTACCTTTTAATCCACAGCATTTTAGAAGATAATCAGCTATCATCAACTATTTCTACAGCCACCTCCTTCAACACTATGGGAAATAGATCAAGTCCAGGGGATTCATCAACTTTTATTCCTTTTAGTATCTCTAGTATAATCAACTTTCTGATGTTAGCACCCTTCAATTCCTCTTCACCTTAGCCACCCAGATTTCTAGTTCTGGGAAATTTGTTTCGTCGTCTTCTGTGAAAACAGACGAAGTAATCACTTAGCTTCTATTGTTAATTCTCCATTATAAATACTCTAGACTCTGTCTGTAATGGCCCCATATTAGTTTTAGTCAATTATTTCCTTCTTACATATCTATAGAAACTCTTCCGGTTCCTTTTCATATTTTTTCCACGAGATCGCATTCATATTCTGTCCCCACCTTTCCTTAGTGGTTTCTAAGTCCTCCTTTTGCTAAAAAGCTTCAAATCCTCAGATTTACCATAATTTCTGACAATTGTAATAGACCTTTTCTTTAAAACTTATACAACCCTGAACTTCCTTTATTAGTCATGGTTGACTGATCTTGGAGTGTTTGCATCTATAGTTGCTGGAAGTCATGTTACAGTTCTTTAAAGACTATCAATCACATCTGTACAATATTTTTGATTTCCTGTTACCAACTTCACTTCTTTCCAATTTGCATTACTGCTCAGGTACCCATTCTCCTGGCAAAATGGTTTAAACCCTCCCCAACAGCACTAGCTGATCTCCGTAAAGATATCAGTCCCAATTATTCCAATCACTTAATGTGCACTATCAGCAGCCTTTCTCCCCCAGCACTCCAAAGCCAACCCTCCACATTATTGCATAGATGCTGCTCCCTCCACACTTCACATCAGTTCTGAAGAGGAGTCATCTCAACTGGAATCGCTAGCTTGCCCTCTCTCCATGGATGCCGCTTGACCTGCTGTGATTTCTAGCATGGACAGCAATTTGCTTCTGCTCGGTCCCAATCCGATTGAGGTGAAATCATCCAGCTTCTACAGGGCTGTCATGCCCCAGAATTTGTTGCAATTCCTCTGAAACCTGATGTCCTTATTACTAGTTCTCAATTATGCCAGATATTCAATTCTGTTCTTATGATCATTAGCAGATGGGACTGGGAGTAATTCTGAGATTACTGCTCAAGCTCCAGTCTTTTAATTTCCTTTCTTATCCCCCGAAATCTGCCTTAAGGACCTCATCCTTTTTCCTGTTATTCCTTCACGGGATGTGGCTGTCACTGGCTCGATCAGCCTTTCTTGCCCATCCCTAATTGCCCAGAGGGCAGTTAAGAGTCACCTACATCATATCACTGGTTCCAGCATGGACTAGATTTCTGGCTGATCCCACTTACCCAGAAAGCTATCTTGCAGCTGCTCCTTGCTATTCTTGACCCTGGCACCAGAAAGGCAACATAGCATCCTGGAGTCATATTTAATGCACAGAAATGCCTGTCTGATCTCCTAAAGGTGTAGATGTTACTCTTCCATTCTTCTTCCTCCTTCCCTAAAAGGTTGAGACAGCCTTGGGGCCACAGGCTTGGCTTCAACCACACTCCCTGAGTAACTAACGCCTCACTCATTTCCAAAATGGGAAAACATGTCCCAGCAGGATAACCACAAGAGACACCTGCGCTATATGCCTGGTTTTCTGTACCTGTGCACTTCTAATCTGTGGTGTGACCAGCTCTTGAAACATGCTATCCACATAATTTTGCATTCGTGAGGCAGAGGACTAAGAGTGCAACTGCTGCTCGAGTTCCAAACCCAGAGCTCAAGTTTGTGTAGATATGTACTCCACTTGGCCCTTCTGCCCTGCCATCCTTTATCTCAAAAAATGATTTGTTTCTCTTTGAATAAGCATGAACTTACTCTGAAAATGGATCGAACTATTTTCCAAAGAGAAAATTAGTCCAGAGACAAACTAAATACTCAGGTTTTACTTCCATGATAAGTAAATTTGATAAATATTTCTAACCAATCAACAGCTTTTGCTGCGTTTGTGGTCTGCACCTTATTTCCATAGTGATCACCTCACACTCGAGACTATTTCTTTAAGTAAACCTTATTTAAAGCTCCTGACTCCCTTCTGCCCAGAATTGATATTTTGATCCAAAGTCTCAGTTATTCACACCATTTCATTCTGAAGAAGTCTCCCTTACTCTGACTATGCAGCTTATTATGACTGTATGTTTTGAACAAGTCCTTCTGAAACAGGGAGCTTTGATGATCACTTATTTCTCTTTGTTTCCTGCTACAATAACCAGTAGCTAATTCAGCAAGGCATTTCAGGTATTTGGTGCATAACTGCCTAAAAGGAGGCAGCTGCCAGTATAACTAAGCTATTTTAACTTCCTTAATGGCTTGTGGTTGTACATCAGATTCTAACTTTTCCTATATAATTAAACTTGCAAATATTTACCAGTTGAATTGTCACTTCGAACCAAATTCCCAGTTACTTATTCTGAATCTGTCACACTGAGGTAAAGTCTCCCTCACTCTGACTGTACAGCTTACTCTCTAAAATGGTCATACTGCAAAGCTAAGAAATGTTCATACCCACACATATGTTGGTCATTGACAACTTTAAGGAAATATCTGTAAACAGTGATACCAAGTATTAGTAGTGATGAATATGGACAGTGTGATCCTTAGTTCCCTCCCTTGCCACAGCAACAATATATAAAACTTTAAGAATTCATTAGTTATAATTTGCGACCGCTTGGACAGTTATGACTTAAGGTAATGCACTGGCAAACTTTAGCGTTCAGATAGTTGCAGAAATCTTAAAATGTCTCATTATGTTTTATTGAAGAGGAAGGGAAGCTCAGGGCAGGTTTTCAATTCTCCCAGGTGTATATTGTCATCATGTGGCTGAATCGAATCTTCAGACAGTCATCTTAAGACCAAGAGATCATAAAATTGTTCTTCCATAGCCTGTTGTTCCTGTAGAATTTTGTACTAACATTAAGTTACTCAGGACTTCTTTACTCCTGTCCTGATTGATCCGGAATTTGCTGAACTGCTCATAAGGTTTTTTCCTCCCGGAATGACCCACTTCTAGTTGGAAGACCTGTACATCCTAATTTTAAGGAATGATTCTCTTTCTAGAAGAAAGCTGATTCTGCTTCTGTCTCTTTGTTTCTAGGCAACAGTCCATTTCTACTTTTCTTTATAAAAGCACTGACCCACTTACCTGAAAGAGACTGTATCCATTAGCATCCTAAGAATCAAAAGATATTGAGAATGTCAGAATGTAAACAGTTGTGCTTTAAAAACGGTCCGTTTAGATCCAAGGTTAAAAAGAGAGTTCATCTCTCACGGATAACAAAATCACTATTTCTATCTGGATACAAAGCCCATGTGATTCACATTGCCATAGGGAAGGGAGCTAAGCAAGTCAGTGTAAACTTCAGGTTATAGACTTTAAGAGTGAATATCACAAAGATGAGTTAGTTTGTCAGAATCTGAGAAGGACAGGGAAAAGTTAGAAGTTGCAAGTTTCTGTGATTCACTTGCAGGAATGTGGTCAAATTTTGTGCTCATATTGAAATGACCAGTTTGAGAGTCAAATGAGCTTGGAAGGTTTGCCTAGATTGTAGTAGAAAGGGGACCTCCAATAATGCTCCTAACATGAAAAAGATAGCTTTGGGATTAGAATTTACAAGCTGAGAAAGGAAACGAACAGAAGCAAACCCTTTGGAGCCATGAAACATTTTGGACTGATCCTGAGAACACAGAATGTCTATTAAAAAGGTCAGTTTATGTTATGCCTGGGAAGTATTTTCTCCAGTTTAAATGTGAAATATTGTCCTTTCAGCAATTAACTTGGAGGTTTCAAATTTCTTTAAATTGTTTTTTTCAATGGGGGATCATAACAATTAACATTTATAAACAGCCAGATAAAAGGTTTTTTAAAAACAGACAAATGTGTGTAAACACTCAATGCATTGAGCATGGCTGATAACAGCAGTGGAGAGGTAATTACATGATTTACAGGTACACAACGCTGGTATCAAAAGCATTCTGTAAGCTTATATCAGAGTTCTGTACTTTATTTAGTGACCAGGTCATTATTCTTAGAATGTACATTCACAGTATTAAATTTGCAGATTGAAAATTAGGCTGTAAACACAAAGACCAGTCCAGTTAAAGCAATATGAGCATTCCCTTTTTACTTTAAAGTTTACATTCTCATCAGGATAACTGACACATGGTTATTTGTCTGTTGTGCCCATTTAGCTGGATGTAAAAAAGGTTTGAGTTACTTAGATATAAAGGGACTGCACCATTTGAAAATAGATATTTATACAGTTTATATACATACACATACACAGTGAAGTTGATAACCAAGATAACTAATCAGTTAATAGTATTGAATAAACAAGTACCAATACTTCACAGGTGTCCCATTTTACTGACAAAAGACTCATAACAGAGAAGAGATAGTACAAGGCCACTGCCACTCTGGATGAGAGATGCTCACTTTGCCCCTGAAATTTTACCCATTGTATTTTATAGCATACACATTAGGCTTCTTCCAATAGGCACAGCATGTTTAAAGGTTTGATTTGGCTCCAAAAAGGTGAACCATCACCAGTTTATTCTTAGCAAAGAAATCAATTCTGCCCTTCACCACAAGCAAACTATTCAAAAATGACAATACAAGAAAAGGAATTCCTCAATGTTTCTCATTCCAACAACATTTCACTGTTTTGGGATCTCTGTCCTCACAAAACCATTAAGACACGAGAAAGACAAAAACCTCTTGTACATATCCTCGATAACTTAGTTCAGTAACTTAGGTTTTATGGCCATAATTAAGATACATTCCATTAAGTTCAATGTTCCATTCCCATTTCCAAAAAGTCACGTGCAATGTTTTCTTCTATTCTGTGTAAAACGGCATTACTGGTGGCTAGTTCTACCTCCGAATCAGGGCTATGAAGACCACGCGTACTTAGTTCTTCAAGGGCTCCATTTGGTTGCGTCTTAAAGATACAACTCAGTATTCTGAAGAAATGTGCAAGTGTGTGGATACTGGGCACAGATTGTTGAGTCAAGAGGGGAAATTCATATACATCGCTGGAGCCAATTTCTTCTGCACAGTAAGTTTCCTGCATTAAATAAGAAAAGAGAAGACTTTTTCTCATATTACGCATCAACCTCTGCACATAAACACACAAACAATTTCGAACACTAATCTGGTGAATGGAAGTTGAATTACCTACATAACTTCACAATAACTCTTTCCAATTTTTGTAGATGCATCATTGAAGCATCCTATCCAGAGACATCACAGCTTGGCAATGGCAACTGCTGCACCCAAGACATCAAGAAATTACAGGAGTTGTAAATGCAGCCCAGTCCATCACAAGAACCAGCCTTCCTTCCACTGACTCCATCTATACTTCCTGCTGCCGCCTCAGGAAAGCGGGCAACATAATCAAAGACCCCCTCCCACCCCAGTTATACTCTCTTCCATCAGGCAGAAGAAATAAAAGTTTGAAAACATGTACCAACAGATTCAAGAACAGCTTGTTCCCTGCTGTCATCAGACTTAGAAAAGGACCTCTCAAACTATCTCTGCACCTTCTCTGCAACAATTGACACTATTCTACATTTTGTTCTATTACTCATTTATATAAGGTATGATTTGTCTGGATAGCATGCAAAACAATATTTCAGTACATGTAACAATAATAAAAGTAATGAAATCAAGTCAAGTCAAATCAAATCACATTTATGCACATTTGCAGCCCACCTCCACCACACAGTCCCAGCTGAGCCGACTGTTTGGTCAACTTTCAGGCAGAAACTTAAGTTTCAGCATTCTGTGGACATATTAATCCCCTCCACCACCTATGTTTTCTGTAATTACACACAGAAGCCATGCCATATGGCTTATGGTCACTGTATGAGAAAGTTTCAAGGACATTTATCATTTCGTTAAATCACTAGTTTGGAACAACATATCAATAGTCCCTAAATATCTCACTACCGAGCATGCATTAACAACAAAGTTAGACCATAAGACATAGGAGCAGAAATTAGGCCACTCGGCCCATCGAGTCTGCTCTACCGTTCAATCATGGCTGAAACGTTCCTCAACCCCACTCTCCCGCTTTCTCCCTGTAACCCTTGATAATCAAGAACCTATCTATCTCAGTCTTAAATGTACTCACTGACCTGTCCTCCACAGCCTTCTCTGGCAGTGAATTCCATAGATTCAGCACTCTCTGGCTAAAGAAGTTTCTCCTTATCTCCGTTCTAAAAGGTCTTCCCTTTACTCTAAGGCTGCGCCCTCGGGTCCGAGTCTCTCCTACCAATGAAAGCATCTTCCCAACATCCACTCTGTTCAGGCCATTCAGTATTCTGTAAGTTTCAATTAGATCCCCCCCTCATCCTTCTAAACTCCAATGAATTTAGTCCCAGAGTCCTCAAACATTCCTCCAATGTTAAGCTTTTCATTCCTGGGACCATTCTCGTGAACCTCCTCTGAACCCGCTCCAGGGCCAGTACATCTTTCCTGAGACATGGGGCCCAAAACTGCACACAGTACTCCAAATGTGGCCTGACCACAGCCTTATAAAGCCTCAGGAGTACATCCCTGCTTTTATATTCAAGTCCTCTCAAAATAAATGCCAACATTGCATTTGCCTTCCTGACTACTGACTCAACCTGCAAGTTTACCTTGAGAGAATCCTGGACTAGAACTCCCAAGTCTCTTTGCACTTCAGACTTCTGAATTTTCTCCCCATTTAGAGAACAGTCCATGCTTTTATTCTTCTTAGTGAAGTGCATGACCTCACACTTTCCCACGTTTGTACTTCATCTGCCACTTATGTGCCCACTCTCCTAACCTGTCCAAATCCTTCTGCAGCCTACTCACCTCCTCAATACTACCTGTCCCTTCACCTATCTTGGTATCGACTGCAAACTTAGCCAGAATGCCCACAGTTCCTTCATCTAGATCATTAATGTACAAAGTGAAAAGTTGTGGTCCCAACACTGACCCTTGCAGAACACCACTTGTCAGCGGCTGCCGTCCTGAGAAGGGCCCTTTTATCCCCACAGTCTGCTTTCTGCCAGACAGCCAATCTTCTATCCATGCTAGCCTCTAACACCATGGACCCTTATCTTACTGAGCAGCCTCCTGTGCTGTTTAAGGCGGTTGAAGAAACAAAAAGGTAACAGTAGCTATCCAAAATCTGCAAAGAATTTGAATTAAACATTGATAACTTCAAGCACTTTGGTGAAAGCATGCACTCGTGTGGGGAAATGTCACCAAAGCCAGACTACAATAATTTAAATTGGAGACCCAACTGTTTCAAATTAATTCAAAACACCCTAAATCAAGGTGAATAATTTGAAAAAGCCTCTAATTTGTTTTAGTTACTAAGGTATAATAATTAAAAGTTTTCCTTTCGTGTTACTTTCAAAAGTAGTGATATGGCTAGGGTATATTCAGACATAATCTCTGCCTTCAATTCTGGTTTCATGAAAGAGGATAGAACAAATGCAGACAGACTTTTTAACATAGCTCCATCCAAGTAATCATTGGAAATTGAAGGTTTTGCCTGAGAGAAAAAAAAAAATCAGATGTTTACCAAGTTTTGAAAGGATAAACATTTACCCCTTTTGTTTGCTGCAGAATATCCAGGATCCGTACAGCATATGGTTTATAAGCTTGGAACATTTCCACGACTTCCATTTGTGGGCTGCAATCTGCAGCATTCACCTCTGGAACAAAGGCCCACCTGTACCTAAAAATATCACAAAGTTTTCAGCATCAACACAGTGGAACTATATAAAACATCCAGTGGAAAAGGGAATGGATCCAATGAAAATGTGAACAATAATAATACTGTGGAAATGAGTTGAACCACAACCAGGCCAAGTTGGTTCTCATTGGAGTATTCTAAGAACCATCATCTCCTTGGCAAACCAAGATCCAGAATGCAACAGGTGGTGGAAAATGTGGCCGAGAAGAAATCAAACGCAAATACAAAATAATCAGAAGGACTCGGCCATATGGTCTCTCAAGCCTGTATCACAAATAAGTTGAATTATGGCGGAATTTTTTACATTAACTCAATTTTTTTGCCAAAACCTAGTGATCTTGAACATATCAATGCGTAAAAAATTATTTTCTTTTTAATACTAACTGTGCTGTGTCCTGAAAAGGCAGCTAGGACAATACTACAATCCCACAGTAAGATAAATTAGAAAGAAGGGACTCCCATACTCCCACAGTTGTCAACTGTAACTAGGTGATAAAACTTTTAACTGTAAGCCGGCAAGTTGTGGGTTCAAGTCTCCCATGGAAATGAAAGCCTGCAATCCAGGTTTACTGTTCTAACACAGTGCTGAGGGAGTATTGTACTGTCAGAGGGGTCATCCCATTGTTGAGATAAGGCCCCACGTGGTTTTTCAAGTGGACACCAATATTCACTGTGAACTGATGTTTCAAGGTGTATGCACTCACCTTCAACCCTGGTTTGTACCAAATAAAAAGTCTGTAGCATTCCTCAAATTATAATTTTACTTGTACCAGGGACCATTAACTCAAATATAATTCATTGCTATCAAAGGTTTTTTTTGTCCAATCAGAAAACTCCATCCAAGCTATGGGTAAAACAATTCCACAGATTTTTTTTGTTACATTGGGCAAGGAACAGGACTTTTCGTCAGTTGGGAGGGAGCCAGGTGTGGAAGGAAAGGCACCGACTAGGGAAACATCAGATAAATTTAAGTCTGATCTGAAGTTACACTTATTTGAGAACATTCAGGATAGCAAACAAAAAAACCTTTGCGTTAACAACTGACTCAAGTAAATGTTCACTGATGGCAAACAATTCAGTAACCAGATATAGCAAAGCCACAAGGCATTGAACGTTCATGTTGATACTGGATAAACAGTCAGGATCAGGCTCGGCGACAATGTTTCTTCTGGTACTCACTGCCAAGGCACAGTGACCACTTGGACGTGTTGCCAAAGGAATATGAGCATGCTTGGAACTGTATTCCAGGATGGGTTCAACATCAGGATCCAGATTTCTGAAGAATCGTACCATACTCAAATTATTAACTCATTCTGTCTCCACAGATGCTGCCAAACCTGCTGAGTTTCTCCAGCATTCTTGGCGTTTGTTTCAGGATTCATAGCTTCACTCATCATCAGGTAAGTTTGCCCCAAGCCAAGGAGATTTACCAATGATTTGCAGATTCACCACCAAGACTTCCCTTTCTCTTTCCCTTTCCCTACCAGGGAATGTCAAGTCCCCATTCTATGGAATTCTTATGTAACCAACAAATTCATGGAAGTCGGTTTCCTCATTCTGGCAACTTGTCTTTTGGTTGGCACCCCCCTCTCCTTCTGATCAAACCTCGCTGATGGTGTTTATGAGTAATCCTGGCCACAACTAATAAAAAAAAAAAAACTGAAGGAGCTGTGGATGTTGTAATTCAGGAACAAAAACAGAAGTTGCTGGAAAAGCTCAGCAGGTCTGGCAGTTTCTGCGAAGAAACAAAAAGTCAGAGTTAGAGTTAATGTCTCGGGTCCAGCATCCCTTCCTCAGAACTTAAGGGTCACCGAACCCGAAATGTTAACACTGATTTTTTTCTTCACAGATGCTGCCAGACCTGCTGAGCTTCCAGCAACTTCTGTTTTTGTTCACAACTAATAATGATTATTCATGTAACGTCACCACCTATTTCTCATGATGCTCATTCACATAACTGGCACCACCTATTTCCAGCATGTGCCAATCTAGACATTCTAATCTGCACTATTTGACCCATAAGAAATCTCTGGAGTAACAAGGAAATAAATGTACATAAGCAAAATCAAAAAAAAAAAATTTGATACTACCAATTGTTACAAGAATGCAGCATCTCTCACATCTATGCAGACTTACATTTGAAATAAAGGCATTGCTTCTTGTGGAAAACAGAGTGCTGTATCCAGAAATTTACAGGCAGATAAGTACATGTCGAGATCATTCTGTTCCATATCTAACAATAGGGATCCATTTTCATTATTCACTTGAGATTTTTGACCTGTTTTGCTGAAAAAAATGAGATATCAATTCCACCACTGTGAAGTAGACTTATATCCCTAAACATTAACATTAAAACAATTTCCTCCAAATTGCATGGTATTTTCTCACCAGAAAGTGTGTACTCCTTACTAAGTTAACAGTCTAAGAGTACCATTCAGCTTTCAATTTTTCATTGAAAGTGACCACTATGCAGACAAACAATCTGTCAGCATCTGCTGATCAGCTCTCAGCTATTAGTCTACCCTCAGCTCACTCAGAACACCTGAAAACCAGCACAGACCTTCTCATAACACTAGCAATCTCGCTGACTTCAATGTTCAACATCAGTAATGATTCCCCTTTTGGTTACGGTGGCACGAAATGTTGAGTTTTTGCAATTTGGAACAGCGTAGACTTGTCAATCAATGAGCAGTTGTTTTGGATGACATGCTGTCTTAGTGGTTAGCACCGCTGTCTCTTAGCACCATGGTCCTGGGTACAATTCCAGCCTCAGATGACTGTGTGGAATTTGCATGTTCTCCCTGTGTCTGCATGCAATTCCTCGGGTTTCCTTCCAATGTCCAAAGGTGTGCGGGTTAGGTAGTTTGAGTATGCTAAATTGCCCATAATGTGCAGGCTGGCTGGATCAGCCATGGGAAATACAAGGCTACAGAGACCAGGGTGGCTGGGGGGGGTGGTGGTGGTGGTGCGCTCTTCAGAGGGTGGGTGTGGACTCAATGGACTAAATTGGCTACTCCCACACTGCAGGGATTCTCTGAAACCTACTCAAACTGTCACTCACTAATTAAAAATTAATATTTTGTGATTTTTTTTCCACTTTTAGACTGTATCTGGATTCTCACCACTGGGATCCTTCAAGCTTTTATAGATTCATAGAACCCCTACAGTGTGGAAACAAGCTATTCGGCCTAACATGTCCACACTGCCCCTCTGAAGAGCATCCCACCCTGACTCATTCCCCTACCCCTACATTTCCCCACATCTAACCCAACTAACCTAAACATCCCTGGATGCTATAGACGAATTAGCATGGCCAATCCACCTACCCTGCACATCTTTCGACTGCGGGAGGAAACCCACGCAGATACAGGGTGGAATTGAACCCAGGTCCCTAGTGCTCGGAGACAGCAGTGCTAGCCACTGTGCCACCCTCTGAACTAATACTGCAACAAATCACATCAGTTATACCAGTTTTTTTATTATTTCACATCAAGCACGGTCTGCTCTGAGATATTGTTTACAATGTTTCCTGAGCCCAGCTGCAACTTTCATTCTTCTGACCCTCTACTATTAAAATAGTTGGTGTTATTTCAGTTGACGTGAAGTTTCAAACCTCACTTTCACTTCTGCCAGGTCCACTACACCATCCTGTGTACTTTTTCCCAGTTAAACCACAACTACAGGACTAGTGAATAAAGATATAAACTAGCAAACAAAAAACAAAATCAATATTAATGTTAAAGATGAAAAATATATGACTGAAAATACAGTGATTGAGAGACTAGGCCACCATAGGTTTCTAAGGACTGATGACAGTTTGGCTGAGTCATTGCCATCAGCCCGATCATTTGCAATCTTGGTTGAATCACTACTGTAATTAGTTCCATCTCCGAAAATCTTTTTCTACTTCACTTGGGCCTAGTTAAAGGGAGGCAATGGCTTAGTGGTATTATCACTGGACTACTAATCCAGAAACCCTGGTTATGTCCTGGGGACTGGGGTTCAAATCCCACCATGGCAGATGATGAAACTTGAATTCCCTGGGAGAAAATGAAAAATCTGGAATCAGGTGTCTAATGGTGACCATGAATCTATTGTCAATTGTTGGGAAAAACCCGTCGTCTGGTTCACTAATGTCCTTTAGGGAAGGAAACTGCCATCCTTACCCGGTCTGGCCTACATGTGACTCCAGACCAACTGCATTGTGGTTCACCTTAAAATGCCCTCTGGGCAATTAGGGTTGGGCAATAAGTCCTGGCCTAGCCAACAATGCCCTCAATGAAAAATAAATTTAACTAACTCTTAATGCAGTTTAGACTACATTTCACCAGTTCACTCCACCTCTGAAATCCTCTCTGTTGTAATATGTTGGATGTTATAGATGGTTACATTTTAAACAAACAGTCTCTTTTAATTTAAAAGTAAAATGGATCAATTGGATGGGAAAGGGGATGAAAACATGGCGACCTCCTAGTTCTGCTCAGAGACAGGTCCATGTTACTTCATAACAATTCTGCCCAGCAACAGAACAGATTAGACTTTTGCAGGTTTAAAGTCCAAGGAGTCACCAAAGTGGACATTAGAGCTGGCAGTCATTTTGAACATGAAGTGAAAGCACTGTCAAAAGGATACTGGAACGATGTTTAGTCTATGGTGATTTTGAAGTCTTTGTTACAGCAAAGTCTCAAAACAAGAAATCTCTTCCTATGAACCAGAGTTGGTTTCTGGGAAATTAATTATCTTTGAAGGGAAGAAATTGTCTGTACAGGATTATAACAGCTCAATCTCCGACTCCTTTATTAAGGTCATAGAATATTATTATTATTAACTCAAAAGCACCAGTTTCTTCGTGAAGTAAATAGTAATCAATCATCTCTTTCATTCATGGTTCTATTTTTACATTGGCTCAGATTGAAGATTGGACCAAATTATAGAACATACACTTGTCATCACCATCTCAAAGCTTCAAATGAGGCTCCACTGCATTCTCCACTATTTAAGTTACCTAAAAGAAGTGGAATTGTTTCCTTGTTCCAAGAATTCTCATTTTAAGTAATTATACAACTCTCAACAGGTTTTACACCACATACATACATCAGTAAGCTGCAATAAAAATACCCTAATTATAGTTCACTTCCAGCTTAACTTCCTTCTTACCAGTGCATTTGATGTTTTATTCTAGTCCATTTATACCAGTCATTACTTAATTGACCTCAACTCCCTTGTCCTATCAAACATGCTTGTCTACATCCTATGCTGAATTTGAGACTAGTCGAACAGTGTGGTGTTCTCATTCTGTTCTAGGCTTCACCCAACCACTACATCTGTTTTAAATCAGTATATCACCTCTTCTCAACTTTGGTGCTTGTGTTTCAACATTATTTTAAAGAAATTACTTTTAAACCTCGTAGTCAGGAAGTTGAGCAGCTATCAGGAAGAGGAGCTTGGACTGATTTGCTGGGCTCGGAGGCTAATTATAGAACCTCAAATGAGGACAGAACTCAAAACAGACCATGAGTAAAGATCCAAGATCGTCTTTAATTGTTTGAGGGCATCAGTCACTGGATAGTTATTCTAAATCAATTTGCTTGGACATGTTGTGATACATCTCCAGGGCAGGCGGGACTTGGAACTTGAACCCAGACCTTCAGGACCAGGAGGTTGTAGCATTGCCACTATAACCTACCAGTTACAGAATAATTTACACTAATAAGACTACATTACAAGAGCTTTCATATTTTCTAAATCAACCTCTTCAGTTATTACACACCTCTGGTGTAGGTAGGACTTGAACCCTGGATCAGAGGTAGGGACATGACCATTACACTACAAGAGCCCCACAATCATCACAGTTTTATTGGATAAGTTATCGGACCCTGCCAAACTAATTAAGCACAGATGAAGCATCAATCTTGAACTTCTCACATCTACGTAGGCCGAAGATGTCTCCGCATTTACATGCTTACTGACTTGTCCTCCACAGATGCTGCCAGATCCGCACTTCCTGCTTTTATTTATTATCCAAGTATTTACTCACTGAGCATTCGGGAAACTTTTGTTCTCAGTAACAAATTTAAAATAAGACCTTTCTCGATCTCAGGTTTTCTGGTTACCCTTTTTCTATAACTGAAACTCTAAGTAAAAAGTGCAACTTTCAACCAGGAAACTTACTTTGAAACAATTTCGATTAAATCCTCTTCCAACTGCATGAACACCTGAACCTAAGGAAGGCAGAAGTTCAGTATTGTATTTTTAACATTAGAATAGTGTGTTCCCTTCTATCCTTTATAAAAAGTAATTTTTAAAAAATAAGCAACTTTCAAAATGCATACTACTACAAAATGATGCAGAACAATAGGAAACTACATATTTTTGCAGAGAGTATATTTTAATTCATTTGGCTTGAATCAAGACTGCTCTAATTCAAGAATAAGAGAAAGGAGGGGCAAATGTTGCTGGGGGAAGCAAACTGGCAAGGGACTTCTGCTGTAGCTATTTTTCTGCAGTCTACAGCAATAGGAGGATTTGAGTTATAAAAAAATAAGCTGGGACTTTTTTCACTGGAGCATAGGAGTTTGAGGGTTGACCTTCTAGAGGTTTATACAATAATGAGGGGCATGGATAACGTGAGGATTGTTTCCCTAGGGTGGGAGGATTCAAAATTAGGAGACATAATCTTTTCCCCTCACCTTAAAATTAAAAAAAGGACAAGGGTCAACTTTTCTTTTTAAATTTAGAGTCTGGTTCATGTATCAAATGAACTGTCAGGGAAAGTGGTGGATGCAGGTACAGTTACAAAATGCGAAAGACATTTGGATAAGCACATGAGTAGGAAAGAGTTTGGAGGGATATGGGCAAACGCAGGCAAATGGGACTAGTTTAGTTTGGGAACATGGTCAGCTTGGGCTAGTTGGACCAAACGGTCTGTTTTCATGTTGTATGACTATGTAATAGATTTACTTCCTTAGGAAAGGAAACAAAACAGAAAGGAACATATTTTGAATAAATAGAAATTAGGATATGATCAAAAGGCCTTGAAGTTAGCAGCATAAAAGAATGCTTAATTAAAAATAAAAAGAGAAAGACGTTGCTGTAATCATTCTCCAAGAGATCAGTTGCAGGGTAGCACTGCAGGGGACAATATTGTGCAACTTTCTCACCATGGCTGAGGAAACAATTAAAAGGTGCGAAAATTCTTCAGCAGTTTGGGAATCTTTTATTTCCCCCAAAAAATTCTCATTGTACAGCTTGGTTTGTCAATCAAACTGTCCCTCCGTTACATATTGCACACCAGAGGTTGGCTGCCACTAACACAGAATTAAAATCACACTATCTGAATTCACCAAACATAGCACATTTTAAATGATGCTCATTGTTGAACTAGATCAGCTTTTCGCACATGGAATTTTGCCAGTTATAAATAATGCCTACTGCTTTCATGCATTTTCCCCACACAGTTTAAAATAATGTATTTATCCCAAATGAAACAGCAACATTGTTGATTCCCAATTAAGTTCAGTGTCAATACTATGCAATAAATGGGCACTAATCAACTTAGCACTTAAAATAGCTGAAACTTAAATTAGAGGAACTTTCAATTACAGTATGGAATCTATTTTTTAAAGCAGGTTCTTGTGATAGACTCGAGTTTTTCTCCACAATTTTTCTTGTAAATTAGCCCAAATTAAATTAATATATCATGAAAATGTGGTTATCTTGTGGTAAATATCTGCTTTCACTATTTCTTTCAGAATCAACAACGGCCATGTCTCTCAGTTTTGAATATAACCACAAACATGATGCCACAGTCTGGCAGAGCAATTAGACAAACTCATCTTCCCTTACCAGCTCAGTCACCATGATCGGCCAGAGTGAAGTGAGATGCTGCGGAGAAATTCTCATCAGCAACACTCTGAAGGTCAGAAACATTTCGGCAGTGACAACTGAAGACATCCCCACACGAAGAGTTTCTGTCATGCGCTCTACAAGTAAAAAGGGGTAGTGGACATATTAGCAGTGGTTCCACAGTGGATCATGCACTCGTCGTTAACCGATTAAAGTCTGTTCCGTTGTGGACACAAGACTTCTACTAACTACTTCTCTTCATGCAGGAAGCAATTTTCAGCTCCATTCATCTACAAAAGCAACATCACTGAGACGAGAGAGCGTGTTGGATCTGGAGCACATGCAAACACGCAATTTAGCAGCAGCAGTACATCACTGAGCCCCACGAGCCTAGTCTGCTATTCAACAAGATCATGGCTGATCAGATTGTAACTCCACTCCACATTCCTGCCAAACTCCATACAATACTTCACCCCCTTGCTCAAAAAGCATCAATCACCTGTGTCTTAAAAATACCCAAGGAGACTGGCCTTCCCTAACTTTTCAGCAGGAGGGCTCCAAAGACTCATGCGGAATAAAGTTTGCCTTATCCCTGTTTTAAATGGGCAGCCCCTGATTATTTTTACATAAAGATCCCTAGTTCTAGATTCGCCTAAAAGAGGGAATGTCGCCTCTGTACCTACCCTCAAAAGGTCTTGCAAGTTTCAATCAAGCCACCTCATACACTTCTAACATCTAGCAGATACAAGCCTAGCCTGGCCAACATTTCCTTTAAAGCAGCTCCCTCTCTCACCTGCCCAAAACCTGTATTAATACAGCAAACCTTCTCTGAACTGCTTCCATTCTTTTTACAACCTTAAACATATTGACATCCTGTGTACAATACTCCAGATGCACTCTCACCAGTGCCCTGTATAAGTGAATCATAACCTCCCTACTTTTGTATTCAATTCCCCTTGCGATAAATTATATTCTATTAGCTTCCTTAATTAATTTGTGATTGAAATCTAATCATTTACCACTCATACATGAGGACACCCAGATTCCTCAGCAGCTTAGAGCTCTGCAATGTCTCACCATTTACATAGTGTGCTTTTTAAAAATTATTTGTGCCATGACAGACAACATCTTTCTCCTACATCGTCCTCCAATTGTCACATACCGACCTGTCTCCTTATCCCAACCTACAATCGGTGTTGACATCCCTATGCAATATGTCAGGTATAGTGAAAATGGACCATCAATATACAACTTTTATCATTCAACTTTAATATCTGACAACTTAATGGTCAAAAGGTGGATTTAAAAGGGACAAATATGAAAGTGTTCACTGTGCTTACCTCACTAGGCTGACACAAGCTCATGGACCCAATCAGTAAACAAGTGTCAGCCTGAATCAAAACTACCATCAATATAAAAAAAACTCAGATCTGTATCTTCCGGTTGATTCGCACCTTTTCGAAGCTACATGTGAAATGAAAGGTTGTCTGTGCAGTATTCAATTTAGAAAAAAAAAAAAAAAAAAAAATCAGCAGACTCCGGAATATGTACAAACCAACTTGCATCAATGGTTGCTCTGGAGCAGCACAGGATAAGAAAACATGGATTTGTGAACAAGAGTTGGGAAATAATCTTTCTGCCTGTGTCGGACTCTCTCCTTTCCTTCAAACTCAAGCTCAGACACTAGTTCACGAAAAGCAATATTCGACAAGAGTGACCTAGAACTCTAGGACATCAGCAGTTTCACCATAACCAAGGAAACAGGATGGTAACAAAACCATTGGACGCTGGTTTCACTCATAGTGAAATGATTCTAAAATTAACAATAAACTGTAACTGCTTGCACCTTCTTGTTTGTATCCCATTTCTTTGTGAAGGGGGTGGGGTGGGTGTGGGTGCGTAGGTGTTGTCACGTTTTATTATTCTTTTGGGTGATAAGACTCCACTCTCCCTCTCACTCAAGAAACCCTCGGAATCAGCTCTCTATCCTTTTTGATCTGGTTGACTAAGTTTAATTGAAGAGTGATAGTTACTGATTAAAACAACAAATGGTTGTGAATGACAGAGGGTTTAAACTGGAAGCCAATGATCTCTCTTCACCTGGTCATATCAAATATCACTGGAGATCAACCAGCAATAGGAGATCCTTCCAATTTCCTTTCCTCACGAGAATATGCTTAGATATAGTGCCACAGGTACTCATTGTTGTAAATGAACGATTGAAATCTCATTGCCAAATCCTGAAATGATTGAAAGTGACGACCATTATTCCTAATAGAAGTTTGGTTTTATTTAGTGTGTAACAGACTTTGGCGAAGCAGTACTATTAAAGCACGACAGCATTATTACCACTACACTCTGGGGAGCAGTAAGATCCCCAAATAAACAGTCCCCGGTCACACGAGTCATTGTGGCACATAAAAATGTAGCCCCTCTGCCAGACTCCTCCTCCTGTGATGGTCTCTCTAACGGATGGTCATAAACCAAAAAGTAGGACAAATGTAACCCAGCAATTTATCACCTACAGTCACTTTGCAATTACAGTCAATTTATCAGTAGAACAACGCAAGGAGTCATCAACGATGCTATCAAACTGTACTTGCTTAGCAACAACATGCTCACACGTGCTCAGTTTGGGTTCCATCAGGGCCACTCAGCTCCTGACCTCATTACAACCTTGATTCAAACATAGACAAAACAGTTGAATTCCAAAGATAAGGAGAGAGTGATTGCCTTTGACAAAACCACACTGGACCAAGTGTGACATCAAGGATCCCTAGCAAAACTGGAATCAGGGTGAAAAATCTCCACTGGTTGGAGTCATGCAGGAACACAGGAAGATGGGTTTTTTAAAAATTCATTAACGGGATGAGGGCATCGCTGGCCAGGCCAGCATTGATTGCCCATCTCTAATTGCCCAGAGAGCAGTTCAGAGTCAACCACATTGTTGTGGGTCTGGAGTCACATATAGGCCAGACCAGGTAAGGATGGGAGTTTCCTTCCCTAAAGGACATGAGTGAACCAGATGGGTTTTTCCCAACAATTGACAATGGATTCAAGGTCATCATTAGGCTCCTAATTCCAGATATTTTATTTAATTCAAATTCCACCAACTGCCATGGTGGGATTCGAACCCAGGTCCCCAAAACGTTATCTGTGTCTCTGGATTAACAGTCCAGTGACAATACCACTAGGCCATCACCTCCCCCTTCCAATGTTGGGGGTCAGTTATCTTGGCTGCAGGTCATCTCTTCAGAAGTTCCTCAGGATGATGTCCTAGGCCTAACCATGTTCAGCTGCTTCATCACAAGGTCAGAAGTGGGGGTGTTTGCTGATGATTATACAAATGTCCAGCACCATTCATGACTGCATAGATTAGGAAGCAGTCAACGTTCAAATTCAACAAGATCTGGACAACATCCAGGCTTGGGCTGACAAGTGGCAAGTAACATTCATACTACAGCATGACCATCTCCAGCAATAAAGAATCTAACCAGCCCCTTCGACATTCAATGGCATTATGATCGCATCATCCACTAAGAATATCATGGGGTTACCATTGACCAGAAATTCAACTGGACATGCTATATAATATAGTAGCTACAGGAGCAGGTTGAAAGCTAGATCGCCTGCAGTGAATAAATCCCCTCCTGTCTCCCTGTAGCCTGTCTACCATCTATGAAGCTCAAGTCAGGAATGTGATAGAATACTCCCCACTTAGAGTCACAGAGCATGGAAACAGGCCCTTCGGCCCAAATTAGTCCATGCCGACCACGGTGCCCTCTCAGCTACTTCCAATTGCCCACATCCCTCGAAACTCTTCCCATCCACCTACCTATCCAAAATGTTTTTTTAAATGTTGCTATTGTACCTGCCTCAACCACTTTCTCTAGCAGCTCATTCCATACATACACCGCCCTCTGCATGAAGTTGCCCCTAGGGTCCTTCTTAAATCTTTCCCCTCTCACCTTAAATCTATGCCGTCTAGTTTTGAATTCCCCAACCCTGGGAAAAAGGCTATATGCATTCGTCCTATCTATACCCCTCATGATTTTATACACCTCAATAAGGTCAGGCCTCATTATCCTACTTTCCAAGGAATAAAGTCCTATCCTGGCCAACCTCTGCCGATAACTCAGGTCTACTAGTCCTGGCCACATCCTCGTAAACCATCTTTGCACACTTCCCAGTTTAACTATGTCTTTCTTATAACCGGGTGATCAAAACTGCACACAATACTCCAAGTGTGGCCTCACCAATGACTTATACAACTGTCCCAACTCCTATAATCAATGTCTCAACTGATGAACGTCAGTGTGCCAAATGCCTCCTTCACTAATCGTGTCTACCTCTGGCGCCGCTTTGAACAAACTATGTATTTGTACTCCTTGGTCTTTCTGTTCCACAAACTCCCAAGGACCTTACCATTTACTGTATAAACCCTACCTTGGTTTGATTTTCTGAAGTGCAATACCTCACACTTATCTGTATTGAATTGCATTTGCTAATCCTCAGCCCACTTCCCCATCTGATCAAGATCCTTCCAATTTTTGATAACATTCCTCGCTTTCAATAGCTCCTCATTTAGTATCATCTGCAAACTTACTAATCATACCTTGTACATTTACACCCAGCTCATTTATGTAAATAATGAATAACAAAAGGTCCTAGCACCGACCCGTGGCACACCACAAGGCCTCCAGTCGGAGAAAGAACCTTCAACCCATCACTCTCTGCTTCCTACCATCGAGCCAGTTTTAAATCCAATTAGCTAGCTCTCCTTGGATCCCCTGCGACCTAACCTTCTTGACTAGCCTGCTGTGTGGGACTCTGTCAAAGACCTTGCTGAAGCCCACCTAGGCAACATCCACCACCCTACCCTCATCAAACCACTTGGTTACCTCTTCAAAAAAACTCTAAACGATTTGTCAGACATGACTTCCCACGCACAAATCCATGCTGACTACTACCCTTAATCAGACCTTGACTATCCAAATGTTGGTTGATCTTGTCCCTCTCCAATAACTTGCCTACAACTGATGTCAGGCTCACTGGCCTGTAGTTCCCTGGCTGGTCTTTGCTACATTTCTTAAACAAATGGAACAACATTAGCCCCCACTCCACCCTTCCGGAATTTCACAGTGGCTAAAGATGAAGCAAAAATATCTGCAAGGGCCTCTGCAATTTCTTCCCTTGCCTCCCACATGTCTGAGGATGGACTTGTTCAGGCCCAGGGGATTTATTCACCTTAATGCGCTTTAAGGCTGCAAACACCTCCTCTCTGGTAATATGTACGTGGTTCAAAACATCTCCACTGGTTTCCCTTATTTCCTTAACATTCATTATTCTCTCCTCAGTAAACACAGAGGAGAAATATTCATTACAAATCTCCTCCATCTCTTGTGGCTCCACAGATGAATGGCTATGCTAATCTTTAAGGGGACCTTAACCACCCTCTTACTCTTAATATAGCTACAAAATCTCTTGGGATTATCTTCAACCTCTTATCTGCCAGATCCATCTCATGCCCTTATTTTGCTCTTGATTTCCCTTGAGCGTGCTTCTACACTTTTTATAATCACCTAGGGATTCACTGCAGCCCAATAGCTTAAACCCAACAAATGCCGCCTTCTTTTTCCTGACCAGCGCCTCAATATCCCTTGTCAGCCAGGGATCCCTAAACCTGTCAGCTTTTCCCTTCACACTAACAGGGACACCCTGTCCACGGACTCTTGGACACTTAAAAGCCTCCCATTTGTCAGTCGTTCCTTTTCCTTCAAACAGACTCAGCCAATCGACTGCTACTAGATCCTGCCTAATGGCCCCAAAATTGGCCCTGCTCCAGTTCAGCCTGTGGACCTGTCCTATCTTTTTCCATAACTATGTTAAAACAGAGTGTTATGGTCACTGGACACAAATTGCTCTCCAGCTGACACTTCAGACACTTGCCTGACCTTGTTTCCTGAGAGGAGGTACAACGTTGCACCCCCATCCCCCACCCAAGTAGGGCTCTCTACACATATTGATCTAGGAAACTTTCTTGGACACATTTGACAAATTCCACCCTGTCCGCGAGCCTTTTACACTTTGGGTGGCCCAGTCAATTCAGGGGAAATTAAAATCTCCAACCAATTCAACTCTGTTATTCTTACGGGTATCTGCAATTTCCCTACACATCTGCTCCTCTAGTACCTGCTGGTTATTTGGGAGTCTATAATACAGTCCCAACGGGGTGACCATCCCCTTCTTATGTCTAAGTTCTAACCATATGGCCTCATTTGATGACCCCTTAACAATATCCTCTCGAAGCACTGCTGTTATATCCTCCCTTGTTAAAAGTGCAACTCCCCACCCCCCTCGCTTACTTGTACTTCTGTCATGCCAATAGCTTCTGTATCCTGGAGCGCTGAGCTGCCAGTCCTGCCCTTCTCTCAGTCATGTTTCTGTTATGGCTATAATATCCCAGTCCCCACAGCCAATCCATGCTCTGACCTCATCTGCCTTACCAGTCAGGCCTAGTGTTGAAATAAATGTACTTTAAACCAGAAGTCTTTTCCCTCCCTTTACGGTGCCCCTGGCTATCCTGAACAGTAAACTTGCTCTCGATAGCTAATGTATTTTCCCCGTCTTTTCGGCGGCTCCACTCATTCAGAATTCCACCCCCATCCCTCCAAACTAGTTTAAACCCTCTAGGGAACTAGCACCTGTTTGAATGAATGCAACTCTGACAACATACAATCGGCTTGACACCATCCAGGAAAAAAAAAGACCGCCCTCACCACTGACGCCCAGTAGCAGCAGTGTGTACCATTTCTAAGAGATAAAAAGGTACTGCAGATGCTGGAGAATCCGAGATAACAAGGTGTGGGGCTGGATGAACACAGCAGTCCAAGCATCATCATAGGAGCAGGAAAGCTTGACGTTTCGGGCCGAGACCCTTCATCAGAAATGGGGGAGGGGAAGGGGGTTCTGAAATAAATAGGGAGAGAGGGGGAGGCGGATAGAAGATGCATAGAGGAGAGGATAGGTGGAGAGGAGGCAGACAAGTCGAAGGGGCGGGGATGGAGCCAGTAAAGGTGAGTGTAGGTTGGGGGTTGAGGTGGTGGGAGGGGATAGGTGAGAGGAAGGACAGGTTAGGGAGGCGGAGATGAGCTGGGCTGGTTTTGGGATGTGGTTGGGGGAGGGGAGATTTTGAAGCTTGGTGAAATCCACATTGATACCATTGGGCTGCACGGTTCCCAGGCTGAACATGATTTGCTGTTCCTGCAGCCTTCGGGTGGCATCACTGTGGCATTGCAGGAGACCCAGGATGGATATGTCGTCTGAGGAATGGGAGGGGAAGTTGAAATGGTTTGCGACTGGGAGGTGCAGTTGTTTGTTGCGAACTGAACGCAGGTGTTCTGCAAAGCGGTCCCCAAGCCTCCGCTTGGTTTCCCCGATGTAGAGGAAGCCACAACGGGTACAGCGGATGCAGTATACCACATTGGCAGATGTGCAGGTGAACATCTGCTTGATGTGGAAAGTCTTCTTGGGGCCTGGGAGGTGGTGTGGGGGCAGGTGTAGCACTTCCTGCGGTTGCAGGGAAAAGTGCCCGGTGTGGTGGGGCTGGAGGGCAGTGTGAAGCGGACAAGGGAGTCGCAGAGGGGGTGGTCCCTCCGGAAAGCAGATAAGGGTGGGGAGGGAAAAATGTCTTTGGTGGTGGGGTCAGATTGCAGATGGTGGAAGTGGCATCCCCTATTCCCAATTCCTTTGCCTCCGCCGCATCTGCTCCCAGGATGAGGCATTCCACTCCCGTACATCTCAGATGTCCTCATTCTTCAAGGACCACAACTTCCCCCCGACACAGTGGTTGAGAACGCCCTCGACCGTGTCTCCCGCATTTCCCATAACTCATCCCTCACACCCCATCCCCGCAATAATAACCAAAAAAGAATCCCCCTCGTCCTCACATACCACCCCACCAACCTCCGGATCCAACGCATCATCCTCCGACACTTCTGCCATCTGCAATCAGACCCCACCACCAAAGACATTTTTCCCTCCTCACCCTTGTCTGCTTTCCGGAGGGACCACTCCCTCCATGACTCCCTTGTCCGCTCCACACTCCCCTCCAGCCCCACCACACCCCGCACTTTTCCCTGCAACCGCAGGAAGTGCTACACCTGCCCCCACACCTCCGCCCTCATCCCAATCCCAGGCCCCCAGAAGACGTTCCACATCAGGCAGATGTTCATCTGCACATCTGCCAATGTGGTATACTGCATCCGCTGTACCCGTTGTGGCCTCCTCTACATTGGGGAAACCAAGCGAAGGCTTGGGGACCGCCTTGCAGAACACCTGCGCTCAGTTCGCAACAAACAACTACACCTCCCAGTCGCGAACCATTTCAACTCCCCCTCCCATTCCTCAGACGACATGTCCATCCTGGGCCTCCTGCGATGCCACCCGAAGGCTGCAGGAACAGCAAATCATATTCAGCCTGGGAACCGTGCAGCCCAATGGTATCAATGTGGATTTCACCAAGCTTCAAAATCTCCCCTCCCCCAACCGCATCCCAAAACCAGCCCAGCTCATCTCCGCCACCCTAACCTGTCCTTCCTCTCACCTATCCCCTCCCACCACCTCAAGCCCCACCCCCATCTCCTATCTACTAACCTCATCCTGCCCCCTTGACCTGTCCGTCCTCCC
>JAHRHZ010000061.1:13253210-13302170 GCA_024137785.1 Ginglymostoma cirratum | reverse complement strand
TTTTACTTTCTGCTTAATACATTCCAAAAAAGGTATTGCAAAACTTGTAAACTGCTGTCAAATCATCTGTTTGCCTTACTCATCCAACTAGGCATTCTGAGAATACCAGGGTATCATTTTGTTCATAATTTTGTGTCCCACATTGACACGGATCGATGATATCCGGAAGGTCTTTGTGGCAGTTTCGCTCAATTAGCTACAACACACTGCATTTAGATAGCAACTTCAGTGTGGAAGTAAGTCCCAATGGGTTTCATGGACATGCAATCACACAAAAACATTTGCAATCTTCTTCTATAATACTAGCTTGCTTAACCTCATTTCAACTTCCCTCCCGACTTTTTGCTTTTTCGGTTGCTCTCTGCTGGTTTTTAAACGTCTCTGACCTAACCTGTGGCCACAGTTTTCACATAGCTGGTCCAGTTCAAGATCTAGTCAAGGTTAACCCACAAGATATAGATAGTATGGATTCAGTATTTTAAATAAAAACACATTTTCAAGAAGATAGATGTGCACAATAAACTGAACTCACTCATCAAGTCTTTGAACATTGTTTTCTCATGAGTCAACAGATGGTCAATGACGGACTTCCAGCTGCGAAAACAGAAATGAGATTTTAAAAAAATTACTCATTGTTCACCCACACACACTGCACGTTTCCACTCCCTGCCATCTCTGGTGAAATCGTAAGTCATTTGTACAGGAACTTACACTGACGCACACTGCAAACCTTCTCAAGTCATTTAAAGTAAAAACTGCTGAGTTGAAACACGTTGGTTGCGGCACCTTAGCTCAGATTCTTACAGCTGAGTAAAGCTTTAAAGTTCCAGTTTCGCTGCAGGACTTCAAAACACAACAAATGCCTCTGAGGAATTGCTACACCGTCAACAATGAAATGTCAGTTTAATCCTTTTACAACTCCCCATTTTGTTGGTACTATTCAAAGAGCAGGGAGTTGTTTTCATGTCCTGGTGAACATTTATCCCTCAAACACCATCAGCAAAAACCATTATCTGATCATTTATCAAATTCCAGTTAAATGCAGCCATGCAAACTGGTCCCAGGTTTCTCTATATTTTTCTCAAATAGTTTGTTCAAAGAACATTGGCATTACTGACTTGGCCAGCAGTTAATGCGCATCCTCAATTGCTCAGGAAGAGGCAGTGACGAGCTGACTTCTTGAACAGGGGCAATCCTTGGGGTATAGGGGAGGTCTAGAAATTTGACCCAGTGAGAGAGAAAGAATGTGGATACAGGTTCAGGTTAGGACAGTACGAGATTCGGAGGGAACTTGCTGAAGGTGTCCCTACGTATCGGTTCCCCTCATTGTTCTAGGTGATAGATGTCGTGTGTTTTTAAAGGTGCTGTTGAAGGAGCCTCGTCGGGTTAGTGCAGATGATGCACACTGCTGCCACTGTGTCGTTGTGAAGAGAGTGAATGTTCAAAGCGAAAGGTGGGGAGTGCCCGTCAAGCAGGCTCCTTTGTTGTCGACGCTGTCAAGCTTCTTGAGTGTTCTAGAAAACGCACCCATCCAGGCAAGCAGAGAGTATTCCGTCACACTCCTGACTTATGCCTTGGAGATGGTGGACAGATATCATGGAGACAGGAGATGCATTACTCACCACAGACTTCTTTACCTCCAACCTAATCTGTGGCTACAGTATTTATATGGCTGGTCCAGTTCAGAATCCAGTCAAAGATAATCCCTAGGATGTTGATGGCAGGG
This sequence comes from Ginglymostoma cirratum, assembly GCA_024137785.1. NCBI lineage: Eukaryota > Metazoa > Chordata > Chondrichthyes > Orectolobiformes > Ginglymostomatidae > Ginglymostoma > Ginglymostoma cirratum. The sequence goes on along the minus strand of JAHRHZ010000061.1, from coordinate 13,300,444 downwards.
ACTCAGTGATGGCAACGTCATTGAACATTAAAAGGGTGATGGTGAGATGCCACCTCGTAGGAGTTGGTCGGAGATAGCGTGAAGTGAAGCTTAGAAGTCACTCACGCCAGCTTTATCTAAAAGGGACCTTTAAACTGTATGGTCAGTAAGGAACATGGCCAACGAGTGGAGGTTTTGCATGACTGAGATAGAGACAAAGGCAGAGTGAATCTGAGATATTTGTTTAAAGTGGGAAATCAACTGGCAAATCTTTTCCCAATTCAATTTTAGAATAAAAGTCAACTTTTCAGATTAAAACTAATAACCTTAAGGACATTAATATTGTTAAATTAGAAAGGCAGCTCCCTAATAGCGCTAGTTATCTATCACACTCTGAATTTCATTCCCTATGAGGTGTTGATTACTGCAGCAGGAAGTGAAGCCACAAAATGACTCTCAGCAGCTCCATGTAAGAAAAAGTCAGCAAGCAGCATAGTCGAGTGAGTCAAAGGCCAGCTGAGTACATCCAGGGAATTTGGGGCAGAGGGGGAAAAAGACGTACTTTATGTAAGGCTTCCTGCAATAACTAACGTCTACAGAGTGGAGAAGTGAGCAGGAGAGGATAAAAAGGAAGAGAACGAGAAGCCCACCTGAATGTGATGAACGGTGGAACCATGGCACAAACCACAATGTGACGTGCATGCAAGGAAAGCAGCTGATGGGTGAGCATTTGTTGTTGTTACAGTAAAAGGTCTCCAGTTTGTGTAGGTCTCCAGACCTTTTATTTTGTCTTAAAAAGTATAGTTTCGGTATAACATTGATACTGATATTAAAAAAAATACAATAAAGATGTAAAGAGCATGGATTTGCATATAATTAGTAATAAAATGATGGCAGGACGTATGAGGTGTCACTGCTGCAACGTGTAGGAGCTGCTGGATATCAAGGTGATACTGACTGAATGCAGCTGTAAATCAGTGCCTGCAGTTTATATAGCTTCAGGTCGGAGTTGAGGAACTGAAATCCAAGCTTCAGATCTGGCAGCACATCATTAAGGGAAAACATTTCCTGGACAGGACGATGGAATAGCTGACAAAACCAAACATGAGGACCAAGAAGGGGTGGGGGCTTTGAACAGCCTCAGTCCCAAAACTCGTCTAATAATTCTGAATCATTGAATCCCTACAGTGTGGAAACATGCCCTTTGGCCCAACTAGTCCACACCAACACTCAGGGCATCCCACCTAGACCCATTCCCCTAATCTACACATCCCTGAACACTACGGGCAACTTAGCATGGCCAGTCCACCTAGCCTGCACATCTTTAGACTGTGGGAGGAAACCCACACAGACACAGGGAGAATGTGCAAACTCCACACAGACAGTCGCCCGAGGCTGGAATCAAACCCAGGTCCCAGGTGCTTGAGGCAGCAGCGCTAACAGCTGAGCCACCATGGAGGTTCTTACAAACTGTGATGACAAGAAAGGGAACTGCAGGGATGATGCGCAAACTGACCACAGCACCATGGAGCAGGGAACCATTCAAATGGGTCGCAGGGAGGACAGTATAATTAGGTGGATAGATACTGTTCCTCGCATTTAGGATCATGAATCCCAAAGGCTAAATTGCACGCTGGATGCCGGGGTTAAGGCACTGCCTTGCGTCTGAAGAAGAATGTGGAGAGGGTTGGTGGGACCTAGCAGTTGTCATTCATTTGGTACCAACGACATTGGAAAAAAGGAGGCCGTACAAAAAGAATTTGATAGGTTTGGGGCTAAACTGAAAAAAAGAGAGAACATCCGAGGTAATCAACCGAAGATTACTAACTGAGGCATAGGCAAACTGGCGTAGGGTAAATAAAGTTAAGGAGATTAAACATATGTCTCATGATTGGCATGGGAGGAATGGGTTTCGTTTCATGAGGCACTTGCAACAGGACTGGGGTAGAACAAAGAACAAAGAAAATTACAGCACAGGAACGGGGCCTTCGGCCCTCCAAGCCTGCACCGATCCAGATCCTCTATCTAAACCTGTCACCTATTTTCCAAGGATCTGCATCCCTCTGCTCCCTGCCCATTCATGTATCTGTCTAGATACATCTTAAATGACGCTATCGTGCCCGCCTCTACCACCTCCGCTGGCAACGAGTTTCAGGCACACCCCACCCTCTGCGTAAAGAACTTTCCACCCATATCTCCCTTAAACTTTTCCCCTCTCACCTTGAAATCATGACCCCTAGTAATTGAGTCCCCAACTCTGGGAAAAAGCTTCTTGCTATCCACCCTGTCTATACCTCATGATTTTGTAGACCTCAATCAGGTCCCCCCTCAACCTCCGTCTTTCTAATGTAAGAAATCCTAATCTACCCAACCTCTCTTCATAGCTAGCGTCCTCCATACCAGGCAACATCCTGGTGAACTTCCTCTGCACCCTCTCCAAAGCATCCACATCCTTTTGGTAATGTGGCGACCAGAAATGTACGCAGTATTCCAAACGTGGTCGAACCAAAGTCCTACACAACTGTAACATGATCTGCCAACTCTTGTACTCAATACCCCGTCCGATGAAGGAAAGCTTGTCGTATGCCTTCTTGACCACTCTACCAACCTGCGTTGCCACCTTTAGGGTACAATGGACCTGAACACCCTGATCTCTCTGTGCATCAGTTTTCCCCAGGGCTTTTCCATTTACTGTATAGTTCGCTCTTGAATCGGATCTTCCAAAATGCATTTGCCTGGATTGAACTCCATCTGCCATTTCTCCGCCCAACTCTCCAATCTATCTATATTCTGCTGCATTCTCCAACAGTCCCCTTCACTATCTGTCACTCCACCAATCCTAGTGTCATCTGTAAACTTGCTAATCAGACCATCTATACCTTCCTCCATATCATTTATGTATATCACAAACAACAGTGGTCCCAACATGGATCCCTGTGGAACACCACTGGTTACAGTTCTCCATTTTGAGAACCTCTCTTCCACTACAACTCTGTCTCCTGTTGCCCAGCCAGTTCTCTATCCATCCAGCTAGTACACCCTGGACCCCATGTGACTTCACTTTGTCCATCAGCCTACCATGTGTAACCTTATCAAACGCCTTACTGAAGTCCATGTATTTGACATCTACAGCCCTTCCCTCATCTATCAACTTTGTCTCTTCCTCAAAAGGATTCTATCAAGTTGGTAAGACATGACCTTCCTTGCACAAAACGATGCTGTCTATCATTAATAAGCCCGTTTTCTTCCAAATGTAAATAGATCTTATCCCTCAGTATCTTCTCCAGCAGCTTCCCCACCACTGACGTCAGGCTCACCGGTCTATAATTTCCTAGATTATCCTTGCTACCCTTCTTAAACAAGGGGACAACATTAGCAATTCTCCAGTCCTCCGGGACCTCACCCGTGCTCAAGGATGCTGCAAAGATATCTGTTAAGGCCCCAGCTATTTCCTCTCTCGCCTCCCTCAGTAACCTGGGATAGATCCCACCCGGACTTGGGGACTTGTCCGCCCTAATGCCTTTTAGAGTACCCAACACTTACCCCCTCCTTATGCTGACTTGACCTAGAGTAATCAAACATCTATCCCTAACTTCAACATCAGTCATGTCCCTCTCCTCAGTGAATACTGATGCAAATTCATTTCATTTCACTCATTTTCTGACTCCTCGCATAACTTCCCTCCTTCGTCCTCGAGTGGGCCAACCCTTTCTCTAGTTACCCTCTTGCTCCTTATGTATGAATAAAAGGCTTTGGGATTTTCCTTTACCCTGTTTGCTAAAGATATTTCATGACCCCTTTTAGCCCTCTTAATTCCTCAGATTGGTCCTATTTTCCCAACATTCTTCCAAAGTTTCATCTGTTACCAGTCGCCCAGACCTTATGTATGCTTCCTTTTCCCTCTTTGCTAGTCTCACAATTTCACCTGTCATCCATGGTTCCCTAATCTTGCCCTTCCTATCCCTCATTTTCACAGGGACAAGTAGAAGGGACCTTCACTTGAGCCAAGCTGGGACCAGGCTCTGTTGAACTCAATAATTGGGCTGCGGGGAAAGAGGAGAGTATTAACAAGAGGAAAACACAGATGAACAAAGCAATAAGTTATGGTAGCATTACAGAGTAGCAATTTGCATAAATATACCCAAGTTGGGGCAGAAAGGGACAAAATATACAAACGTGGCAAAACAGTAGGGATTAGGATCAAAAAGGGGGAGAAATTTAATGCATCTTTAGTTACGTGCATGCAGTTTTCAGAAAAAAAATGAATTAACAGCATAGTAGAGGTTCATGGGTATGATCCTAGAGCCATTACAAGACATGGTTACAAAGGAGCAAAAAGAGAAATTGCTGGCAAATCTGGCAGCATCTGAGGAGAGAAAGCAGAATTAACGTTTTGGGTCCAGGGTCCAATGTCCTGAAGAAAAGTCACCGGACCCAAAACATTAACTCTAATTTCTTTCTACAGGTGCTACCAGACTTGGAGATTTTCCAGCAATTTCTATTTTTATTTCTGATTTACAGCATCTGGAGTTCTTTTAGAGATTTTTTTTTTTGTCCAATGGTGATAAAGAGATCAGAGCTGGGAAGTAAAACCTCAAGGGCACGGGACTTTTCAAAAGGACAAGCAGAGAGAAAGGCTGGTGAGCGAGAGTACTCTACAGGCCCCTAACAGTAGCTATACTGCAGAAGAGAGAATAATTCAGGGTGTGTTTGAAAAAAAAAAGTATATTAATGAAGGGCGAATTTAATCTTCATGTATTTGGGACGATTTCCTGGAGCAAAATGTGTAGATTCAACCAGGAATCAGGCTATTGTGGATCTGGTAATGTGCAATTAGGCAGGTTTAATAAATGACCAAGAGTGAAAAAAAACTCCTAGAAAGCAGTGACCATGAAATGAATGCTAACTCATAGTATAGTGAAAGCAAGAAACTTAACTGAAGTTGATTGGGAAGGAGTTTATCAAAAATAGATGGGAAATCAAGTAGTCAGGATGACCCAAAATAGTCTAGTCTACGGAGGGACACAGATGCATTAAATAAGTGAATAATATGTGGTAGATAGAATATGTGGGAAGGTGAGAGATTATGTTCTTTGGCAGGAAGAATAGAAGAGCTGAATATTACTTAAATAGAGAAAGACTGCAGAAAGCTGCAGCACACAGGGATGAGTTCTTCATGTATGCTAGCTTTTTGTGAATTATTCAAGTTCAGCAAGTTACGTGAAGGCAAATTAAGTTTCACCTTTATTTCAAAGGGAATAGAATACAAAAACAGGAAAGTCTTGCTAACACTGTACAAGACCATATCTGGGAGAATACTGTTAAAAGTTCTGGTTAGCTGATCTAAGGAAAGCTATATCTGCATTAGAGGCAGTACAGAGAAAGGTCACTAGGTTGATCCCAGGTATAAGGTAGGTTGGGCCTGTACTCATTGGAGTTGGGTGGAACAGGGTAGATATGAAGAGGTTATTTTGCCTTGAGCGCGAGTCTAGGACCAGACAGTATAATCTCACCGATTTAAGACACAAAACGAGAAGGAATTTCTTCTTTGAGGGTAGTGAATCTGTAGTTTTTTTTTTTAAAAAGCCTCAGAGCGGTTGAGGCTCAGTCATAAAATTTATTCAAGGCTGAGGTTGACAGTTTATTAAATCGGTAAGGTAATCAAGGGTTACAGGGAAGAGGCAGGAAAATGGCGCTGAGGATTACAAATCAGGCATGATCTTATTGATTGGTGGAGCAGATTAGATGGGCTGAACGGCCTACCCTTGCTCCTTTATCTCATCCTTACTATCATTGTCATTGTCTGGAACTTGTTGGTGCAAATGTTAGTCTCCCCTTCTCAGCCCAAGCCTCAAAACGTTCTTAAGTTCTTGCCTGTTGTCCATTGGAATCCACTTCAACAGGAAAGATTTGAAATTACTTAGTTGGGTTTGACAAATGAGACATCCTGAGATTCTGAATGCACCTATTCAACTTGTTCTGAAACTCTTCTATCCAATCATATCACACCTCCAAGCCTTAATTCTATCTCTTCAGTTTTGAAGGGTATTCTGAAGTAAGTATTTACCATCTATTAAGAATGTCTGTAATTTGAAAAAAAATGAGTACCAGAAGTCAGTAAATTTTAGAATCCAGTATATTCAATATCTTCAGGAAAAATAGAAAATATGGACTACAGCAAGAGTAGATGGAGCAAGTTGAATTAGTTCTTCAGATTCACCAGAAATAGACAAGGGCTGCAAGATCTGGGGGCCACTGACTGCCAAATGAATAGTCAACCAAAACAGGCTGCTGGCAAACCAACATTCTCCATACAAAGGTATCGGCTCAAGTGGCAGGAAGAGGCACAAACCTCAGAGTTGCGTTTCACAACACATTGTTCCATATCTCCTAACCAGTCCAACAAATACAACTTGTAAACATCCCGCCACTTCACTGTATGAAATGAACTCACCAAGTTGACATCAGTTTTGAAAAGTGCACCCATGATTAGTCCAAAAGAACTGTTAGAGCGTTGATTTTGTAAACATTAACTAGAAGACTTGCTGTAAAACACTTATTTTCCGTAAGCATTTTGGAGGAATACCAGGCTATACGTTACCAAAGAACGGAAAAGCTCCGAGTGGAATTTACAAGCCCATTTTCAAAATCCAGTGCAAGAAACTGAAATACGACGCAGTAAAATATATTATTTTCTTACTGGTTAATACAAGATGAGTCCATCTGGAAAAAGAGTGGATCCATGAAGAGATCAAAGGCTTCCTTTTTCCATGCTCTCTTGGTGTAAGCATAACCACTCAAACTACTCAGTAACTGGGCACTGGCTCGAAAACTTGGGATGTTGTACTCACTGACAGAAAACAAAAAGAGAACAGTTTCAGAACATAGCAAATAAAAGGCAAAATCAAGTAGGATATAATTGCTACACCTAAAATCAAACATATCTTCACAGCTGAACCATAACTTATGCATCCACTTCAAAAAGAAAACATATACCATTTTCCATTCTTATTCGAAAAAGCTTCAAGATCAAAACTTTTCTTGTCAGGAAAGAGTTGGCAATGGCCCTAAATAATAAATTGTTTTATTTTTAAAAACACTCTTTCAAAGCAAGTCGAAAGAAAAAGCGAACTTCATGCTACTTAAAGCCCAAAGTCAAACTAAAGAGAAATGACAGCATCACGACAATTTAATAATCTCACTGTTCCTCATGTGGAGGCAAGCAAACTTTATCTAATTTCTTCAGTATTAGAGTGACTTTTTGTTAAAAACTTCTCTTATATGGAATACGGATGGTCCAAGTAAAACAGCCAACTTAGTGGCCATAAGTCCTAAAACTAAGGACTAGTTTTCAGCTCCCTTCTTATCAAAAACCATATGTTCTTTAAACATATATAAAATCTACACAATGCAAAGTTGCTGCCATCTTTTTTAATTCTGTCTGAGGTTCAGTGACACAGGTGTCAAATCTTCTGCAAGTCAACATTGAAAAGCCAAAGTAACTATATACATTCCCCTACTTTTGACTTCAAGTTTCCTGGTTGTCTAATCGAGCTAAAGAAAGAAAGGTCACCTCCACACATTTTGGAAAGCAGGAAAAGTACAGGCCCCATCACAAACTCCTAACCTTCTTTTACCTTGTGATAATCTCTCAATACAACATCTGATCTACTACCAAGGCTGTCTTCTTCCATCTTCAGGGCTCCCCCGTGATCCTTCCTCTCTGCTGTGAAACTCTCACTGATATCTTTACCCGGAGGATGGATTTCTCAAATAACAGCTGCTGGTTTTGTGAGGCTAGACTTCCTTGGCTGGGTCCTGACCTACGCCTCCATTCCAAGTCAGGAACCTAGCAGTATTAACTTGGAATATCCCCAACTGTACATATACCTAGATCTTAGATATTTGGAAAGAACATGTTGCAAAGTGAAAAACAAAATCAGGAAACGTTGCATTTGCGAAGAACACAAGCTTCTTGCCTGGAGCCACTCAGTCTACAATACTTTCAGAAATAAGTTTAACATTTCATTTCAAAACAGCCCCTCTGGTGGTGCAGAACTTGTGCATTTGGAGCATCAGTCCACTTTAGAATTGTTTTTAACCGGATGCTGACCACAAGTGAGATTCTGGATTTAAACCACCAAAACCAACCCCTCTAATCCAGATTGCAGACTCCAATCCACAAGCTGACACTTCCACTCCTATGAAAACCTGGTTTCCGAGCACTGAACGCCTAAGAGTAGAATGAGATAGTAGGAACTGCCGATGCTGGTGTCTGAGATAACAGTGTGGAGTTGGAGGAACACAACAGGCCAGGCAGCAGAGGAGCAGGAAAGCTGAAGTTTTGGGTTGGGACCCTTCTTCAGAAATGGGGGAAGAGGAAGGGGGCTCTGATATAAAGAGAGAGAGGAGGCGGCGGTGACAGAAGGTGGATAGTGGAGCATATATAGGTGGAGAAAAGATGGACAGGTCAAGGAGTCAGGGACGAAGCTAGTAGGTGAGTGTAGGTAGGAAGTGGGGTTGGGGGTTGGTCAGTGAGGTGGGAGGAGCGGATAGGTGGGAAAGAAGACAGGTAGGTCAAGGAGGCAGGGACAAGGGGTGGTCTGGGCTTGGGATGAGGTCGAGGGAGAGAATTTGAAGCTTGTAAAGTCCATACTGAGACCATTGGGTCGTAGCGTTCCCAGGCGGAATAGGAGATGCTGTTCCTCCAGTTTTCAGGTGGCATCGTTGTGACACTGGAGGCGGCCTAGGACGGACATGTCGTCCAGGGAGTGGGAGGAGAAGTTGAAGTGGTCCGCGACAAACGACAACACCTCTTGTCGTCATTTGTCACGAACCAAGCATAGGTGCTCTACAAAGCAGTCTCCGAGTAAAATGAATTGTACAAACATGCATAAAGCATGGACATCCATATTACTTTGACCTCTCATGAACCAAAAAAGCCAAGATTAAAGGAATTGGTTTGTTTTGATTCTATAATGAAGTACATTTTGATCGATTTGGTTTGAAACCCTGGATCTATGAACTCCTAACACCTTAGCAATTGATCGAAGCAATAGTAAACATTTCATCTCGTTACCTGTGGTTTCTCAAGTATGGGAATACATAGTACAACAGCCGTGAGATGAGAGGTACTGCTTTCTCCTTTTCATCACTGCGGTAAACCATATCGAGAAGAGGTGCAAGTACCTGAAAGTTATTGCAAAAAACAAAAAGCAGAAAAGGGCGATTCAAATAGAGATTGCCAGAAACACAAAATACAGGACTTCATCTGAAACTAAGTACCACAGAGACAAAAAGAAATAAAACCAGTGCAGATAGCAATACATCAGTAGAATTTATTGCAAATTCTACACGGATTACAGACCTTAAAAACTATTTCTTTAAACTGCGTGGTTTCTCCTCCTGGAATTAATGGCACAGCGGCTGAGCTATACTGCTTTCTTTTAGCAGTATTATTAGCAGATCATCCAACATACAATTCTAAACTTAGTTCATTGATTCAGTAGAGACTGTATTTTCCTCAGTCATGAGAGAACGTCAGCCACAATATGCGAGAATATGGAGGACAAACCAAATGTAAATAGTGGAGGGAACTTTTATCCCCAAATACTTTCTGTACACCTCTCAGCAAGCATGAATGGTGCTTTCTGGGTTCTTCAGAGTCGATTACATTGCCTCTCTATTCCACTGATTCCAGGCAATGTTAAAACAAGCAAAACACACTTGGTGACAGGCAATATCTTCTCATTGAATTGCAAGAATGGATGAATAATGTGTTCAAACTGGTAGCAGTGACACAGTAGACTTCTATAACGAGTTAACTTCATTAAAGATATAAATACAAGGTCACAGAACAGAACGCAAGATAAAGACAACGTTTAAAAATTTGCCGAGAAAGAATTCAGTTATAATTGTTTAATAATATCATAAGAATGATGGGTGAATAAGTTACATGTTTGCACACACAGACCTACCTCAGCCAACAAGGTTAAAGCCTGCACACTGTATAAAGAGGCGACGGCTGTTGATACCACAGCAGAGGGTGGGGAGAACGAACCTCAAAGTGAAACAAAACAATATCGTACTTTACTTTCTCAGGTGACACTTCAGTGCATTTCATCCAGCCATTATAAAACTTCTATTAACTGTCAAACCAGCAAAGAAAAAACAAGTTCTCAAAAACTTAACAATTACTTTACAAAAATGAATAAGTAGTTATGTATACGCCTGAACTGGACAATTGGAAAATCTTCAAATAAAAGCAAAAGTACCATGGCTGCTGGAAATCTAAAGCAAACAGCGTGTCGGAGAAGCTCAGCAGGCCTGACAGTGTGGAGACAGAAACAGAGTTAACGTTTCATGTCCAGTTTGACCTTTCTACAGAACTCACTTCAGAGTTGTGAACAGTCATACCAGACTCGAAATGTTAACCGTTCCTCTCTCCACGGATGCTGCCAGACCTGCTCCAGCATTCTCTGTTTAAATGGGAAAAATTTTGCCCATATATTGGCAAACAGAATCTAAGCTATTTGTTACTAAGATACATTAGATGTGCAAGTCATTTGACATTGTATGGCATCCCACAACACATCTTATTGCATTGTATATGCACTAACTGTAGCGATCTGCTGGATGTCAGACCAAAAGTAGACAACTCAGCCCCTCATGCCTGCTTCACTATTCTAGATTATGGTTAAACATCTACTTTAACATCACTATTTTATTCATTCAAGGGATGTGGGTGTCACTGGCTGAGCCAGCACTTATTGCCCTAGAGAAAGTGGGGCAAACTGCTGAGTGACTTGGCAGGAAACATGGTCAGCCCAAAGTCCGCTGCTTTCTAGGTGGCGCTTCATGTGTTTGGGAGGTGCTGTCAAAAGGTACCCCCCATGCTGTCCCCATATCCCTTTGGTGTCATTAATATCCAGAAATATATCAATGTCTGCCTGAAACATATTCAATAATCGAGCTTTCAAAGCCCTCTGTAGTTGAGACTTTGGAATATTCACTATTCTGTTGCAATACCACAATTTTGTATTAAAAATGCTGATTTCTCATTAATCCAAGCCATAGAAAACTGGCCTATTTATCAGCTCAATTTTCTTTTCGGTAGAAGCACTTATTTTTCACAATGAGATTGGATTTTGTTCCACTGTAACATATCAGGCAAGGTCAACCAGCAAATGGCCCAACACCCAAGAGGAAAAGCATGAACATCATAAACACATGCCATTCTTCCCGCTCCTGAAATTGAAGGGACATAATCTACATGTGTAAAAATTAGCCAGTTTTCTGACTTCTGCTACAACATTACACATTAGTTAAAACGTGTCGATAATAAAACACTCCTCTGGAAAAAAACAACTGTAGTTTCATTGCCACCAGCAGCACCTGATCTTAAGTGGGGAAGGATGCTCACACAGTCTTAGTTAGAAAACAAGCTCAGACTTGACAATCAGAATAGGTTTATTACTTGGTACTCAATAATCTGTTACACTATACCAGAGTTACAAGATGATCTCTTGCGAGACAAGAGGCTGTACTCAACAGTAAGTACAAATTGCTGCCACTGAAACTTTGTGCACAACTTGGAGACAAATCAACAACTTGTTAGCTCCTCTCATGGAACAGTTCTTCTAGTCTGATGGGGCAGATGTTATCTAGTGGTGGCAGGTAACTCTTTCAAGAATTAACAATCAGTTTTTTTAAGAACTATAAATGAGATATTCTCAAAATTACACAGGGTAGAATAAACAAAACTAAATGATAACTCAGGCTAATGTGCATCACAAAAACATGTCATCTGATCAAAATAGATTCAGCCTCCCAACACTGCCCCTTCAGAAATCTGATGACATTGTGATAAGTCAAAGAGATTCTATGGAGTTGGCCTGAATGCCAGGCACTGCTGCACTTTTTGCTAACATTAGTCAGTCAAATAACTTTAATATGAGTACCATACAATGACAGACTTTGATGAGAATGATAATAGCAGGCTCGAATGCAACGGAAGAACCAAAATGGACTGGTTGTAACAAATGGCCTGTTGTTTCTATACATTTTATTCCATATAATCTTACGCAATTAGCACCCGATTTCCAGGTTCAGGTTTGCTACAATTATATAGCAGGGTGTCATAATGCATTGCCTTGTGACAAGGAAATGGGTTTCCATCTGACAACCAGTTGGCTTAGATGGCAGTCAAAGCAGGTGACTGACTGCCAATTACTGATGCTAAACGGCAATGAAACAGACCATTTGAACCAACCAAGCCAGCAGCTGCTTTTGTTGCTATACTAAGTAAGTGAGGTTATAGAAACAAAGTGGAGAGATGCAAAATATTCACCATGGGCAATGACGTCAGCATTGGTCTCTTCCAAATAAACCTGAGGCCCAGCTTTTACTTCCAAATTTCTGCTCAGCCAGCTGGTCTGTTCGAGTGAGGAGCCAACAACATTCCCTACAGCTTCAATTATCTTTTGGGCCACCTCCTTATAAAAAAAAGGAGAGCACAAAATAGTTCCAATAAAAAATATTAGGAAGGAACTAGAAATTAATACTAATTGTTTTAGTCTTAATTTTAGCCGCTAGTTCTACCTTACCTGCAGATCTTTCTGATCCCTTTTGTTGTCCAAGTTCGGACATCTTGATATGAAGTCATTTAATATCCTACAAAGTATATTTAAAAATTAAAATGTCAACCACATTACAATAGATTGAGCTGAATTATTGTCACTCCAGAACACTGTGGTACCTGCATAACTTCAATGTTTCTTCATGGACCGCAACAAAATTTTAAAGCCAAGACTCAGCAGAAGCCATTTATGTTGACACTTTAAATCTTGGGTAAATTGGGCCTCAGAAGTAGTAACTAGATCATGGGCTAATAATAGATTCCATATGAATTGGCTTCTATACATGTTGTAGAAATACTTGTAATCTTTGGAAGAATTGGAGTACAGAATGAAGACAGCGAGGTCTGAGCATGACAGAGAACAAGAGTTAATATGGGCATCTGGCGCAGGAGAAGGAGGAGATGCTGCCTTTTATCCTGCGTGATTCCCCAACCTCCATCTTTCAAGTTGGCAGGTTGCAACAAGTGGAGTGCCACAATGATCAGTGCTGGAGTTTATTTATAATCTACAATAATAACATAGACAAAGAGACAGAATTATCGAAGTTTGCTGATGATTCAAAGGTAGGTGCGAATGCGAGCTGAGAGTCAGACATAAGAGGCTGCAAACAGACCAGTTAAATCAGCAGGCAACAGGTGGCACATGTGAAGTTGCTCACTTTGATCATAAAACTAGAAAAGCAGAATTTCTTTAAATAAAAGGTTTGAAACTTATAAATGTTGACATTAAAAGGAGAAGGGGTACGCATACAAGGAACATTTGCATAGAAAATAGGAAGCAATTAAGACTGAAGTTTTTTTGTTACTCATTCACAGGATGAGGGCATCACTGGCTAGGCCAGCATTTATTGCCCATCCCTAATTGCCCAGAGGGTAGTTCAGAGTCAACCACATTGCTGTGGGTCTGGGATCACATGTAAGCCAGACCAGGTAAGGATGGCAGTTTCCTTCCCTAAAAGGACATGAGCAAACCAGATGGGTTTTTCCAACAATCAGTAACAGATCTAATGGTAGTCATTAGACTTTTAATTCCACACATTTATTCAATTCAAATTCCACCATCTGCCATGGTGGGATTTGAACCCAGGACCCTGAACATTACCTGGGTCTCTGGATTAACAGCGCAGCAATAATACCACTAGGCTATTGCCTTTGATGCATCAAAAATGGAATGCAAGAATAAAGAAGTCTTGCTGTAATTGTAAGGGGATTTGTCAGATCACACCCGAATACCGTGTGAAGGTTTGGTTTCTATATTAAAAAGGATGTAGACATATCAGGGGCAGTCCAGCAAAGCTTCACAGATTGCTCCCTGGCTGTTCTATAATAACAGGCTCAGTAAATTAGATCCATATTCTCTGATATTTAGAAGAATGGCATGCAACCTCATTAAATGATTCAAAATTATTACAGGTTTTGAAGTGACAGAAACATAGACATACCTTCCCTTGGCTGGAGAATCAAGAGCAAGGGAGCACAGATTCAGAATAAGGAGTCAATCAATTAGATCTATAATGAGGTGAAATTTCTTCACTCAAAGGCGGAGAGTCATTAGAGTTTTATTGCTCCAGGTGGATATGGGTAGGTCATCGTTGACTACATCTAATGCTGCAATAGACAGACATTTAGTCTCCCAGGCAATCAAAGGACCTGGGATGTGGGTGGAAAAGAAAGAGTTGAAACCCAAGGTCAACCTTGATTATAACGAATGGTGAAGCAGGTGGACCACATTCATGGAATCCCTACAGCATGGAAGCAGGATTTACCATGGCTAATCCACCTAGCCTGCACTTCTTTGCACAAGATCTCCTCATTTGTTTCTTTTATGTTTAATGAGGTCATGAACAATGGGATACGTTTTTGGTAAAAGATACATTGAGAAAGTTATGATGCACAATAAAGGAACAAAATAATTACTGCTGAAGAACTACTTTAAATGTTACAAACAAAATCAAGACGATTCAGAAATTGAAATAAAAACATTTACAAAAAAAAAAAGACAGATGATTCAGAACAGAAATAGGAATGTGTATTCACCCAAGTAACAGGAAATGTCCAGGCGGAGCTAAGTTCAACTGAACGGATTCCTTTAATAGGCCGAGCAAAGATGGCAGAGTATCTTGTAAACTGGCTATGGAAAGCCTGGAATGAAAGATAATGAGGTCAACCGTCTAACTTGTTAAACAAAAAAAAAACGCAGACGGGGCAGGAGCTATCTTTGATCTTCATTCCACTGAGCTGCTCATTCAAACAGTTTCATTTGCAGTTGAATGGAGATTGTCAGATCAGAGAAAACAAACACAGTTCTGCGGAAGGGTCACCGGACCTGAAACATTAACTCTGTTTTCTCCTTCACAGATGCTGCCAGACCTGCTGAGCTTTTCCAGCAACTTTGTTTTTGTTCCTGATTTACAGCTTCCGCAGTTCTTTTAGTTTTTAAAAACAAAAACAGTAGTGTTTCTTTCTCCACCAGGTTATATAGCTCCTTACAGCCACCCAAGGTTAGCGGCCCAATTTCACGACCTCAGGTTGTTTAAAAGGAGAATACCAGAAAGAGTGTGTGTGTCGGCTTTCATGGAAAGGATGAAATGTACTCTAACTTTGTCGACTTACACAAAGAGAAGTATTTCCCGACTTGAACAAAATTCTACCTTATATTGTTTAAGTTTATCTTGAACAATATTCATCCAATTCAAAAATGCAAAAAAATGTTGTAAAGGATATAAAAAGAAACTTCAGTGATGTTAGTTCTATATAAAATAGAATGAACAGATGAGAATTGTATCCTATTGTCTAATGTACAAGTTTAGACCAAACTGGAACATCTTAACACAGAGTTTCAACTGCCTGGCAAACACCTACCCATTTTCCATTCACCTGAATTGGACAAAGGTTTGGAAATAATAGTCACCCTCAAAAATTCACAGATTTATACAATAATACACATTATTTTGTATCATTCTTTTAACAGTTTTAATGGGGGTCAGTTAGCTCAGTTGGCTGGATAGCTTGTTTGCAAGGCAGAGTGATGCCAATCACATGGCTTCAATTCTGTCATCGTCTGAGGTTACCACGAGAGACACTCCTTCTCAATCTCTCCATCGCCTGAGGTGTGGTGACCTCAGTTTAAACCAACAATAGTGGTCTCTGTCGTGAGAGAAGGTGCAGCCCTATGGTCTGGAAGGACTTTGGCAACTGTCTATTTTAACAATGCTTAAGTAAATAAGAAGCTTTTGAACAACAGAATTACCTCTGAAGTAACGCAAAACTGAATTGCAGCATTGGGGTATCAACCAAGGTTGGTTTCTAGAAGAGAAAACTCGGTAAGTTATCCAGTATTTTAAACCCAACTTTCGGAGGATTGAAACATCTCAGCATTTTATAACATCAGATTGCATATCCCTCAAGTAACACTGATAATTCAACTGATACACATGTCAACATGGTGCACAGTGATGTAGATTTGATAAAGTGGTGTGGGTTAAGATTGCTGTTCTCAAACAGAAACATTGTGGGAACTAAACCCACGAATGATTTTTGCATTCTGGCTTTCGAGAGAGAGGGGAAAAAACCACACAGGATTCTTGCTGCCGACCACAACTGGGAATGACACCAGACTTTACAAGAGATTTGTTTCAAAATACAAAGGCGGTAGGCTTTGCAATTCTAACACGAGTCAATGCCTCGGAGAGTGGTGGAAAGGAAACAAAAATTGGACTTGCTCTTTGTTGGGATAAACTGTGCGTGAAGCAGTCTCGTTGTAATTGCCTACTTCAACCCAGCTCCAGAGGAGTCACTCCATGAATGGGATTTGAATACCATGCATTTCTCCTGCTGCAGCAAATGAACAACGAGCTGTTGAGACCGCTAGTAAATTTGCATTCAAACTAATGGACCCAACAGACTCATCTTTGGACGATTCCTCCAATTTCCTAACTGCTTTTTGTACAGAATTGTATGGCTGCTCTTTAACACCTACATACATACACAACTAAGACTGAAAACCTTGACAGAATTAGAGACTGACTTTGCACTGTCCTCAAATTTCCAATATCCTCTTAGATTCTCACATGCCCTTTTTAGGGATATTAGTTGTAATAGCATGACATCATAACTGAACTTTCAAAAGAAAACTTTGCATGAAATAAGCTCTTAGGTGAATATTATTTTCATCCCACTTTACGCATACACTTCTCCATCAGTATCTTTCAATCAAGGCTGAGACACAAGTGGTTCCCATTCACACCCCACTGCTTTCTGGAACCAAATTGATGACTTTGAATCTAGAGCTGTACTGCCTGATGCTATTCTGCTGCAGGAGCAATTGATTTTTGTTTAAAAACACTGCACCAACGTCATTCCTCACTTAAAAACTGACTTCGCCAAAGTGAACAAATTGAACCAGGGCATGCTACCAAGCACGCAAAGTTTTACCTCTTCTTTGGTTTGAGGCGGCTTCTTCACAACCTCCTTTATCAGTTGTAATACACTCTCAGTATTCAGAGTGTTCAGTGCTTGGACCAACCCGACTAGTGTTAGCTGAGCTTCACTGGCTACAGGCAGAATCGGTGTCTACAAAAAAAAATGAAGACAAGCTTCATTATAATTCAAAGGCTTGTCAAGCACAACATTTCAAAATTACGAATCCTCATTTCAATAACAAATTACACTTTGAAATAATCAAGTTTAACTGAAAGCTGTTATGTGTAATGGACTCATTTTCTGTGAAAGATTAGAGCACTATAACAATAGATCAATGAATGAAATATCGACTCTGACTGAAAATAAGCCAGGGGGAGGAATAGTAGTCAAGAGGCCAAAAAAAAAAATCTTACAATAACTCACTGGCATCTCTCATTTCCAGCTGGACAGACAGGTAAAGTTTCAGTGTACCATCTTATCTGAACTATAACATTCTATATATGACTGTGAAATGTTCCCTCCATAAGGCACTGAAGAATCAGTGTTCAAATCCTAGATTCAGGTTTTGAACGCACAACTTTAATTCGACACATTTTAGTCATTTGAATCAGGAGAACAATTGCAATATTTAAAACAAAAAGTGCTCCTGATGTTCTCTTCTGAAAAAAAAAGTACTATTAAGAATGAGAATTAATTAGTTATGAACTGCAAACAAAACTGAGGGAGGCAGGTTCAACAACTGAATTCAAAAAGGGAATTCAACTGTTAACTGACAAGGAGCAAACATTCAGGGTTACGGGGAGAATGGCACTCAGTGCTCTTTCGGAAAACCAGAGCAGACATGATGGGCTGAACAGCTTCCATTGGGGCTGTAACGAATCTACAACAGTCCAGAAGGCGGGGGTTTCTATGAACTCAATGAAAAGGGAAGATCCGAGCAAATATCTTTGCAATGTAAATGCACCTTGAACAATAAACAATTATCTAACCTTGGTTTGACTCAGTTTTTTGCTGCTTTTCTTCTTGTTCCACACTGCTGCCACAGCTGCCATCAGGTGGACACCCATCTGAGCAGCAAATGGATTCAGGAGCTCCAGAATTTTCTGTCTAAGTGTCTTTCAAAAACAAAATATCACAATCTGAAAAAAACGGAACTCATAGGTCCAAATGAAAAGGACATTTTCTCCTTCCCTGTTCCCATTTCCATTGCTCATTGGCTGTTGGTGCAACTTCCCCATCATAGCCTTGTTCTCTCACTGGCTTTCCCAACATCCAAAACATATCAACAACCATTGAGCTAAATCTATCAACACTCAACTTTCAAGATTACAAAAACTGGGAAATCCTAACCCCGAACAGCACTCTTCTTTCAGTTTTCCAACGAACGCAAGCAAAATATCCTACAAAACCCGATTTTACCAATGCATTGAGGTGCATGATTACTCCCGATGGTGTGAATAATTGCAATATAATGAAGGGCTCTTCAAAAAGGTGCTAACATTGCGTCCATAACCTGGAAGCTGAACGTCCAGCCAGCCTTGCCCCATTTGACTGAAAATCATGTAGAATTGTACCTACAAAAAAAATAAAAAAACCCATTCCTACTTCCAGCTCAAGCTACAACGACTGATGTCTATTGAAAAATTCTAATGGAATCACAACACTGTGTTGGTTTGCCATGGCAGTGCAATTAGTTGTCAAAGCTTTACAGATTAGAATTGAATAATTACGTCAACTTCTCCCGAGCACAACCCCTCAAAATAAGGAAATTAGTCACTAACTCTTGTTGATTTAAAGTAAACAGAAGACGAGGCCTTTGTAGTATCAACTGAACTCATGGGCTTTCTCTGGGATTCTTCTCTTCGAACTACACCCCAGAGAAGAGATGTTGAGTTGACGATCAAAGGCAATTCTTCAAGGATGGCATTCTTAGCATTCTTCATACTTGTGGGATCACCTGTGGTGGGAGACTGGGATAAAACACAGTCAATGTGAAAAGACCTTATCCAATTATAGAAGAGAGAAAGTTGAAGTTTACAAGAACTGAAAATCAAAAATTAACAAAGTACTGAAAACGCAGAGCAGGACGAAAACTTTTTCCAAGATGAATCTTGAACCAACAACTTCAGTCAAGACCACGGGTGCAGACCCCTTACAATGCTACTGACACCCAAAGTTTGGCAGTGTGAAATCTGGGCAGACCACCTTCTCTCAGACTTAACTGATCACTTGTGCCTGTTAGGTCTGTTTTTAGATTTCCAACAACAGATCAGATTGTTTTCTTCCCTGTTCTTCAAACATGGGGGTTAAAATTCGCAAGGAATGAAGCTCTTGCCATTTCATGTACACAATATTAGCATTATGCACTGTCAAGTCAGATAAAATGAGAGCAAGATGTAGATTAAAGTTCAATAAAATCATTCACCAACCCCAACCTCAACATCCTTTCGAATGGGGACTACTCCCTGACTGGTCTTCAGTGGCAAAACATAGTATGCTGTAAACAAAGTCCTACTTAGAGCTAACTTGAGACTGCACAGATCCGATTCACCTGGGAGCCTTAAAAACCAAACAAACAGTGTCCTGCATTCTTCAGGGCCTTTTTTTTTTAAAAATAGAAAAGCAAGCAAAACAAAGTGTGCACGCTCATTTTTAACCCCCAATTATCCAGAGTACTGCAAAGAATCATGGAAAAATACCCAGGATGAGACATTCCACTCCCGCACATCTCAGATGCCCCCATTCTTCAAGGACTGCAACTTCCCCCCCCACCCCACCCCCAACACCCAACAGTGGTCGAGAACGCCCTCAACCGTGTCTCCTGCATTTCCCGCAACTCATCCCTCACACCCCGTCCCCGCAATAATAACCAAAAAAGAATCCCCCTCGTCCTCACATACCACCCCACCAACCTCCGGATCCAACGCATCATCCTCCGACTCTTCCGCCATCTGCAATCCGACCCCACCACCAAAGACATTTTTCCCTCCCCACCCTTGTCTGCTTTCCGGAAGGACCACTCTCTCCATGACTCCCTTGTCCGCTCCACACTCCCCTCCAGCCCCACCACACCGGGCACTTTTCCCTGCAACCGCAGGAAGCGATACACCTGCCCCCACACCACCTCCCTCACCCCAATCCCAGGCCCCCAGAAGACTTTCCACATCAAGCAGATGTTCACCTGTACATCTGCCAATGTGGTATACTGCATCTGCTGTACCAGTTGCGGCCTCCTCTACATCGGGGAAACCAAACGGAGGCTTGGGGACCGCTTTGCGGAACACCTGCGCTCAGTTCGCAACAAACAATTGCTACTAACCTCATCCCGCCCCCTTGACCTGTCCGACCTCCCTGAACTGACCTACTTCCTCCCTACCTCCCCACCTACACTCACCTTTACTGGCTCCATCCCCACCTCTTTGACTTGTCTGCCTCCTCTCCACCTATCCTCTCCTCGATCCATCTTCTTTCCGCCTCCCCCTCTCTCCCTATTTATTTCAGAACCCTCTTCCCCTCCCCCATTTCTGATGAAGGGTCTAGGCCCGAAACGTCAAGCTTTCCTGCTCCTATGATGCAGCTTGGCCTGCTGTGTTCATCCAGCTCCACACCTTGTTATCTCTGATTCTCTAGCATCTGCAGTACTTATTATCTCTCTCTAACAGAAATGGATCGTTGTTTTCCCTTTTCCTCCACCCCAGCCTCTGCAATGTTTTCCCTTTGTCTTTTGAATCAAAGTTGATGACAACTGTATGGCTTTAATTGTTTGAGGGGATAGATTATATAGAGGGAAATGTGCAATATTTCACTTCATTTGGAGAGTGGTTATTACACTTTCCCTCCATATAATGTATCCTCTCATACAATTAATGCCCTACAGCTGTCATCAACTATGTTTGATTCAATGCAGGTGGAGGTTTCATGGTAGCATATATACAGAGATACTTGCCAAAGCAGTGGTGTGACTGAGTGAGGGGAGATATGTCTGTAATATGTCACTCAACAAAAATGCAAAACTGCTTGGGGAGGTGGTGGTGTGGTGTTGTGTGTCCTCTGGATTACTAATCCAGAGAGATGCAGGTCAATGTTCTGGGGACATCAGTTCAAACTACACCATGATAGGGAGGTGAGATTTGAATTGAATAAAAATTTGATGATCATGTCACCAAAATCCATCGGATTCATTAATGAACCCTAGAGAGGACAATCTGCCAACTTTACCTGGTCTGACCTCCAAGGGTGGTTGACCCTCTACGCCTCTCTGGGTAATTAGCAAGTGGCAATGAGTGCTGGTCTGGCCATCAACACCCACATCCACAAAGTGTGTTTAAAAGAAATTTGGCTCCATCATTATCCTTTACTAACTCATGTTCTGGAACAGAGCATGACTCCTTTAATCATGCACAAGACGAGGGCATCGCTGGCTAGGCAGCATTTATTGCTCATCCCTAATTGCCCAGAGGGCAGTTCAGAGTCAACCACATTGCTGTGGGTCTGGAGTCACATGTAGGCCAGGCCAGGTAAGTGCGGCAGTTTCCTTCCCTAAAGGGCATTAGGGAACCAGAAGGGTTTTTCCAATAAAGAACAAAGGATTCTTGGTCATAATTAGGCTCTTAATTCCAGATATTTATGGAATTCAAATTCCACCATCTGCCATGGTGGGATTCAAACTCATGTCCCCAGAACACTATCTGGGTCTCTGGATTAGCAGTCCAGCAATAACACCACCAGGCCATCGCCTCCCCATGACCGCATTACAACAACCAACTGGAACATTACTGTGGGCTCAGGCATTCCCTGAACATTATGCACTTAGACTAATTTTGAAGTACCTTTTTTGCCTGTGCGGAGCTATCCAGAAGGCAATAGTGAGAAATGGTAGTGAGGCCTTCCAAAAGGGTGAGTGGATAATCTGGAGGGATATTCTCCTTTCTGGATGTTGTGCTAAGGAATGAGAACAAAAATGTAGAAAAGTAAAATGCATTTTCCACCAGCACAGCAAACCAGAGGAAAAACATATCATAAAGGTTCAAGGCCAGTAACTACAGAACTAATTGCACCAGGACACAACTTTCTTTCACGACTCCTAAATTAATCAACTTTCTCTGATATGAGCTCCAAGAGCCAGAAATGAATCATTTAAGGAGCCTCGTACTCAAACAAACTTTTCTTCTCCTATAACTTTTTTCCTTTTCACAGAAGTTTCCTTCTTACAGATGCCAAAGGAGAAGTTGGGTCAGTTCGAATTATATTCTCTGGAGTTCAGAAGAATGAGATGGAAGGAGAGAATCTCTTAGAAACTGTTAACTTGTAACAGGACTAGACAGGGTAGACTCAGAAGCAAAATCAGAAATTGCTGGAAAAAAACTCAGCAGGTCTGACAGCATCCATGGAGAGAAAGCAAACTTAACATTTCGGGTCAGACCTGAACTGGAGAAAGGTCACCGGATCCAAAACATTAACTCTGCTTTCTCTCTCCGCAGATGCTGCCAGACCTGCTAAGTTTTTCCAGCAATTTCTAATTTTGTTTCTGATTCCCAGCATCAGCAGTTTCATAGAATAGAATCCCTACAGTGTAGAAACAGGCCCTTCAGCCCAACAAGTCCACACCGAACCTCAAAGCATCCCACCCAGACCCATCCCTGCATAACCCACCTAACCTGCATCCCTGAACACTACGGGCAATTTAGCATGGCCAATCCACCTAACCTGCACATCTTTGGACTGTGGGAGGAAACCAGAGCACGCGGAAGAAACCCACGCAGGCACGGGGAGAATGTGCAAACTCCACACAGACTGTCGCCTGAGGCTGGAATCGAACCCAAGGCCCTGGTGCTGTGAGGCAGCAGCACTAACCACAGTTCTCGGGTTTTTTTTTGGGAGAGGCAGGAAGGATGTTCACATTGGTGGGTGAGTCCAGAACCAGGGGGCACAGCCTAAAGAACACCAGGTAAACCATTTAGAACGGGAGAGGAAGAGAAATATCTTCACCACGAGTAGTCAGCCTGTGGAATTCACTTCCACAAAAAGCAGTTGAGACCAAAGCATTAGTATAATTTCAAGGTGGTGTTGGATATAGCACTTGGGCCTAAAGTGATCAAAGTCTCTGGATAGCCAGGGCGGAAATGACTATAACGAGGGGGCATAATTAGAAGGCGATTGGAGGAAGGTGTAGGGGAGATGTCAGAGTGAGGTTCTTTTCACAGCGAGTGGTGGGCGCGTGGAATGCGCTGCCGGCAGTGGTAGTCAGATACATTAGGAACATTTAAGCGACTCTTGGATAGGCACATGGATGATAGTAAAATGTAGGGTAAGCAGGGTAGTTGGATCTTAGTAGGATAATAGGTCGGCACAACATCGTGGGCCGAAGGGCCTGTACTGTGCTGTACTGTTTAACTTGTATTATATGGGGAAAAGCAAGAACAAGTTACCGAGTTGGACGATCAGCCATGATCATAATGAATAGCAAAGTAGGCTCCCAAGGCCGAATGGCCTACTCCTGCTCCTATTTGCTATTTTACTATGTTTTGCTGTGAATTTCCAGTATCTTCCGATAAGAATTTAAAACAAAACTCTGCAAGCATATAAAATACTCTGAGGTACTCGCACTCACCCAGAGCCCAGGCCTTTAACAATAAAGAATAGCAGAAGAAATCCAGATTCAGAACCCGACTGACTTCAAACTGAATCAGGACATTTGTCCATATGTTCCTTTGAGGAAGGCCATCTCAAAGTTGGCTGCACTTTACCTAGATTATATCAGGGAGGTGCTGAATCGAATCTGGAAAGTGTTCAATTATAAAGCTCATCAAGAGCCTTTTAAAAAAGATATTTATATAGTCACATATGTACAGTATGGAAACAGACCCTCTCGTCCAACTCATCCGCACTGACCACATTTCCTAAATTAATCTAATTTGCCAGCATTTGGCCCATATCCCTCTGAACCCTTTTTACTCATGTACCCAACCAGATGCCTTTTAAATGTTGTAATTGTACCAGCCTCCACCACTTCCTCTGGCAGCTCGTTCCATGCACACACTGCCCTCTGAGTGAAAAAGTTTGCCCTTGCATCCCTTTTACATCTTTCCTCTGTCACCTTAAACCTATGCCCTCTAGTTTTGGATTTCCTTCCCCTGGGAAAAATATCTTGGCTATTCACCCTATCCATGCCCCTCATGATTTTATAAACCTCTAAGGTCACCTTGGGTCAGCTCCCGATGCTCCAGGGAAAATAGCCCCAACATATTCAGCTTTTCCCTATACCTGAAACCTTGGCAACATCCTTGTAAATCTTTAAAAGTTTAAGAACGTCCTTCCTATAGCAGAGAGACCAGAAACGAACACAGTATTCCAAAAGTGGCCTAACCATATTGAGAGAAAGCAAACGCTGCTGGCTTTATTCTCAAAAGAGGCAAAACTATTTTGACTGCCTAGGATTGATGCTTGGTAAATGTATGCATTAAGCACACATTTGCATAGTTCAAGTCTCAAAGAATTGGTTATATTTGCTTGCAAATTATATACGAGTCTTTGTGGTGTTACAGAAATTACTGCAGTACATAACAAAGATATTTAATTTGTTCGTGGGATGTGAGCTTTTGTTGTCCATCTCTAATGGCCCTGAAGGTGGTGGTAGTGAGCTACAATCCTGAACCACAGGAATTTCAAATTAAAGTTGCATGTATAGCTGTATCATGCCTGATGTAGAAAATGTTTAGACTATTATTTCTTCAAACAGTCACTTGGTAGAACAGGGCTAAAACATTCCCCAAAACAGACAAACCGTTGAAAATGTTCCTATTGCACTTTCAGGACAGAGTCGCAAGAATATCAAATTTTCAAGGGAATGACCATTTATAATACGTGAGAAGAGGGTGCTGACTGGTTAGTAAGTAGACTCTGACTCAAGGCAATGCCATGACTACGAACAAAGCAAATAGGCTGAATTTAAACAAATGTTTGACTGTTGGCTGGTGCATCCTTGATGGTGAAGCCAATAACAGTCTACTTCCCAGCTCATCAGCACACTCACATCAGGCAGTGTAAACTGTTGTTTCCTTTGAGATTTGGTATTTTTATGATTGAAGTAAGCAATCTCCAAAGCACCAAATGCCATTGGTTAAACGCTAAAGTAAATCAATGGCAGAATGAAGAAAACAACCAGTATCACTCGAGGCCCAGAGATAATAGGTACTGCAGATGCTGGAGAATCCGAGATAACAAGCATGGGGCTGGATGAACACAGCAGGCCAAGCAGCATCATAGGAGCAGGAAAGCTTGACGTTTCAGGTCTCGACCCTTCTTCAGAAATGGGGGAGGGGAAGAGGGTTCTGAAATAAATAGGGAGAGGGGGGGAGGCGGATAGAGGAGAGGATAGGTGGAGAGGAGGCAGACAAGTCGAAGAGGTGGAGATGGAGCCAGTAAAGGTGAGTGTAGGTGGGGAGGTAGGGAGGAGATAGGTCAGTCCAGGGAAGACGGACAGGTCAAGGGGGCGGGATGAGGTTAGTAGCAATTGTTTGTTGCGAAACGTCAAGCTTTCCTGCTCTTATGATGCTGCTTGGCCTGCTGTGTTCATCCAGCTCCACACCTTGTTCACTCGAGGCCCAAGTGGTTAAGGTGACAACTATTGAAAATACTGACAGAAAATGATGGTTGCATACCTTTTTTTGTTCTTTTCACTCTCACATTCCTCCTGTAGAACAAGGTCATCCAGGTTTCTACAGATCCGTGCAACAAACGGTGCAACAATCAGTCCTAAGGACTTGCCAAGGTAAGGTAGGGAGGCAGTAACCAGGCTCACCCACGGTGGGTGAATGCTGTAACCATACTGTGGTTCCAAGGCTCTAACAACTGCTGACACAAACATGCCCTGAGCAGTGATGGCCTGAGATTCTACATAACCCATAGCAGTGATAGATTGTTGGAAGCTCATGATCTTGTGCCACTCCTTGGCAAGGTCAGAAAAGCTCTTGTATTCATCAGCTGTCTGACCAAGGTGGTGCTCCAGCACAATCAGGACCTGCAGCAACTTCAGGAGCTCGATCTGCAGTGGGTGCTCGCTCCAAATCTGGTCCTGACCAAAGTTAATGAGGCTTTCCTCAGAGAGGCCATCTTCAATGGATTCATCGTTGGATTCTGCAAAGCTGAGCCTGTAGCTCTTCTCACTGATGTACATGGAGGCAGAGAGGGAAAGCAGCACTATTTCCTGAACCTTCCACTTGGTCAACAAGCCGCTGATGAGGTCAACGTCCTTGGCATCAGCCGACTTGACACTGGCAACCAGCTGCGTTACGATTCGTATCAGGACTTGGACACTATTCACTTGAACGTCCCGGTTTCCCAGCAAATCCTTGTGATTCACCCTCATCCGGCACGGGTAATAGGACCTCAGGAAATTCAGACAGAGGCAAATGAGCAATTCGATGAAGGAGGAATGGTGGTAGCACGCAGGCAATGCCCGAGTAGAAAGCTTCCCGTAAAAATCCATACCCAGGAGGGACTCCTGGTGGCGAGCTAGGAGGTTATGTATCAGACTGAGCTGACTGCTGGAGTTGGTATCCATACAGGAGGCAGACAGTGCCTCAATAAATTCTTTGGGAGTAGTTTTCAACACCGCTTCTAGGACAGAAAATGCATACAGTACCCGTTTTGAATCGTAAGGTTGTACATATAACAAAACGTGCTTAAACAAAGCTTCCACTAAGGCATGTTTCTCTTGTTGCCGTTTTAGGAGCTTTTCTCGGGTAATTAATTGCAGTTCCAAATCTATGTCCTCTTCGTCGCTGGATAGGGACTGTGACATTTGAGTTTTTTCAGAGTCAGTGTGAACCAGCATCAACTGGGCTTTGGGTTGAGCGCCGTTATTAGCCATCCTGTCCATGCCAGCTTTCTCTTGTAACCCAAATCCATCTTCCTCAGTGTTGTTCATGGTATCTTGATGCTCTGGGGTTGGCGGCGAAACAGAGGAGGTCATTCCTGAAGAGACAGCTCCTGAGCTGGTATCGATGGAGTCTGTGTGCTCGCTGCTATCCTTGTTGTCTTCCAGAGGGACATTCTGACACAGTTCACTAAATGAGCGGTTAGTATTTTTCCTCAACCCTTCTCGATGAAGGGCTGATCCTTCAGGCTCTCCCTCCACTTCAGCCCAAAGAGCATCCCTGTCCACTGATGAAATGTGAGCAAATATACAGCTTTCCTCCGAACTGGTTTCAACCATTTCCAGCGGCGTACTAAATGCTTTTGGACAGGCAGACACCCTGTTGTACAAAGACTTGACGTCTTCTGAAATACAATGGAGAGAAAAAAAAAATAGCATTTACCTCTTGCTTTGGAAGTCTGTAAGAAGTAATGCTGCAGCATGCAGAGCTTAGTTTAGTCGTGTATGACAGAATATTCTAAATCTGATTTAAAATTAGTTTTATTTTATTACAAGTTTTAACTTTTATTCTAGCCACCATCTCTGCCTCAAATACTTCTCCTGATGTTAACGTAAAAGCAAATTTCACTTTCTTAATACTCTCCGGGAAAAGATCCACACTCATTTTCCCCAATGGTTCAATTAGCAAAGTTGCTGCCTATTGTAGCACTGAGTTGTATCAACAGGGACTTGCTCAATTTGATTTCTGTTGACGTTGCCAATCATTTTGAATGGTGACAATTAGCTTCAGAACTAGTTGGTTACCAAAAGAAATAGTGCAGAGCAATGGAATGGAAAAGGAGACAAAACTACCACACATTCCTAAGGTATAGTGCATGACTCTTGATGGGAAGAGCATGGATTTTGAAGGGGTTTGGAAGGTCATGTCTAAGAAGTTTTGGTGAATTTCAGAAGCGTATTTCTTAAATGGTACCCACTTCTGCTAGCAGAGGAAGTAAATGTGTGTGCAAGTTGTGTCAATCAAACAAGTTGTTGGGTCCTGGATGGTGTCAAGCTTTGAAGATTGTTGGAGTTACACTCATTCAGGCTTCTGACCTGTACCTTGTAGATGGTGGATCGGCTCTGGGGAGTCAAGAGGCAAGTCAATGATTTCAGAACTCCTGGTCTGTGACCTACTCTTGTAGTCACAGTATTAATATAGCTGGTCCAGTTCAATTTCTGATCAATGGTAGCCCCCAGGCTGTCAATAGGGAGTTCTGGCTGCCAAATTATAACAAGGATCTAAATGCACTGGAATGGACATACAGAACATTTACCAGAGTAACACCAGGAAGATGTGGGGTTATATTACAACATGAAAGGAATTCCAGGCAGAGTGTCTCTCTGTTCTGTCAAGAAAGGATAAGTGGTGACCTAACACAAAATTTGAAAATTATGAAAGGTTTTGACAGAGTGGATAATGAGACAGTGTTCCCTCATGCAGGGAAGCACATAATTACAGTCCATCAATGAACCCTAAGAAATCCAGTATGGAATTCAATAAATAAACTGCTTTTCCCGGAGTGTATTAAGAAAGTGAAATTTGCTTTTATATCAACATCAGGAGAAGCATTTGAGGCAGAGATGGTGGCTAGAATACAAGCTAAAAAACTTTTAATAAAATAAAACTAATTTTAAATCAGATTCAGAATATTCAGTCACGCACGACTGAAGTGTAAATCCGCAGGAGTCACTGCATCTCCGATATAATCAAAACCCATTCTCAAAATTCCGCTCTTGATAGATAGACTTGTGTAAACACTCAGTCAACTCACCAGAAGGCAACTTCAGAATGTTACAGAAAATATTGTTGTTATTTTATATAGTTTAAAGCTGTTAGAAAAGCAATGCGTTAAGTTAGACTTGGACAAAACCAGAAACCCTTATAGATTACATGCACAGTTCTTGTACATTAGTGCCAGCAGGCCATTTGGTCCAGCTGACCCATACGAGTAATTACTATTCACATAGACCACTACCTCATTTCTCTCCATGTAAACCCATCAATATTTACCTTTCTCTTGGCTGGGCTTATCTGGCTTTCATTTAAATGCATCTGCATGGTTCCCTTCAACTACTCCTTGACCCACACAGAAAAGCACTCCAACAAACATTTCTCCTGAACTGGATTTATTAGTGACTACGTATGGCCCTCAAATCCAGTTTTATCTGTAAACAGAAAGATTTTCTATACATCTACCCTCTGACTGGCCTCAGAATCTACCCTCAGAACGGACACGTTAGCTGACAAGGCTCATCACGTTTTTCACAAATCAGGAAAAGTACAAATGATGCAGTTTGCACTCCACACATGCAATATCTGATATTACCTCCCATGACTTTCTTTTTCAGGCACAGAATGGAGGTGCGTTGTGTCTTCGGGTGGAGAAGCAACAGGAAGACCGGTTCCAGAATCCGAGCAACGTCATTGAGGGAGAGAGCCCGGACCAGCCAACCCTGTGCCGCAGCACTGATCGCTCCATCTGAACAGTTCAGACTGTCCAACACTACAAAAAGGCTCCTGAATACCAGAGTTAAACAGAAAGTGTTAGGTCACACCAGGCTTTTAAAAAAGGTACAGCGTAAATACTTCCATCAGAATTAAAATCAGAAATAATTTCCACATTATTAAAAGCAATGTTAATGTTTGACCTTCTACCTCAGTTCGAGTTGATAGTAAGATCATCCACCATCATGTCCTCCAGAGTCCTATACTCTCCTGAACCCCTCACCTCCCAATTATATTAAAATTCTCTCGTCCCTCTCCATTTCCAAACACCTCTTCCAGACTACCCTGTGTCATTACTCAGTTCCACTTACAACTCCTATTCTTGAGGTAATTAGGGTACTCCAATCAGACTAAGTGTAAATTGTCTTGAGTCAGCATTTGCCTACGGGCTGGTAGGTTATAGGATCGAGACTTATTTCACAATCTGAAAATATGATCCAGTCGACCAAGTCATCACTTTACAAAGTGAAACTTTCTAGTCTGAAAATTTGCCTGCTGAGCTTACAAAAATTCCAGCAAACACACATAATAGCAAATTCAATAATTATAAGATCTATTCCAATGTCCTCGGGGCATTAAAATATATATGCTAATAAAAGTGAAGTACGGTGGATACTGAAGATCTGACATTAAAACAGAATGTTGCTTTTTTTTTTAAAAAAGCTGCAGACTGGCAGCACCTATGAACAGAAAAACAAATTTAATGTTTTGAGCTCAGGCAAGATATTAAAATTGGAAAGGCAGCAAGAAAAGATATTATTAAATTGGAGAGGGAGCAGAAAAGATTCACAAGGATGTTACCATGACTGGAGGGTTTGAGTTATAAGGAGAGGCTGGATAGGTTGGTAATTGTTTCCCGGGAGCATAGGGGGTTGAGAGGTGACTATACAGATGTTCATAAAATCACGAGGGTCGTAGGTAAGGTGAATAGCAAAGGCCATTCCCCTAGGGTAAGGGAGTTCAAGACTAAAAAGGCATACATTTAAGGTGAGAGGAGAAAGATTTAAAAGGGACCTGAGGGGCAACTTTTTGACAGAGGGTCGTGCGTGTATGGAATGAACTACCAGAGGAAGTGTTAAATGCATGTACAGTTACAACATTTAAAAGACAATTGGACAGGTACATGAATAAGAATGGCTGAGGGGGATAGGAGACAGACACCGGTAAATGGAATTAGTTTAGTTTGAGAAACTTGGCCAGTCAGCATGGATAATTTGAACCAAAGGGTCTGTTTCTTTCTCCACAGACGCTGCCAGACTTGCTGAACTTTCCCAACACTCTGCTTTAGTGACACAGATCCAAGTTCTTACACCTACAAATATCGTGAAACATTACAAATTAAAAACACAATTAAAACATTTAATATTGCTGAACTAAACTTTGTAATTTTAAAAAAACTCCATCAAGCAGGAGTTAACATGTAAATATGGGACAGTTCTGCTGGATGGGAATAAATTTGCAGGAGAGCGGAAAAAAATTCCACAGTTGACATCATTGCAGGTGTACTGCAGGCCAAGTCAGTGGAAGAGGAACCACTCGTTAAGTTAAACAGGCTGCTTCACATCTCCTTTTCTCCACCTTGACGAAAACAAATGTCCCTCTTCAAAGATTTTTATCCAGTTTCAATTTGGTTGTTGGGTACAGTGCTAGCATGCGTCCATTCCACGCTATTCTTCAGAGACTCCAAGCCACCCCAACAACCTTTCGATGTGGTGAAAATTGTGAAAGGTAAGTTAAAATCAGGCCTTGAGTCAAGAATTAAGCCTGAAAAGCTATGAATTGAACCTAGGCTGTTTGCAACTGTATTGGAGCAGAGTGGTTGGGGTACGTTCAGTTACCTTCAGCACAAACTGCTACGTTTGGGAGTACATAGCTTTATGATACTTGTTCTGCATTCTCTTGAAGGATACAGCTGCACAGGAACACAAACTTTAAGTCGTCCACCAAGAGCCCACCAGCTTAACTTGGCGCTGTATAGCTATTCCTTCATAGCCACTGGTTCAAAGTTCTTGAATTCCCTTCTTAAAACCATCTTGGGTGTACCAAGTTGCCTCCTTGTCCAGGGTAATTCAGCATGGGCTGTATATATTGGCCCTGCCTGTGATGTCTACATTCTCTGGCTTCCTTTTTAAAAAATGAAAAGGCTTATTGGACCAATCTCACCCAGTGACTGTTGCCAAGGTTACACAAGTACTCCTATTTGTGTCGATATTCCTACACAATACTGCTTCCAGCAGAGCTCGCGAATGAGGAGGAATGGACAGTGTGGCCAATCATCCACGCCTAAGCCTCACACTGTCAGAATCAGCTGCACTCCCCAGTGCAACTCATTGTCAACTGAGTCTTTGTTTACCTTTCCTGCATGTTGGCACAAAGCTGCCACCCATCTCTCCAGCTCACCCTGACAATGCCACAAAAACATTTTCTCTTCAAGAAGAAAATCTTCCTTTCTAAATTGGGATATTACCTATCAAACGAACGACTGCAGAAAGACGTTCTGTTGCCTTGAATGTCCCGTGTAAAATGCCACAGTACGGAGAACCTAAAGAGTGCTTCCAATTGGATTCCCTGTGTGTGAGAAGAATGAAGTCAATGGTGAAGGTTAACGTTGCTCAGTAATAGAAAAAAAGTGTGTGGATTACACCTTGATTTGAGAACTCAGCATCACCAGCTCCAAAAAATGAAACATGATTTTGCATTCAGCAGAACACATGAACTGATCAGCTGAAATAAGGATTTTGGCATTGGTAAAAACTACAAGTGCAATTCACTCCTTAAAAAGGGAAAACAATAGAATAATGCAAAATGAGTGTAGGTTCTCTAGTAAGAGAGAATGGGGATTTAATAGCAGATAAGGAAATGGCAGATGAAACAAACGCATTTTGCATTTATTTTCTACAGAGGACACAGAAATATTGCTTATTGCCAGGACTGAGGGGTTTGAGTTATAAGGAGGGGCGGATAGGCTGGAAGTTTTTCCCTAGACTGTCAGAGGCCGAGGGATGACCTTTTAGAGGGATTTATAAAATCACGAGAAGCATAGATAAGGTATTTTTTCCCCCAAGGGTAGGGCAGCTGCAAAACTACAGGCAATCAGTTTAAGAGAAGAGGGAAAAAATTTATAAGGGACCTGAGGGTCAACTTTTTCCAGAGAATTGTGCATGCATGGAATGAGCTGCCAGAGGAAGTGGTAGACGCAGGTACAGTTACAACATTTAAAAGACACTTGGACAGGCACATTCATAAGAATGATTTAGATGGATATGGGCCTAATGCAGGCAAACGGGACTAGTTAAGAGTTTGAGATACTCAGTCGGCATGGGCGAGTTGGACCGAAGAGTCTGTTTCTACACTGTGTAACTCTATGACTCGGAGTTAAAATACAACAAATATACTCGGATGGATCTACAGCACCAAAAAAAAAAAAAAAAAAAAAAAAAAAAAGCCCTTCAGCCCATCTCATCTGCACTGATCGAAAACAGTCACCCAACTATTCTAATTCCATTTTCCAGCACTTGGCACATAGAGGTGGAACTTGACCACACCACGCAGTGATTCTAATCATAAATATGACAGTATAACGTGGGAAAGTGTGAAACTGTTCACTTTGGCAAGAAGAATAAAAAGCAGATTGAATTACTTAAATGGAGAACAATTGCAGAGTTGCTAGGTGCAAAGGGTTTAGGTGTTCCAGTCACAAAAAATATGCAGGTACAGCAAGTAATATGACTAATGGAGTGCTACCCTTTATTATGAAAGGAGTTGAACATTATAAATCAGTATGCATCGGTTAGGAGGGGAGGCGATGGCCTAGTGGTATTATCACTGGACTGTCAATCCAGAGACCCAGATAACATTCTGGGGACCCGGGTTCGAATCCCACCACAGCAGATGATAAATTTTGAATTTAATAAATATCTGGAATTAAGAATCTAATGATGACCACGAATCCATTGCCGATTAGTGAACCAGATGGGTTTTTTTCCAACAATGTCCCTTAGGGAAAAAAACTGCCATCCTTACATGGTCTGGCCTACACGTGACTCCAGACCCATCGTAATGTGGTTGACTCTGAACTACTCTGGGCAATTAGAGATGGGCAATAAATGCTGCCTAGCCAGTGACATCACGTGGACACCACCTCATCCTGTGAACGAGGAAAGAATAAAGGAGTTAGGGAGGACATTGGCGAGACCAAGTCTTGAATACTGCATGCAGCTGTGGTCTCTTTAGTTAGGGAAGGATGTAAATGCAACAGTGGCGGTTCAAAAGACACTTACTGGATTCGTGTCTAGAATGAGCAGGCTGTCTTATAAGGTTATATGGGCTGTAGCTATTCACACTGGAGTTTAGATATGTGCAGGATCACTTGACTGAAGCATAGGAGATCCTCAACAGTCGGGAAGTGGTGTACATGGCAAGTTTGTTGTTCTTGTGGGAGACAGCAGAAATACGGAGTACAGAGATAGTAAGAACTGCCGATGCTGGAGTCAGAGATAACACCGTGGGGAGCTGGAGGAACACAGCAGCCAGGCAGCATCAGAGGAGCAGGGAAGCTGACATTTCAGGTTGGGATCCTTCTTCAGAAATAGGGAAAGACAGAAGGGAGCTCTGAAATAAAGAGAGAGAGGAGGGGTGGGGCTGGGTAACGTAAGTGGGATGGTGATGGGTGAGTGCAGCTAGGCAGTGGTGGGAATTGGTCAGTGAGGTGGGAGGAGCAGATATGTGGGAGAGAAGCTGGACAGGTTAAGGAGGCAAGGATGAAAGGGAGTGGTGGTCACTGGGTGGGAGATTTTGAAACTAGTAAAGTCCACATTGAGACCATTGGGCTGTAGGCTCCCAAGGTGGAATACGAGGTGCTGTTCCTTCATTTTTTCGGGTGGCATCGTTGAGACACTGGAGGCGTCCCAGAATGGAATGTTGTCCAGGGAGCGAGGGGCGGGGGGGGGATTTGAAGTGGTTTGCAACTGGAAGGTGTTGTCGTTTTTTGTAAAACCGAGTGCAGATGCTCCACAAAGTGGTCTCCAAGCCTCCACTTGGTCTCACGGACGTAGAGGAGGCCACATCAGGAGCAGCGGTTGCAATAGGCCACATTAGGGGACGTGCAGGTGAACATCTGTTTGATTTTTTTGGAGTCCTTGGATGGAGGTGAGGGGGTGGTGTAGAGGCAGGTGTAGCACTTCCTGCGGATGCAGGGAAAAGTGCCGGGAGTGGTGGGGTTAGTGGTTAGCGTGGAGCGGACGAGGGAGTCATGGAGAGGGCGATCCCTCCAGAAGGCAGATAAGGGTGGGGAGGGAAATATACCCTTCGTTGTGGGGTCAGATTGCAGGTGGTGGAAGTGGCAGGGAATGATACGTTGAATCCGGAGGTCAGTGGGGTGATACGTGAGGACAATGGGGATTCTGTCTTTGCTAGGGAGTGCTAGTTTTAAATTAAAGTGTTACCATTTCGGACACAGGTGATGAGAAATCTTTTAAGAGTTGTGCAACTTTGGATGCCTCAGAGCATGGAGGGGGCAGGGCATTGAATGCTTTTAAGGCAGAAGTAGATAGATTCTGGCTAGGCAAGGGAATCAAAAGCTAAAATTGTTGGTAAACAGGAAGGTGGAATTCAAATACACAATCTTATGAGCCATAGTTCCATCGAGTGGCAGAGCTAGCTCAAAGGACTGAATGGCTGTCTTCCTAACTCATTTATGTCAAGTCTTAAGGCAGTAAACTAGTAACTTGCAGAGATAATCGCTGCAATTTGTTCCCATCTGGATGCAGTTTTCAGCAACAGAACATAGAATTTCAAGCTCACTTTTTGGGCTCACCCTCAACAGAACATACTGGAAAGTTGACACCCAAAGATCGATCAAAAAAACTTGGCCTCATTTGTATTTTATTGGTGAGCTGTTCATTTCACAGGATTTCTGACTTTTTGCAGATAATTCTGATTTGGGGCTGATTTTAATCAAAGATTTTGTCTTACATTGAAAGGAAGGATAAAGTTTGTGCAATGTCCAATTTTAGAACAGAATGGAAAATGACCCAGGATTGGGGTAGACCTTTGACACAGAAGTGATCAGAAAAATAGTTGAGAACTTTAATTTCAGTAAAGTGGGAAGGGCAGAGCAATGAATCATACCAGCTTTCCTCCCTGCTAAAAACAGCCAATGTCAATTCGCCATTGTAACATCACAAGAACAGGGAACTCAGAACAAAATCACTTTCAGTATCACACTCTTTCGAATGTGCTCTGAGCTAATCATTTCATGGCCATGTGTAATTCAAGACAGGAGAATGTGTTAATGATCCCATTATGTAAACAGGGAAATCCAGTCCAGTCTACAAAACACAATTTGTAATAATGCAGCATCTACTAAAATACCCCAAGGCATTTTACCAGAGCTCAATCAAACAGAGCAGGCAGGCGACCAAAAGCTTGATCAAGGAGACTCAAGGAGCATCTTAATGCAGGAGAGAAATGTAAAGGAGCAAAGATATTTACAGGACAGCCCCAAGCTTAGGACTTTGACAATTCAATTTACAACCATGAAATGACGAATATCAACAGTGCTTAAAAAGATGGAATACCCATGAGTGTGCAAGAACTGTTTTACGATGTTTTCTCTAGCCTTCCCATTTACCAGATTACAAAAAGCAAACAAAATTGAATTTTAGCTCAGTTAGCTAGACCCAATTTGTGATGCAGAGTGATACCAACAGCGTGTTTAATTTCCACACGAGGCTGAGGTTACCAGGAAGGACTCTCCTCACCTGAGACGTGGTGACCCTCAGGTTAAACCAACATCACTTATCCATCTCAATTGGGGGGGGGGGATAAGGGATGACCATGGCAACTTAAATTCCCAAGGAATTCTAGGTTCAAAAGACTAATTATAGAAAAGATGAGGTTTGTGTTATGAAAAAAGATTCAGCAGTTTAAGCCTATACTCTGGAAAATTAAAGATTTAAATTTAGAAAAATTAAAGATCTAATTGAGATATATGAAATTTGAAAAGAGATTGACAACGTAAACGTCGAGAGCATGTTTCCTCATGCAGGCCAATCCAGAATGAGAACTCAGTTTTATGCTATGGGGTAGTAGATTTAATAAGGAGATCAGGAGAAATTACTTTTCTCAAAGCGTCACGAGTCTGCAGGTTCATTACCCCAGAATGTGGTGGACGCTGAGATACTGAACAAACTTGAGGAAAGAGACAGATTTTTAATTTATGGAGGTGTTGAAGGGTTATGGAGAGTGGACAGGAAAGTGGAGTTGAGGCTGAGAGGAGATCAGCCATGATTGTTTCATCTGGTGGAGCAGATAGAGGGGCTGAACTACCTACTCCTACTCCTGCTCCTGCTCCTGTTATTAGATTCAACTAGTAAATGCTGAGAAACATTTTCACATTTTTAATGAAAAATCGTTTAAAGATTTTAAAAAGTAATTCCCTAAACTGGGTGTGATCGACGTTGCAATTTCAAGCACAAGTTCAGTACCAGACCGAGGGAAAGAGCTCATCAGCATCTGAGTGAAATGTTCCTCAACTGTATAAAGTAATTACTGTGTATTTGTCTAAGCATGGTGGATTGTCTCCAAGGGTCTTATCACTTGACGCAATTATGTCATTGGCCATTTTGGGTAGAAACCTTGTTGCCTGTAGAATAAACAGCTCCATCATAAAGTTCCTGCTGTTTTAACACTTTGGGTTTCTGGTCCTTATTGGAATGTAACAGTAATAAAGAATGAAACCCAGACAAGCATATGCAATAAAAAAAAACTTCAAAACATTTTCCTGTGATGTTGGCTCTGCTTAATGACAGGAGCCAATGGATTCTCAAACTGCAGCTTTCCCTTTCACAAACGAGTTCTCTGTGAATTTGACATTTAATGTTACAAGAATTAACATTACAAGCAAATAAAACTGGGGATACAATGACGTAGTGTTTACTGTGGCCATTCAGCACTACATCAGACAGAAATTAAATATAATTGAACTTTTCCAAAAACTTCAAATTTGTAGCGATATTACAGTGCAATAGTCCGAGTCTACAGATAAACACAAAACATGGGCTAATTCATTTTTTAAAAGGGTTTTTTGCAACAAAGGGACTTTTTTTCATCTTTAATTAGGATCTAATGAGGTTTGGTTTTTATTTACTATTACATTTATGAACTGTGCAATAACGATTGCATATGTAGAAAGTAACTGACCTTATTTTTGTGAAGCAATGCCTGACAAATAATGTCCTCACAAATATTAGCAGTTGGAGCAAGGCAGTGTAATTTATAAAAGAGTTCAACGGAGGTAATGTGGTGCTCCCTGCTCTCCTTATTGAGCTGATTCCAGAGAACATGTGCAACTCTCTGTAAAATAAAATTTAATATCAACATATTTTAATATTCAACACATTAGTGAAATGGAAAACACTCGATTTAACCTAAAATATAGATCATTTCAAATTTGGTCTTCTTGCACAAAAACAGAAGTTGCTGGAAACACTTAACTTGGGGTTTACAATGGTTTCCCAGTAATCACTCATTTATGGAAGATATTCAACGTTTATTCCAATCTTGACACTCTTTCCAGTGACAACCCAATTTCAAAGAGACGACTGTTAAAAGCATTTCATGGCACAAGTGGATGCAGGAAAACTAAAACATTAACATGACAGGTAGGTCACAGGTAAACAAATTACAGCACAGTAGCCAAGTAACAGACCTGATAGAAATTGGTCTTCTCAGCCATAAGGTTCAACGTTGCTGGTGAGATGGGTGGTACGGTCATCATCTGCAACTTTCCCAGGAACGTTCTGTATTCAGAACTTTTGTAACGCTTGACTTTGTCTTCGATGACTAGTGCCAATGAGTGAGAGTGATTGATCATTTCCAGCAAAGTAGAAATTGCTACATTTTGCACATGGCAATCACTGATACAGCAAGACAGAGTCATCAGTGACTTCAACCAGAGAGGAAGACAGCCATCCCCATCACCTGAAAGATTTAAATAGAGACAGGTGGGCACTTAAGGTATCCTATTAGCATTACACACAATGTTGCTTGATACAAAAAGGTGAAGTCATGTAGGAACTGACTTAGTCATAGAAAATGGAGCGTAGCCGCAGAAGAATGTCTTCCTGATTGGATATGTGACCAGTGGCGTTCCGCAGGGTTCGGTACTGGGGCCCCTGATATATTATACGATTTGGGAAGAGAATGTAGGTGGCCTGATTACTAACTTTCCATATGACACAAAGTTTAGGGGTGCTCTGCATAGTGAGGAGGGTTGATGGAGGATACAACAAGATACAGACAGACTGGAGAATTCAGCGGAGAAATGGCAGATGGACATTAATTTAATTCAGACAAACGCGAGGTGATGCATTTCAGAAGATCCAAGGCAGGACAGAAGTATACAGGAAATGGCAGAAACCTGGAACAGCAGCAACATATAGAAGCACCTAGGCGTATAGGTCCATAGTTTGCTGAAAATGGCAACAATGCATGGATAAAGCATATAGCACGCTTGCCTTCAATGGTCAGGGCACAAAGTATAAAAACCTGCAAATCACATTGTTGCTGTAAAGAACTTTAGTTCGGCCACATTTGGAATACTGCGTAGAGTTCGGGTCACCACACTACCAGAAGAATGTGGAGGCTTTGGAGAGGGTACATAAAAAGGTTTACGAGAATGTTGCCTAGTTTAGACAGTATTAGCGAGGAGGAGAAATTTGATAATCTTGATTTGTTTTCACTTGAATGTTGAAGGATGAGGGCAATCTCACAGAAATTTAAAAAAATTACAAGAAGCATGGATAGTCAGAGATATTTTCCCCCCCCAGAGTAGAAATGTCAATTAGTAGCAAATATAGGTTTAAAGGTAAAAGGGGAAAGTTTAAAGGAGATATGAGAAGCGAGTTCTTTTCTTAAAGAAAAGGAAAGTGGCAAGTGCCAGGAATGCACCGTTAGAGAGGAGGTGGTGGAGGCAGATACAATAGCAGTGTTTAAGAGGCATCTTGCCAGACAAATGAATAGGTAGGGAATAGAGGGTTACAGACTGTGCAGAGGCAACAGGTTTTTTAGTTTAGAAAGTCATCATGTGTCAGCACAGTCTTGATGGGCCAAAGAGCCTGATCCTGTGCGGTATTGTTTTTTGTTTAAAACTGACCACCAACAGAACATTATAGCGCAAAAATATTACCGCAGCATCATTAGAGTCGAAAGTTCTCCTTGGTTCAATCTCTATTTCAGTGACAGCGGTGAGAATTAAGATCAGCTCAAATTTGAGGTCCATGTAGCCCAAAGAAGGGAGACAACAATAAAATATACGAAGCAGGGACC
This sequence comes from Ginglymostoma cirratum, assembly GCA_024137785.1. Classification (NCBI taxonomy): domain Eukaryota; kingdom Metazoa; phylum Chordata; class Chondrichthyes; order Orectolobiformes; family Ginglymostomatidae; genus Ginglymostoma; species Ginglymostoma cirratum. The sequence continues at coordinate 13,260,652 of JAHRHZ010000061.1, read as the reverse complement.
ATTGGAGGCAGAGGTACTTGGTGTGAAATACCATCTGAGCTGTACAAGTAAGATTTCCAGGTTCAGTTCCCGCTGTGACTATCAGCTATTGGTTTCAAAGAGGTTAGAATAAAAATATTAAATCAAAGTTTCTGTCCCCTAACTGATCATAAATTAGTGACAACACCTGGAAAGTGGACAAGGACAGAGAACAGATCAACACTAAATACTCAGGCCCAAATATAGAAGGATTTCTTAGAACACTGGTGTCTTTGAACCATATACCTGCAGGAGTAAATAATTTCAGAAGTGCTCTGTTTGGAGGCACTGGGGGTAGGGGGTGAAGGAGGAGAAAGAGGAACAGAGAACAGAAACGAAAAAGGGTAAAATCATCAAGAAGAAAGGAAACAGACACTGGCTTACCAACATCCTGGAATGCAGAAACGTAAAAGGTTTCAATCTCTTTGAAAGAGAGGTACACGGGGAAGCTGCTACATTCCAGCAGAAGCTGGCAGCTGGCAGCAAATGCCAGTCTGCAGTCCTCGGTCACTTCATCCACTTCCTGCAACATGTGATCCACGTCCCAATTCTCTTCACCCTTCACACACTTCTCACTGTCAAACTGCATGAAGAAACCTCGCTGTCGCTTCTTTGGTTTTAACGTTGAGGCACGGACAGTGAAGAAATCACTCAGCATTTGTTTGAACTGAGGCACAGTAATCTGCTTTTTGTCCCAGGTCTTCTTTCCTCCCTTGCTGTCCATTTTCTCGTCCTCCCCAACCACACCCTGCACCTGACAATTGGTCCCGAAGATAGATTTTAACGTGAAGTGTGCCAGGAGCTGCTGTATATTCTGCACGGATGCTTGAATGCTTCCGTTGCTCTTCCACACATTGCCACGGTCACAATATATTCTGCGATTATGGTCCTGGGACAACACTGCACTCAATCCGATTCCACTGTCCTCAGATCGCAACGAAGGGAAGACTGGATCTGCTCCCTCTTCTGGGCTGTGTTCTGCATCAGATACTGTTTCACTAACTTCCTCCCGTAAAGGACTCTGAAATTTAACCATATTAATCACTGGTTTTTGTCAAAATACAAATCAATCTGACTTAAAAAAAAATTCATTTATAGTGAATCTCTTCTGCAACAGTACTTGTATAATACCATGCATTTCCAATTGAGCAGAGACTTATCAGGAATAGCATAAAAAGGAAATGGCGATGGATAGGATCCTATTTTGAAAGCAAAGAAATAAATCATCGAAAATCAGACTTTTTGGTCTACTTTTATAATTCAATGCAAAGTTAACACTGGTTATCAACACAGAAGAAACAAAAAACAGCTTGTTGAATTCTGAGGAATAATAGGTTCTGCACTCAAAAGGAGGTTACTTTCCACATTTCAATCTACATTTCTTTACATTACAACAGAGTTTACACTTCAAACTACTTCAATCACTGAGAATCAGAATCCCTACAGGGTGGAAGCAGGCCATTCAGCCCATCAAGTCCACAGTGACTTTTGAAGAGCATCCTACCCAGACTCTCACTCTGATCCCATCCCTGTAATCCTGCATTTCCCATGGCTAACCCACCTAAGCCTGCACACCCCTGGACACCAACAGGTAAATCAGCATGGCCAATCCCCCTAACCTACACATTTTTTGGGCTGTCGTGCTTCCCGTTATCCTGGGGTCATTCCAGGTGCTATAGATAACTTCTCTTTCTTTAGGTGTGGCCTTGTAGGTCCATTCTGGTTGAGAGGAGCCAACTTTCAGAAACCTGGGATCAGACTGTGGACCTTGTTGGTAGCTTCATCATCGCAACCTCACCTCAGCTGGTCTCCCGTGATCCAGCTCAGCTTCTTGTTCACTCCGCGCCTCAACTTCCATGAATGCTGCAGGCAGCTGAATTCTGCTGAGAATCTTGTAGCACATCTTCAGACACTTGGTGAGCTCCTGAAGACTCAGGCTTTCCATGTGCTCCATCAAACATTGAACAATGTGGCACAGCATTTGTGGAAGATACTGGGTCTGAATTTCAGAATACAGCTCCTGAAGACAACCGGGAATAGGCGTTATTAAAAATGACCCATTATAGGTAACAATAAAATCCACAAGACATTTTCCCCAACACAAATTACATCAATGCAAACACAGGATTAAAAGTTCAGGAGCAATGTGTGATTATCTCCAAACGTAATTCAAGTAAAGATCCTAAATATTTACAGTACCTACACTTCTATAGGATTCAACATCAGACTGCTTTTCCACCCTCTGCTCTCTCCAATCTAACCTGCTATTGAAGATGCATATTTTACAAAGTTACAGAATGATGTAACTTTGAAAAGAAAAGTCAAACATGAACTAAAGTCTTGATCCTCAAAAGAACCAACTTTGCACTGGATGGGTTGCACAGGAGATTCACCATATTGTTGCCTGGGTTGGGACATTTTAGCTATGAAGGATGCTGGATAGGCTTGGGTTGTTTTCTTTACAGTATGCCGAGAGGGGACCATAAGACATAGGAGCAGAAGTGAGGGCATTCAGCCCATCGAGTCTGTTCTGCCATTTAATCATGGTTGATAAGTTCCCCAAACCCATTCCCCCACTTTCTCCCCATAACCCTTGATCCCCTTGACAATCAGTATCAGTCTTAAAATGTACTCAATGACCTGGTTTCCACAGCCTTCTCTGGCAATGAATTCCATAGATTCAGCACTCTCTGGCTGAAGACGTTTCTCCTTATCTCCATTCTTAAAGGTCTTCCCTTTAATCTAAGGCTGTGCCCTCGGGTCCTAGTCTCTCCTACCAATGGAAGCATCTTCCCAACATCCATTCTGTCCAGGCCATTCAGTATTCTGCAGTTTCAATTATATCCGCCCTCATCCTTCTAAACTCCAGTGAGTATAGTCCCAGAGTCCTCAAACATTCCTCCAATGTTAAGCTTTTCATCCCTGGGACCATTCTCGTGAACCTCCTCTGAACCCGCTCCAGGGCCAGTACATCTTTCCTGAGACATGGGGCCCAAAACTGCACACAGTACTCCAAATGTGGCCTGACCACTGCCTTATAAAGCCTCAGGAGTACATCCCTGCTTTCATATTCAAGTCCTCTCAAAAATAAATGCCAACATTGCATTTGCCTTCCTAACTACTGACTCAACCTGCAAGTTTACCTTGGGAGTTCTAGTCCAGGATATTCTCAAGTCTCTTTGCACTGCAGACTTCTGAATTTTTTTTCCCCACCTTTAGAAAATATTCCTCTATTCCTCCATTCCTCTATTCTTCTGACCAAAGTGCATGACCTCATACCTCCCCACATTCTAGTCCATCTGCCACATCTGTGCCCACCCTCTTAACCTATCCAAATCCTTCTGCAGCCTCCCCACATCCTCAGTACTACCTGTCCCTCCACCTATCTTTGTATCATCTACAAACTTAGCCAGAATGCCCTCAGTGCCTTCATCTAGGTCATTAATGCATGAAGTGAAGAGTTGTGGTCTTAACAATGATCCTTGTGGAACACCACTTGTCACTGGTTGCCATCTTGAGAAAGACCCTTTTAACTCCAGTCTGCTTTCTGTCAGACAGAAAGCAATCTTCTATCCTGATTAAAGTGTACAAGATTCGGGGGCATGGACAAGGTGGAAAGAAAGCAGCTATTCCCCTTAGTTGAAGGGTCAGTAATGAGCAAGCATAACGTTAAAGACAAAAAGGCAGGAGGTTTAGAGCAGATTTCAAGAAAATTCTTTTCACTCAGAGCATCTTGAGGGTCTGGAATGCATTGCCTGGGAGGGCAAGAGAGGCAGAAAACCTCAACTTTAAAAAATACTTGGATGAGCACTTCAATGTCACGACATTCAGGATTATGAGCTTAATGCTTGAAAATCAGATTAGTCTAGATGGGGTCATCACAGACTTGATGGGCTGAAGGATCTCTTCTGCACTGTGAGACAGATTCTAGAAGCTTCCCAAACCCCCCCACATCATCTATGTTCTAGCTTTTTAATGAGTTATTACTGCCACTGTGGATGCTTTCATATTAACAAAGTCACAAAGAGAGAACAGACTGGTCGTACCTTCTGAAGTCAAATCCACGGAGGAAGTCAAAGTAACAGAAACAAAGAATTACCTGTACAATAGTTTTAGTGGCTGCATTTGTTTAAGTGTAACTGGTTTGCTGACTGTTCCTGTGGAAAATTCCTTCAAGTTTATTTTCATAGTGAAGGATACATCAAGCAAAGGCTAAACAACTCCAAGTGGGAGGTAAAGGAGGACAAAAAGATAAAAAATCATACTGTACCTGGTTTAGGCATTACATAATCAAAAAAGGCACATCAAATTTACTTGTTACCTAGCGCCAGTTAAATGCAGACAGGCAATATGCATTTTGCAATGTTCACCATTATTATTTTGATCTAGGAGACCAATAATATCCAAGTTACTATGTAGACTGCTACCCAGGAAACAAATCAGTAGCTTATGAAAATATGATGTTGCACTCATCCTTTGAGAGCTGTAGTAGCATCACAACAAAAATGCAATGACACCAAAATCAGAGAACAATGAAAGGCCTGCACGTTTCTTCGATTCTGTTTTCAGCCAAAGTTATATTTTTTTCCTTCTGGACAATTACTGGCCTGAAGTGCGCAAGCTTTGAAATATGATGATCCAGACACAAAACATTTTTGGTAAAACATAACTTTGTAAAGACACACACGATCACATTAACTGTATGCATTACAAAACACACTTTCCGATCAATATAGAGGGCAACATTAGTCAAAGTCACGGGCAGATGAAATTTTGAAAATCATGCAAATATAAACAGTTTAGAGGTATGTCTGGAATTCTTTATTCACTGGCAGAGTTTTGTATCTCTTAGCTATCGTTTAATTACATTCCTTTATTGAGGTTGGTATCAGTTTTCTTCTCAACTAGTTCTTCAGCTATGTCATTTAATCCTTGAAACATTTTCCCTTCAAACGTTGTTACTTCTCAACAGATACATGTCACCCCAGCAATACTATTGAAATGTCACATCTCAGCCTCCGAGGAGGAGGAATTCCAAAAATCAAAAGGTTGCTACACAAAAACTACTCAGTGCACAGGGTAACACGTTAGCATGGATCAAGAATGGGTTAGGTAACAACAGAAAGTAGAGATAAATGAGTAATTTTCCGGCTGGTAAGCTATTAAATAATGAAGTCACAGGATCTGTGTTCAGGCTCCAACTACTTAAATCTATAGCAAAACCTTCATCCTAGTCAGTGAACGTGTGGTAGTTAAACACACTGATGGTACTAAGATTATTAAAGATGCAATCTGAAGAAAATGTGAAGAGTCTATTAAAAGGGATTTAGATACATTAAGTGTGCGGGCAAACATTCGATGGACCAAGTAAATTATAACGTGACCTTGAAGAATAGAAAAGACTCTGCAAACATCTATGGAACAGACAGACCTTGGTGTCCTCGTACACAAACCACTGAAGTTGGTATGCAGGTGCATCAAGTTATCAGAAATGCATTTATTCCAGGAGGAGTGGAATAGTAAAGTAGGGAAGTTTTGCTACAGTTATAGAGTGCATCGGTGAGTCCTGATTACAGCTTTGGCCTGCTTAAAAGGATATAATTGTGTTAGAGAAGGTTAACTCACGTGATTCCCAGGTTGAATGGAGTTGTTTTGGCAAAGTTGGAGCAGGTTGGGCCTATACCCCTGGATTTTTAAAGAAAGAAAGGTGATCTTATTGAAACATAGAAGATCCCAAGAGGAACTGACTAGTTGGATGCCAAGAGAAATGATTCCAGAACCAGGGGACAAATTCTTAAATAGGAGATCTCTAACTTTTAAACTGAGGGAAAAGGAGACAATGATAACAAAAGGTGATTGTTCCTTATGAGTGTCATTAGTCCGTGGAGTTCTCTTTCAGCAAGCAGAGAAGACTGGGTCATTGAATGTGGTCAAGGCAGAATTTGATAGGTTACTTAGATTATTGATAGCAAATAAGAGAGTGTTCTGAGTTGGGTTGGGAGGGGCGAGAAGCAGACAGAAAAGACGAATTAAGGACTCAAATCAGATCAGCCATAAACACAACGGATGGTAGAACAGGCTTAGAGGGTCGAATGGTCTACATCTGTTCCTATCTTGTATTTCAATCTTACAGAATGGCAAGCAGGCTCAAAAAAGGACCAATAGCCGACTTCTGGTCCTTAATTTTTGTTTTGTTTTTAATGGATTGGTGCAAGACAGTTTTCCTCCCGTGGCTCTGAATTTTAATTCAAGTAATATCCAAATCCCTTGCACAGAGTTATAATTCCATCACCTTCCAGAGCATCATAACTTTCTGGTTTCGATTGTGCAGCATACATAGCTCCATCAGCTGTTTGGCCCTAGTTGTTCTGGCCAATATTTGTGGAGCCATGGCACAACTGTAACATCACTGGACTAACATCCCAGATTCCCAGGATAAATCTTTTGGAGACATGGGTTCAAATCCCATCATGGCAGATAGTGAAATTTGAACTGAAGAAACACCTGGAATAAAAAGACAATCTAAGGGTGACCGTGTAACCACTGTTGATCTGGTTCACGAATGTCCCTTAAGGGAAGGAAATCTGCCATCCTTACCTGGTCTGGCCTACATGCGACTCCAGACCCACAGCAACATGGTTGACTCTTAAATACCCATCAAGCGATTGGGTGTGGGTAATAACTGGTGGCCTCGCCAATGATGCCAACATCCCATGAACAAGAAAAAAAATAAGCAAACAGACGATCTGAGTGGTCGACTGTCACATGACCTCCAATGCAACAACCTTAAGTATTTTTCTGACTTTACAGAGCACTTTGGTACATCCAGGTACCGTGAAAGATGTAGCACACGTGCATGTTTTCTTTCACTAATCTAAAAACTTAAATTACATCAGAGACCAACTATTACAACATGGAACACATGATGTAAGAAAACAACCTAAGGGACAAATTTGAATTATGAGAGTTTTAAAGTCCTTTCCAAACTGAGAAAACATTAAGTAGATAATACTGCTTTACCAGTGGAATGACTTCCAAGAGGAACACTAGCAGACAGCAGAGCTCTTGAACAGTTGCAGGAGAACTTGGACCGTAATCCACCATATGATTTACTGGTCGTGATCTGTTCCTGTAAACCACAGAACATCAGTCACCATTTTGCATGTAATTTCAACTAATGACTCACCATTTCATAGACAAGAGCTTCAAACAGTAGCTTCAAACACACAGTCACAAGTTGGCAGTTATATATTTAAAACAAAGAGAACAGACTGGGAAAACAATGACAAAACATCAGACATCAGAAGTTTGAGATAACAAGGCGTGGGGCTGGATGAACACAGCAGGCCGAGCAGCATCATAGGAGCCGGAAAGCTTGACGTTTCGGGCCTAGACCCTTCATCAGAAATCATTTCTGATGAAGG
>JAHRHZ010000061.1:13183652-13252810 GCA_024137785.1 Ginglymostoma cirratum | reverse complement strand
AACCCAGGCTGTCAAGAAGATCTGCCCCACAAGTGAAGCACAGAAACCAAACACTGAGGAAGAAAGGCAGATTTATTTATGCCTTGTATGTAGGCATTGCTGGCTAGGCTAGCATTTGTTGCCCATTCCTAATTATGGAAAGGGAAATTAACACACACATATAAGCGGGTTCAGGAACAAATTCTTTCCGGCTGTCATTGGGCTGTTGAATAGACTCTTGCCCTAAATAATGTAACCTGCAATGTAACCTCCCATGTATGCCTCCAAGTCTTTTTGATCTGTACATCCTTTCCTGGCTGTGATCTGCCTGCACCGCTCGTAAACAAAGCTTTTGACTGTATTTCAGTGCACGTGACAATAAATCAAAATCAGATCAAATCACATTGCATGGGTCTGCAGACTTGGAGGTCAGACCAGGCAAGGACAACAGATTTCCTTCCCTTTAAAAAAAACAAAATTAATGAACCAAGTTAGGGCTAGGGCTAGGGCTAGGTTGGGTTGACGACAATCAACATGGCTTTTTATTCTGGATTTCTCTTTGGTTGAAGGCAAATGTCACCACCTGCCATGATCCTGAGATTGTGGATTACTATTCCCATGGCATTACCACCATGCCACAGCACACACCGCCTTTAAACAATACACAAACAAGCAACGATGCTCCAGTATTTTTAATGCTTGACAGCATTCCCTTACCCTGCAAAATTTCAATACACTCGTAGAACAAGTTACATTATTTGCATATGCATGAAGTACTGTAAGCTACTTGACTACAGATTTAAAGCTGGAAAGTGAGATGAAACTCATTTTCAAGTGGTAGGCATTAGCTTCATCGGCCTGAATACCACTACCTCCTCTATACCACAAAAAGTCCAAGCATTCATTCTCCAGTGGACTAAACAGTGTTCAGTGGTCAGCACTGCTATCTCACAGCACCAGGGACCTGGGTTCGATTCCAGCCTTGGATGACTGTCTGTGTGGGTTTCCTCTGGATGCTCTGGTTTATTCCCACAGTCAAAAGATGGGCAGGTTAGGTAGACTGGCCACGCTAAATTACCCATAGTGTCCCGGCTCAGTGGGTTAGCCATGGGAAATGCAAGGTTACAGGGATAGGGTAGGGAGGTGGGATGCTCTTTAGAGGGTCGGTGTGGATTCAGTGGGCAGAATGGCCTGCTTCCACACTGCAGGGATTTTATCATTCTATAATTTAATCCCTACGTTAGGCCAGTTGGCTTCTTGCCACTGATTCCATTGCCTGTTCCCCAGCCAACCGAACACACTGTTGAATTTTGATCCTCAATGCACATCAGATCCCATGCACCCTGCATCAACAGATTTTCTTTCGCACCCACCTACAACCCCCTACTCAGCCTTTGAAACCATTATTCCTGTCGTTGTCTTCTCTAGCTGCAGTATTCCAATATCGTTTCACAAAAACAAGAACGGCACAAGGAAAATGAATGACGAGCGGAAAAACGGGCGAAATAGGTTTTTGAAGCCTGAACACAGGCTTTTGAACTAGACAGGAGGTTTAAAGCAAAGATACCAAACAGAACAGACTGTGTGGCATTAGGCTGGAACACCAATGGTGCTATGCAAAGAGCAAAGGCACAAAATTGGGACAAATGTCTGGGATTGGAGGATGCAGGCAGACAGGGTGCAGGACTCAAGGAGATGGCAGAGAAAGGTTTCTATGAGACCAATACAGGGATTTGAAGATAAGAATGGAGGATTTGATATGGAACGCAAAATACTGCCAATGCTTGAAATCTAAAATGAAAACAAAATGCTGGAGAAACTCAGGAGGTCTGACAGTATTTGTTCAGGGATAGAGTCATAGGGTCATAGGGTCATACATCACGGTTTTTAAGTCCAAGTGGTCCACTCCAGCTAAGGTTCCCAAACCAAACTCATCTCACTTTGGCCCATATCCCTCCAAACCTTGCCTATTCGTATACTTACCCAAATGTCTTTTAAATACTGCATCCACCACTTCCTCTGACAGCTCATCCCACACAACCACTAAAATAAACTTGCCCCTTACGTCCCTTTTAACTCTTTCCCCTCACCTTAAAAATATGCCACCTTGTTTTGAACTCACCCACTTTGGGGAAAAGACCTTTGCTATTCACCTTATCTATGCCCCTCATGATTTTATAAACCCCTATAAAAGGTCACCTCCTCACAACCTTCGATGCTTCGTGAAAGAAGTCCCAACCTATCCACTCTCTCCTTATAACTCATACTCTCTAGCCCTGGCAATATCCTGGTAAATCTCTTCTGAATCCTCTCCAATTAAGTCCAATATGACTCTTCAGAACTGAAAAAGGGATTGGAAAATGGTGGTTTGCATACTTTTGACAGAGGTGGAAGAGGAGTGAGGCTAACAGATGGTGTGGAGGCCCAGTGCAAAAGACAAAGGGATTGTTAATCGAGGTGAAAGAGAAATTACAACGTGAACAGGAGAAAAGGGTTCCCTTCTACTGTGAGCAAAGTAAACAAGGCACAAAGCGTTTGGGAAGGGGGTGGGGTGCGGGAGAGGGGAAGAGAAGAATAAAAGAAAAGAAGAGTGTAAAGCAGAACCTGACTGCAGAATGTCTGACGTTTTGCAATTCAAATTTTGAGTCCTAGCTGTAAAGTGCCTAAGTAGAAAATGAGGTATTGTTCCTCAAGCTTCTGCTGCACTTTTTTGGAACATTCAGAACAGAATTGAAGCATTGTCAATGTGGGACTTAAGGCAAGGGTCAGAGAGGCAGGACTTTTAGATGAATAGCCAATAGCTGCATTTTGGACAAATGCAAGTTTACAGAACATGAGACCACCAATTAGTCAGAAATCACTATTAATGACACCTTCTACGTCAAGGCGAGGCAGGCAGAGAGAAAAGAGGAGATGCTCCTTCAGGAATGGCAGCAAATTGCCTGTACAGTGTAATACACAATGCCAGATGGAAAAGTTTAAGGAGATGTGTGAGGGAGGTTGTCTTTATTTACACAGAGGGTGGTAGGTGCCTGGAATGCACTGCCAGGGGAGGTGGTAGAAGCAGATATTACACCAAAGTTTAAGAAGTATTTCGACAGACAAACGAACAGGCAGGGAACAGAGGGATACAGACCATATGGTGGGAGATGGGTTAGGTTAGAGCAGCATCATGGTCGCTTAGACAGAGTGGTCCTATGCTATACAGTTCTATGTTGTTCTATGTCTGCAAATCAGCTCAGAATCAAAGCTGCGAAGGGTCAGACTCTGCAAGAGACAGTGCTTGGGTGGATGGATAGAACAAAGTGGCAATAAACAAGCAGAACACAGAGGGTATTCAGATGGCACAAGACAGGTTACATGTGCATGCAGAAGGGTCACTGGACCAGAAACGTTAATTCCGATTTTTCCTTCACACATGCTGCCAGACCTGCTGAGCTTTTCCAGCGACTTTGTTTTTGTAATGCGTACGCAATGGGAGGCTTCAGCAAACAGAAATTGTATCTGTAGGCATTGAATCATGGATAAGAACGAGGGCCCTCCACCATCCATCTCATCGGTAAACCTTACAGCAAAATCAGAATGAGACTAAGGGGCCACACAACACCAAGCCAACATCTGTCTCATGAACAGCGGAGTCCCCGATTTTACCTGATGCAGTCTTCAAAAAGCCTCGTTAAATAATCCCACAGGTAGTCAGTGCTGAGTGAGCTGATCAGCACGTTCACTGTCTTTATTACTTCTGAAGCATTTTTATTTTCTTTCATTTTGCTGAGGAAGGAAAAATAAACAATTCCATTATGACACAGAGGTTTACAGCATCAATTTGATAGAAATACCAGGAACTTTATCAGGGGAAAGACGACAGTTTGGATTTTGCTTCTTATTCTAAAAACCGTCAAGCATGCTAAGTCAAAGATGAGTGAAAGAGAACTGTCAAGATTGTGAAAGATGCAAGTTTCCCAGGACAGCAAACATCAGGCAGCTATCCCAATCGCAATAAATGCAAAAACATTAACACAGGATGCAGTTTGAAAATATTGGAGTGAGAGTCAAACAGACACCAGCTGATACAACAGAAAGCATACTATCATTTTAATCTCAGTTTTATTTTTGAAGTTCATCTATTCATATTCTAGCAGATGTTTCATCTATACCTTATAAACAGACTTTCATTCTGGTTCGATTGGAGATCAGAATCAAGCATCTCTTTGCAGATGGAGTAGAAAGCTCTAATAACTTCCAGCAGCAAATCCCCAATGACTTGAGGGCCTATAAAAGACACAATAAGTGCTATGACCAACAGCCTGCTCTCATCACATCTGAATACAAGGGAAGGAGATGGCCCGGTGGTATTATTACTGGACTATTAATCCAGAGGCCAGGATAATACTCTGGGGAGCCAGGTTCAAATTCCACCATGGCAGATGGCAGAATTTGAATTCAATAAAAATCTGGAATTAAGAATCTAACCACGACCATGAGCCCATTGGCGATTGTTGGAAAAAACCACCCGATTCACTGATGTGCTATAGGGAAGGAAACTGCGATCCGTACCTGGTCTGGCCGACACGTGAATAGAGACCCGTAGCAATGCAGTTGACTCTTAACTGCACTCTAGGCAATTAGGGATGGGCAATAAATGCTGGCCTGACCCAGCGATGTCCTCATCCCATATATGAATTTTTAAAAAACACAAATCAAAAAGGGTGGAGAGGTGTTCATCCCAATAATCCTAACCTACAGGGGAAACTTCATTACATACTAAACAAACATTGTTACCTCCTCTTAATCACAGAAGTGTTATGCTATAAGAGGCTAAAATTCAGCCCATGTCTACACAAGCTATCTGAGACTCAGTGGCAGTGGCATTGTCCTGCCTTTTCCCCATTACCTTTGTACATTGTAAATACAAACAAAAAAAAACTAAAACGAAAACAACAAGCAAACAAAAAGCAAGAACAAACATACAAAACCATCCAATGCCCTCTAATACCTCAGTTGAACCTGCCTCCACCAGACTTGTGGACAGAGATTTTCAGACCCAACACACTCCAGGTGAAAATATTTTTTTCTCACACGGTATTTGTAAATTGCTTTAAAATTTAGAGCTTCTCATTCTTGATCTTTTTATTAACTGGGAAAATTTCTCCTCGTCTACTCTATAAAGCCTGTGCAGGATTTTGAAAACGTCTATTGGATCTCCTTTTAGCTAACTTTTCTCTAAGAACGCAGCCCCCATTTCTTCAATCTCCCTTCATTACTGGAGTTTCTCACCCCGTAACCATTCTTGTAGATCTCTTGTAGATCTCATCATTCAGGAACTGTAATCCCATAACTGCACATAATACTCCAGCTGAAGTCGAACAAATCTCGTAAAGTTTCAGTATAAACGTCTTGTTCTTCTACTCTTTGTCCCTGGCTGACAAATACTCAATGACCGTTTGTAGAACATTGAGCTGATTCAGAGTCTGACCTTTTTTTTTTAAAAAATCAGTGGTGACCATTTGAGAGAGGTCACTGCCAAATTACACAGCCCAAGAGACATTATGGACCAATGGCACAGAACAGCTCTAGAGAATTTCCCCACCAATGCCTCCACCACATTCTCCATATGGAATAGGATGGCTGTCAAACAAAATCTGTCGTGCTTCTTGAAGACAGTTCTACAAACATTCAGCCAAAACCCTTGAAAACCAGCTATGAGATGAGATGAGCTGGACAGTGTGTGGAGGTGGCTGACAAGTGCCTCTCCTGCCAGTTTCTGTTTTCCCCACTCTCAAATATCCAGCATTCTGGGGGAGAAAGAAAAAGCCACTCTGAAGATCTCCTTGAAGTGTAGTAACATTAATGTTAATGACTGAGAAGATCTTGAAAGCAACCATTTGAAAAGCATCAACTTGTCCATCAAATTACATCATACTTAGAGACCCATTTGATGTCTTGATAGCGAGTTTAAACAATGGCATAGCAGGAACATAAAAGTAGCAAAAACCTGGCTCCCACTAACCCTTGGGACATCTGGCCCCCATGTGCCCAAAGTACTTGGGTTGAGGATCAGCCTGTTTGGACACACTACGTCTCACAGGGGAAACTTGCAACCCCGAGACAACAGCAGCCTCATATCAAAGGACAGAATGATGAACTGCACGTTGTTACTTTTTATTTGTTTCTCCAGCTCCAGGTCTCTCTTCATTTGGATAACTTCAATTTTTAATTTCTGCCCAGAACATTTGTATCAGGTCCTGGGGAGTGTTGTTGAAAGAGACCTTGGAGTGCAGGTTCATATTTTCTTGAAAGTGGAGTCACAAGTAGACAGGATAGTGAAGAAGGCATTTGGTAAGCTTGCCTTTATTGGACAGTGCATTGAGTACAGAAGTTGGGAGGTCATGTTGCATAACATTTAAAAAGGCATCTGGATGGGTACATGCATAGGAATAGTTTAGAGGGATGTGGGCCAAATGCTGGAAAGCGGGACGAGATTCATCTAGGATATCTGGGCAGCACGGACGAGTTGGACCAAAGGGGTCTTTTTCCATGCTGTATAGCTCTATGACTCTATCTCTTAGATTTAGGTCATTTGTGCAGAATATCACCATAAACATTCCAATGCTCTACAAACATTGCCCATTTTCTAATTACCCTGATCTACCTATATTGCCCCATCCTGGTACATGACTGAAGGTGCAATTCAGAGCCTACCATCCATAGCATCCTGTATTTGAATTAAGTTTTTCCACTCTGTTGTGTGCCTCTTACCTAGCAATTTTCATCACATAAACGGAGCAGCAGGACAGAAATCTTACAAGACAGTCCAATAATCATGGATAAAATAGTGACTGATTCTAATTTTTATAAAGTCAGTTTCTTAAAACAGTCTGCAATAATTGTTCAACCTTGGACGTTACATCAGTCGATCAAGTGAAACATAACTACGACAAGGAACCTCATCTGCTTCAAAAGTTAATGCAGTTTCCAAAAATTTTAGGTAAAAAAAGGAAAGGTTAGAACAGAGTGCCCAACTTTGGGAGAAAGCCGGAACACCCAGAGGAAACTCACACAGACTCGGGGAGAACATGCAAACGCCACACAGCCACCCAGGGCTGGAATTGAACCCAGGTCCCTAACACTAAAAAGGCAGCAGTGCTAACTATTCAGCCACAGTGCAACCCTAGAGCTGGTAGGCAAAGCAACCGAGGCCATGTCTACACTAGAACATACTGCATCAGCCCCTCAAGCTACAGGCTCCTCTATGAAGACAGTGTTTCTAGCTATGTTGCAGATCGTCCTTCCTTCTTTGTTGGTGCCACCGAACTTGCTCTGGTCTCTTGCCCCATGGAAGGCGAGGAGATTTGAAAGAGATTCAGAGGTGTTGGGCACTCTGTTCTAATCTTTCCTTCCTGTCTTTTTCCATCCTGTTGATGAGGCAGCAGATCACTTCTTCCATTGCCTGCTCCCAACTCATTGATGTGAACCACCTCAAACTCACTGTAAAAACCTCCATTTCTCCCTGTTGCAACAAACTGTCTCTAGCTCAAGTTGAGAGGGACTTCAAATAATCCATTGTGGAGTTCTGAAAATTTAAAACAGAAGTTAATTTTATTTCCACTGATTTCAGATCAATTTCAAGGGGTTGCACGGTGGATCAGTGGTTAGTACTACAGCCTCACAGTGCCAGGGACCCAAGTTACAGTCCATTCTCAGGCAACCATCCGTGTCGAGATCGTATGTCCTCCCAGAGTCTGCATGGGTTTCCTCCGGTTTTCTCCCACAGTCCAAAGATGCGCAAGTTAGGTGGATTGGCCATGGGAAATGCAGGATGATAGGGTAGGAGAGTGGGTCTGGGTGGATTCGATGGACCGAATGGCCTACTTCCACACTGTAGGGAGTCCATGATGATTTAACAGGAGCATTCTCCAAATGCAGATACAACCTTGTAAAATCACCTGCTAACTTACCTAATTCAGGTTTATCAAGCAGACTTATCAAAATGCGAAAGGGCTTCTGATGTGCTTGAGGTCCATGTTCCTGATCTGGCTCAGGATTCACTTGCTGCAAAGTTCTTACCAGTGCCTGTAGACAAAAGCAGACTGCTTCTAAAGGACAACAAACACTTCCTCCTTCGTAATACATTTTCAAGAGCAACTGTAACAGTGATGATTAACTAAATTTACAGTCCTCGAAGGACACAAATTAAACACCCCACCCCCCACAAAAAACACTGAATGAGGAAAAAATGGAAGATACATGCATGTCCCTTTTGCTGGCATCAACAAGAGGTAACTATCTCTTTGACATTTCTTCTGCAAGAGAGTGTGAGACACACTCAGATGTCACTATTTCCCTTTTATTGCAAGGTGACACCTCCATTTCCCTTAGGTTTGAGGGGAGATTGTCATCCAGAGGCGTGGAATAACACTCCAAGGACATGAACTCAAATCTTACCACAGTACCTGGCAGAACTTAAATTCAATAAATAAAATGGAAAATAAAGTTCATCTCATTAATGGTGACTAAGACAACTACCATTGATCATTGCCATAACCCATCTGGCTCACAAATGTCTTTTCAGGAAGGAAATCTGTTATCCTTACTTGATCTGGCCTACACGTGGTCAACTCTGAATTGCTCTCAGAAAAGCCATTCAGTTCAAGGGAATTAGGGGGTAGGCAACAAATGCTGACCTTTCCGGTAACATCCTCATCCCATCTGACTACAGGGGAAAAAAAATGCTGTATTTCCACAAAACACACGCTACTGTGAAGATTATTCCACTGTGTACATAACATTGTAACTGTGCAAGTACGGTATTAGTACATCAAAAAAAAGGACATAGTATTATGAAAATATAAATTAAATATTTCTGTTGAAGAATTGCTGGTTTATTTTTCACAGCTTAGCAAAAAAGTGATTCTAAAACAAATTTAATGACACGGTTTACCAAGTAGCATTCGCATTGGAGTCATGGTATTTTGTAACTTTGTGCAGATAAAGTGTGAACCCAAATTTGACAAGAAGAATGATATTTTTCAACTGTACTTACTCGAACCAACAAGTCCTTGGAATGTTTCTCAAAATAAGTCTTGGCACAATCTTCAGGAGAAGAGAAGTCTGCATCTGCAGTCATACGGCCTCCTTTGATATCAGTCCCTGAAAGGTTCACAGTGAATCATTTTTATAAATGGCAACAGAACATACTTAGGCACGAGGAATTAAATCATAGCTTAACTGTCAGATTGTAATTACAGAGATATGTGGAAAACATTCTTTGTAATCAATAATACACTGAACAACCACAAAGCTGTTTGTGAAAAAGTACACTGAAGTATTTTGAAAACTGCATTCCAAAAATACCTGGTGTTGATAATCTTAGTTTTATAGATTGGTTTATGCGTACTTTTCTCATGCAAAAGGTGAACAATCCTTAAGGCCAGTAGTAACATGTACATATTAACGGGTAAATTGCTTATTGAACAGAAGATTAAAGGTGATGTTCAATAGGGGCAAGTTTCAGAAGAATGCATAATTTACTGAAGTAATTATTGATACAAACGAAAACTAGACTGCAATTTTTTAAATTATGTTCTAAGGGTCCACCCCAGCACCCACTTGTATTCCCTCATCTCCTCAGGTCTCTCAGTATTCAATGTCCACTAGAATGTGAAAGTTGTGAAGAACTAATTTAAATCTTCCCTTTGTATCTCAATTGCATGCAAAGTTTCCACACAATGCTTCCCTGAATTGTCCAGAGTCCAATCCCTGCGTGAAATCAAAACTCCAATTTTTCTTTCCCTCCTCAGATAAGGAACCAAGAGTCTGTCATGACATTACTGGATGAGGGAGGGCATTTAAAGGAATGTGTGGGATGAGGATAAAAGGAGCTTTATACTGAGCTGTGGTACGGATTCCATTGGAAATGATTGAACCCCGGCCACCATACTCGGCCACATCTTCTCCTTGAGCCAGAGTACAGCTACAGGCAGGTTTCCCAGCCTTCCACAGACACAAAATCCATCAACTAGAACTGCAGGACAGGTCCAGGAAACTTGGATAACCAAACGCAGGGGGGCCACAGAACAAACTCGGTACTTTTGAAGACAGCCAAGAGTTCATACATCTTTCATGCTTTCAGGACTTTTCCAATGTCCTCTTTCACTCAACAGTACACCATTTGTCAGGAACAACCACCATATTATGTAATGGCCACGTACCAGGCGATGGCCTAGAGGTATTATCACTGGACTATTAATCCAGAGACCCAGGTAACCCAGCACAATGATTTTTAAGATTTTCAAGTTTCTTTTGGAGACCAAACATACCCAAGAGCCACGCATACAGACGTCTGTTCAAGGACATGTCTCTTCTCAGTACAGTGTGCAGAGCCGCAGACAGAACAAGTACCATGTCTCTCCTCATCATTGGGATGACACAATTATTGGGATCCTTGCAGAAAAAGAAACATAACCATCAATTGCAAATGTCTGTGTGAAAAAAAATGGAGAGTATCAGTCAAGTAGTTGTTAACTGGAGGCCACTTTATTGTTGCACTTCCAAAGCATTGTTAATTCATAAGTAAATGCCCTGAAAAACTTTACCATTACAAATGAGTGAGCTGAACAGCATGTTGTACCCTCTGAACATTCTAACGCGCTTCTTAATTCACAGCCAATCCTTCCGAAAAGGAGTTCCTTGCTGTCCATACAAGCGAATGTGCAACTAATCTGTCACAAATTAATCCCACAAACCGTAAAGGGTTGAATTCATGGAATCACCAGGTGATTTTTGTTTTGATTGCACTGGTTAGCAAAGGAATGTTGATCAGAGTGCTTGAGGATGTTTTGCGTCCATCCGAACAAGCAAACAAAGCCTCTCTTTAGACATTTCATCTGAAAAATTGCACCAAATGACAAGGGAGCATCAACTCAGTAATAAACAGTCTAAATCCACTTTGGAACCAGAACCACAAATTCTCACTTCAAAAAGGTGGTTGTACAATCAACTGAGGCAAGAAAACTCCCAATCTCAGGATTTGCTTTCAAAGAATTTCTCAATTCAGAAGGCTCACATTTATATAGTGCTTTTCAAGACTACCAGATGTCTCCAAAGCTTAATAGCCAAGGAAGCATTTTGGAACTAGTTTTGGAGACACTGCTTGAAGTGTTGTAACATGGTAGTCAATTAACACTCTGCAAATCCCCACAAACAGCAACGTGATAATGACTTTAAGTTATTGACCGAGGGAAGAATTTGGCCAGAACATCAAGAATAGATTCTTTGCTATTCCTCAAAATAAAGTCAAGTGATCTTTCACATCCAATCATGCAGCAGATGGACCTCAGTTTCATTCGTCATCTGGTTACAGTACATTCACTTCTCTCCTCCATTTATTAATGTATATCGTAAAACAGTTGCAGACCCACCACTGATCCCACTGGTCACACGTCACCAACCTGAGAAAGAATCCTTCATCCCCACTCAGTGCTTCCTGTCTATTAGCCAATTCTTTATCCGCTCTGATATACTACCAACGTTCCCAACCATTCCCACAGCTACTAAGATTAGGACGATGCAGTAGATTGTATTTCACAGCATCATGGAGACAGTTGCCAGTCAATTCTCCTGCGAAGCATGGTACCTGTAGCTTGTAAATTAACCTGCTTTAGGATTCTTGGAAAGAAATCCCAGACCAAAACTGAAATAATCATTTAACAGATTTAATAAATAAAATGCTAAATACTTACCAGGCATGAGCAGAGAGGGAAAAAGTAGAACAGAATTTCTAAAGTGTTGCGCTGTACAAGAACATTAGAATCTTGCACTGAGGCACACAATGCTTTTACCTAGAAAACAAAAATATGATAATGAACTCTCAACACAAAGGCAAGGTATTGTGAATTCTGGAAATTTGAAATAGGAGCAACAAAACATCAGAAATGCTCAACAATTCAGACAGCACCTGGCAGAGGGAGAAACAGGCCCAAGTTCTCTCAGAGCACCATTCTTTCGATTCATTCGATCGTACATACAATGCCTACTGCCAGGTCATTCAGCCCAACTAGTCCATACTGACCCTCTCCGAACAGCATCCCACCCAGACCCATCCTCCTACCAATCCCTGTGACCCTACACTTCCCATGACCAGTCCACCTAACCTGCACATCCTTGGACTGTGGGAGGAAACCGGAGCACCCGGAGGAATCCCACGCAGACATGGGGAGAATGTGCAAACTCCACACAGACAGACACCAGAGGGTGGAATCGAACCTGGGTCCCTGGTGCTGTGAAGCTGCAGTGCTAACCACTGAGCCACCTTGCTGCCCTATTCTCAGCATTTTTTTGGAGATTATTAATTTCATACGGGTAGGCATTGTTTCAAGTAGGAGCCGTAACCTTCAGGAGATAAAGCCAGCAAAGGCCCAGAGATTGATTCCGGTCTTCAATATCGAATCTTTTTTTTTTTTTTTTTTAAAAACAGAAGCTGCCCAGTTTTTAATCCATTAATTTCCAGTTAGGTGCATTGTTAACAATAGCGACCCCGGCTGCAGCATTATTGTTTGGTGCCAATTCCAACTAACCAGCTGAGCCAACTCAGATTCCTTTCCTAATGAGAAAGGCACAGCCAAAAGAAGTGAGCGAAACAAAACCAGGAAAAAAAAAGCCAAAGAGCTGGACTGCACCTGCAGACTTACCGCAAGGCGAGGGTCTGTGCCAAACATGTACTTCTGCTCTCTCCTGAACACAGACCTATTTATATGGTTGACAACAAACAGCGAGGCTGGGAGGCGTATAGAAGGGCTGACTATGACACTGCCCCACAGAGCTCCATAGAAAACCTCCTGGCCGACCACCAGCATTAACTTCTGAAGCAAGACATCCGTTCTTCATTGAAGAGGGAGAGGAGAGAGGAAAACAAACTGCTTAAAATGTTTGACTTTAACAAATTAAAATACCATCGCCACTCCGATTCTAAGTTGTTCTTGTGGAAACAGAGAAAAAAAAACAAACTTAAAATCGAGTTGTTAGCTGAATGCTATAAATTGACTAATGCAGTAACCCCTTGCCCAAAAGCTACATCAGCAATTTTGTTTAAACATAATAAATTACCCTTCAATTTCTGGTTCGATTCTCTTAATTTAGATTTGGGGCTAGAGGGCAATATCAGGCAGGAAGGACAGCTAACAGTCTCCACAATTTTCACCATCGAGCCTCAACATATTTGGTCACTAAGATGTTTGCAGCTCAGGGAGGTGGTCAATCTACACAGGTCACAAATCCGACTGCATTTTGCAGACCAGTGGGCCAAGGAGTGGCAGATGGAGATTCATTTAGATAAACGCAAGGTTTTGCATTTTCCTCAGACAAACCAGGGCACGACTTGTATAGCTCATAGGAAGGACCTCGGGAGTATTATCAAATAGAGACCAAAGGGGTGCATGTACATAGCTCCTTGAGAGTGGCATCACAGGTAGAGAGGGTGGTGGTGGTGGTGTTTGGCATGCTTGCCTTCATCGGTCAGAGCACAGGAGTTGGGACGTCGTGGTGTTACGGCCATCTAAGACATTGGTAAGACCACATTTGGAGTACTGCATACAATTCTGGTTGCACTGCTATAGGAAGGATTAAACTGGACAGGATGCAAAAAAAAAAAGGATTTACAATGATGTTACCGACACTGGAAGGGTTGAGTTATAAGAACTGGTTGGATAGACTGGGGCTTTTTTCCCTTAGGTGCAAGAAGCCGAGGGGTGATCTTATAGAGGTTTATAAAATTATGAGTCATAGATAAAGTGAATAGCCAAAGATTCTATCCCCCTCCCCCCACCCCCACCCTGCTGAGAGGAGGAATCCAAAACTAGAAGGCAAAGGTTTAAGGTGAGAGGGGAAAGATTTAAAAGGGACCCGAGGGGCAACATTTTCACACAGAGTGGGGTGCGTATATGGAACGAGCTGCCAGAGGAAGCAGTAGAGGTGGGTGCAATAACAACATTTAAAAGACATTTGGAAAGGTACATGGCTAGCAAAAGGTTTGGAGGGATATGGACCAAACGCAGGCAAGTAGGATTAGCTCATTTTAGGAAAACTGGTCAGCATGGAGAATTGGGCCAAAAGGGCCTGTTTCCATGCTGTATGACTCGATAATAGCCATGAAGGCAATGGGTGTGCAAGTGACTACTTAAATGCTGATCAAGTGTTATCAGCATATTTCTGATTCAGCCACATTTTCAGGCAGTGTCCCAGATCCTCTCTACCTCTGGGTGAAAATAAAATCTCAGCCCTCCTCTTAGCCTCCCACTTCTTCACTTAAGTCGATGTTCCTTGGTTATTGACCCCTCTGCTAATGGAAGACGTGTCATGATACAGTACCACAAATCAAATATCAGTGTTCTCTAGCTGTGAAGTCAAATTACTATAATCTCAGCCATCAGTGTACGCACAAGATATTTTCAATGATCCTTTTAGATCATTGATCACTATATCCTGACCATGTGTCAATGTCATGTCAATCACTACACAGTATTTGTTCTGCATCTGGCTGACGTGTGGAATTGAACCTGATCATTTTACCTCCCACAGTTCTAATGAGATGAGATAATGAACAGGGATACTGGGCAGTGGGCCCCATTTCTTCTTTTCATGGCATTACTTAGGAGAAACTTGATATCACAAGGGGAGAGGACCTACACAAAACCCATAGGAACATTTAAGGAATACTACCCAAGAGGTTCCTTGGAGTCACCCTTTATAACAGGACTATAGTGTTCTGACAAATCTGTCAATTACAGGTCCTTTCCACATTAAATAGGATTCCATAACTTTACATCTAAATGTTGTGCATCAAACTCAACTTCCCTATTCTGTAATACCTGCTTAGTGCATCACAATTATAGGTAAAAAGATTTGCTGGCACAAAATATTGTCCAGTCAAACCTAAGGCCATCACAAACATTTGGTCCCCTGACATTATTCATCACTAACTATAATGCTTATTCGCCACGCAGCATGCAAGCCAACATCCCTTTTTAAATTGGCCATTATTCCTCCCCTTCTCTCTCCGGCGGTGTGACATAGCATTCACAGTGATATAGTTTTGCAGACACAGTGAACACCTCACCAAAATAACCCAACTTCACCTCCAGGTGAAACTGGCAAGTGTCTTGCAGCCTATTTCATTGTTCAGGCTACTTTGATTCTCTGAACAAGTCCTCACCAAAATTATCCACAAAAATAAGTCACGCTTCAGTGGGATAAGTGAGTTGCAAGCAGAATTACTGATCCAATTTTACCCCCCACTCCCACCTTTCACAACTTATGATTAGGAATAGGATCCATGGCTCCAGCTTAATACAGATAATTCAACTGTATTACATTAAGGGGGTCCAGTCTTATGCGGTACAGCGCTGCTTAATTAAGTATGTTCAACTAGAGGCAGAATGAGAGATGGAATTTATACTACTCGATAGTAAATAAAAATTTTGGGAATTGAAATACTTCTTGGCTTTACACATTCTGGTTTTTTCCAGTGATCTGCAGTGTTGGATCAGTCACATGGCAGTCAATGCAGTTTGCAAATGCTAGTGTATTCACTTAATAGCTTGACATCAGCCTCTTACTCAGGAAGAGTGATGAACTTGATTGAATAGTCTGTAAAATGTTGAAGCAATTTTGTGTTGTGCATTCATCAGGGCTCAAATTATACCAAGATTGTAAGTCCCGAAAAACATTACTATCTTGGCGCTGATAGTCTGGCATTGTGCATCTGTCTTTTTCTTCAAACTTACTTGAACTCTCAATAAATGTCAGACCTCCCTACATGAGCAACATAAATCACAAAGTAGCAAAACACTATACATGCTGGACCAAAGACAGCAGATAACTGAATCACAAGGAACAAGGCACTATCTTGTGCTGAGGTCCCCAGTGGGGAAAAAGGTTAAAGACCACAAGATATAGGAACAGAATTAGACCATTTGGCCCATCAGGTCTGCTCCACAATTCAGACCTGGCTGACGCGATTCTCAACTGCATTCTCTTGCCTTCTCCCTGTAACCCTTGATCCCTTGACCGATCAAGAGCCTATGTCTTAAATATGCTCAATGACTCTGCCTTCACAGCCTTTTGTGGCAATGGAGTTCCCCAGATTCACCACCCTCTGGCTGAAGAAATGCCTCATCTCAGTTCCAAAGTGTCATTCCTTCATTCTTGAGGACATGCCCTTGGGTCCTAGTTTCTCTTATGAGTGGAAACATCTTCTCCACATCCACTCTATCCAGGCCTCTCAGTATTCTGCGAGATTCTCCCTCATCCTTCTATACTAAAGACACAGAGTTCTCAACTGCTCCTCATAAGACAATACCTTCATCCTGGGATTATTCTTGCAAACCTCCTCAGGACCTCCCTCCAATATCAGCACTTCCTTCCTTGGATACAGGGCCCAAAACTGCTCACACTATTCCACAGTGGTGCTAGCAGTGGTTAACACCGCCGTCTCACAGTGCCAAGGGACCCAGGTTCAATTCCAGCCTCGGGCTGCCTTTGTGGAGTTTGCACATTCTCCCAGTGTTTGCACGATTTCCTGCGGAGTACCTCCAGGTGCTCCAGTTTCCTCCCATAGTCCAAAGACGTGCAGGTTTAGGTGGATTAGTCATGGGAAATGCTGGGTTACAGGAATAGGATAGGGTGGGGCGAGTCTGTGTGGTCATGAGGGACTAAGTGACCTGCTTCCACACTGTAGGGATTCTATGACGTTTCAGCCATATAGAAGGTAAGTGTTAAGTAGAATGAAACTAAACCACATAATGTGATTAAATAGTGAACGATGCCCTACACCAGAGCAACAGTGGCAGCCAGTAAAAGCTGCCATCACTGGTTTTTTTCTCATTTTAACTGCCAACACTCAAATTTCCTCTTGCTCTCCCAGGGCAGCAAATCCAATGAGACAGCAACAGAATGGTTGTGATGTTAATTTGAAGACATATGCTGCAGGACGGAGACGTACACAGTTTAGGTCACAAGAATGTCATGGGTAAGGACTATCAATGTTGTGCCTAAAACACAGCTGCCACCCCGTAAATGCTGATCAGTGGCACGTGACAGACGATGTTGATACTTGGAAAACATCGCACTAAATGTTATGGCCCTGTATTAAAGAAATTGTCAGAATTCTCAACACAATTCAGGAGCAGGATCCCCTTTGTAAATTCAGCTTCAGACCGATTCCTGGATCTGATATTGCCTGACCAGATGCAAAGCAAAAATCTCCTCTACTATAACCACCGATGCATCTTAGCTTTTGCTCACACCAGATTCCTCACCAACGGATTAGAGAGTCATAGGGTCTGTTTCCGTCATGTAGGATTCTTCGGTCCAACCAGTCCACACCAACCATTTTCCCCAAACCAAACTAGTCCTGCTTGTCTTCGCGTGGCCCAAATCTCTTCAAACATTTCTTATTCATGTACTTATCCAAATGCCTTTTAAACATTGTAACCGCACCTGCGTCCACCACTTCCTCTGGCAGTTCATTCCACACACGCACCACCCTCCGTGTAAAAACACTGCTGCTCACATCCTTGTTAAATTTTTCTCCTCTCACCTTAAACATATGCCCCCCGATCTTGAAATCTGCCACTATAGGGAAGAGACACCTTATCTGTATACCTCATGATTTTAAAAACCTCTAAAGGTTGCAACATTTGTCCATTTCTCTCTCAAGCTATCCTCAGGGCCTCGATCCAACTGTGCTGCTGGGAGTTCCAGATTTTGACCCAGTGACAGTGAGGAGACTGCGATAGGATTCCAATCAGGAAGGTATGTGGCTCTAAGAGGAACTTGCCATGATGGCATCCTCTTGTATATCTTACATAGAAGGACAAGGGCAGGTTGAGGGTAGTCTTGTGCTGCGCTTCTTCAGCTCATCAGGAACTGGGGCAAGACTGTTTCACAGTAGACAGTTACAATGAGCCAACTTGTTTGTTAATAGTTTAAACTGGTTCGAAATGGAAATGGCTACGTTTTTATTATTTTAAAAAAAAAAGTTAGCCCAACGAAAATTTATGCATCTGGTCAATGGTTGTACAACCCTGTGAAATGTTGTTCCAGCAAAATCTGTGCATCATTAGATTACTTTCTGAAACTGAATGCATGAAGTTGACATGTAGCTCAAACAATCAACTCCTTTCCCAGGAGCAAGAAATAAATGCAATCAACATAGAATTTTAAAAACACAGTTCACCTCGCTTTACCTCTCATAAATCTCTGATCCCTCCTCCAGCCCTGGTAGCAGCCCTGTGATGAAAGCCTGCAGGCTAGGATTCAGGGACTTGTGTAACGGGAGGTAGTATTTCTCATATAGCCCAAGTAGTACAGGCTTCACAGACATCGCTGCATTGCCCAGCAAGGGAAACAGGCCCGAGCTACAGGAGTAATCAAATAACAAAATAAAAACATAAATTAACTTAACAGTGATGAACAGCTCAGCCAAGTTTAACAACGAATAAACACAGAAAAGGAATAAACATCTGGTTCAAATATATTCCGTATGCGCAGTGCTCCTGTGTTCACAAAATAACATGCTGAGGAAAGCACCGTTTGTTTTTGTTCGTGGAATATCTGAACTGCCAGCTGGACCAGCCTTTTTCAGCAAGCCTAATCATCGTGGACAGGACAGTAGCGAGTTATCTTTTTGAACCACTGCAGTTACTGGATTGTTACTTGGAACACCGACTGTGCTGCTGGGAGTTCCAGATTTTGACCCAGTGACAGTGAAGAGACTGCGATAGGATTCCAATCAGGATGGTATGTGGCTCTCAGAGGAACGTACCATGATGGCATCCTCTTGTATATCTTACCTAGAAGGACAAGGGCAGCAGAGGTCACGGGTTTGAAAGATACTGTCCAAGGAACCTTGTGCTGCTGCTGCGCATCTTGTAGATGACACACTGCAACAAATGTGCATCATTGCAGGAGGGAATAAATGTTGCAGGTGGAGGATAGGGTCCCAATAAAGTGCACCGTTTTGAATTGGCTGGTGTCAAACTGCACTCATCTAGTCCGGTCGAGTGTGCCTCATTATTGTCCTGACTTGTATCTTATAGATGATAAACAGAGCTGGGGAGTCAGGAGAGTTGCTCTCCACAGGGTTCCTGGCCTTGACTTACTATTGTAGCTTATTCCACTCAGATCTAGTTCAGTTTCTGGTCAATGGTAAATCGCCCAGGATAGTGCCAGTGGGGGATTTGCAGATGTGAATGTTATCGAACATAAAAAAGGAACACGGTTAGATACTTTGAAAAAAATAAAATTGCTGGAAAAACTCAGCAGGTTTGGTAGCATCTGTGGAGAGAAAAAGTGTTTTGGGTCCAGTGACCCTTCTTCAGGACTGATTCTGAGGAGTTCGGAATAAAGGACATGGCTCAATCATCGAACATTCCAACTTCTGATTTTATAGGGGTGGGGTGGGGGGGTGAGAGGTCATAGGTCATTGATGAAGCAGCTGACAATGGTTAAGCCTAGGACACAACCCTGAGGAACTCCTGCAGAGTTGTCCTGGAGCAGAGATGATTAACCTGATGGCACTCTAAACAAGTGTAAATTAAATTTCTATTACTATAATCTGCAGACTGCAATGTTAAATATCAATATATAATAAATGCTCAACCAACAATGTGCTTGGATAGATTACGATGAATTGAATTAAACAAATTACTTCTTTCTGTTCAAATCTTTATTTACTGCACCTGTAAAAGAATAAGTCCTTTGCCAGCCATTTGGTTCCGATTATTTTAAATATAACCTCATAGGTTTCTAGCGCTTTCAGGTGGACACCAATGGGAAGTGCTGGATGTAAGCACTGAGCAAGCCTTTTGCTGATGATCAACCTTTTTGGCAGAAGGGAATACTTCAAATTGCTCTGAAGTGCCTGCAGAAATAGAAGATTAAAAAGGCAACACTTAAAAACCTTTTTTTTTTGAAAATGCAGCAAATTACCATATCACAAATGCAATTTACAAAACAACAAACTCAAATTTATCCATACAAGACCAGAAGATATATCAACAGAATTAGACCATTCAGCCCATCAAACCTGCTCTGTCATTCAATTATGGATGATATGTTTCTCAACACCATTCTCCTGCCTTCTCCTCATAACACTTGATGAGCAAGGGGATCAAGAACATATCTCTGTCTCAAATAGCTCATTGACATGGCCTCCACAACCTGCTACGGCAAGGAGTTTGGCAGGTTAAACCACCCTCTGGCTGAGGGAATTCCTCCTCATCTAAGTTTGAAAGGGCCATTCCTTCACTCGAAGGCTGTGTCCTTGTTTCCACTGGTAGGAGAGACTAGGATCCATCATCTCCACATCCACTCTATCCAGGCCTCTCCGTATTCTAAGCTTCAATGGAGATAGTTGCATTCCCAACACTGACCCCTGTGGAATTCCACTTCTCACCAGCTGCCGTCCTAAAAAACCCCTTATTCCTACTCTCTGCATTCTGCCAGTCAGCCAATCCTTGATTCACACTATTAGTTTGCTCCTAACACCATGGGCTATCATCTTATTTAGCAGCATACAGCATGGCACCTTCTGGAAATGCAAACAGGTCATGTCCACTGGCTCTCCTTTATCTAAGTTGCTCGTTACCTCCTCACAGAATTCTGAATCTAAGGTTCTAATCTTACCAAGGATTAAGGTCATGCTGACCAGTCCATAATTTCCTGGATTCTGCCTCCTTCCCTTCTTAAAACAGATGTTACATTAGTCATTTTCCATCCTCTAGGACCCTCTGGCTCCAGTTATGCCTCTGCAATCTCAACTATCTCCTTCAAAACCCTGGGGTGTAGTCCATCCTTGTCTGGGTGATTTATCCATCTTCAAACCTTTCAGCTTACCTAGCATCTTCTCCTTAGTGATGGCCACTACACTCATCTCTTCCCCCACTGTCCCTCGAAGTTCTGGTATGCTGCTTCCACTTGTGAAAAGTACCTATTCGATTCCACCGTCATTTCTTTGTTTCCTATTATTACTTCTCCAACAGTTCAATGTCCACTCTTGCCTCTCTTACATATCTAAAATAATCTCTAATCTTCCTTAATATTAGCTAGCCTACTCTCATATTTCATCTTTGCTCCCCTCATTGCATTTTTTAAGATATCCTCAACTGGATTTTAAAGGCTTCCCCAATCCTCTGAATTCCCACTAATCTTCACTACATTGTAAACGTTTTCTTTTACGCTGTCCCGGAATCCCTTGGTCCGTTATAGCGGCCTCATCTTCTCCTTAGTATGTTCTTCGGATGAATTGCTGCTGTGCCTCTCTAAATACCACCAGAAACCATTGCCACTGCTGCTCCACTATCCTCCCTGCAAGGTCCCCTTCCAATCCGGCTCCTCCCTCATGTCTTTTCAGTTACCTTTAATTGTAATACCGTTACATCTGATTCCAGTTCTCCCTTTCAATCCGCTGGGTGAATTCTATTATTATTATGGTCACTACCTCAAGGGGTTCCTTCACCTTAAACTCCCTAATCAAGTCTGCCTTGTGACACATCAAATTCAGAATTCCTTAGTAAGCTCTACTACAAGCTGCTCAACAAAACTAAGACATTCCAAGAATTCCTTTGCTTGGGGTCCGCTACCAACCTGATTTTCCCAGTCCACCTGCATATTGGAAGTTCCCCATGATTATTGTAATACTACCTTTCCTTTCTACAGATTTTATTTTCTTCCCCACATCTTGACTACTGCCAGGAAGCCTGTACACAACTCCCATCAAGGTTTCCTCCTCCTCTCATGCTGCTTGGCCTGCTGTGTTCATCCAGATCTATGCCTTGTTATCTTCCATCAAGGTCTTTCAAAAACTTTGTACTTCTACCCATACAGATTCGATCCTTTCCAACTCTATCAGTTTGTGCTATCAAATTAGTTTCAATTCTTGACCAACAAGGCAACCCCACCCGTACAACCCTTTACTTTCGATACGATATGTATCCTTGGATATTTAGTTCCCGTACCAGATTCCCTTTGCAACCCCTCTGTGATACCCACAACATTGTACCTGTCAATTTCAATATGCACTACGAGCTCATTTAGCTTCTTCTGTTGCTGCATTTAAATACAACACCCTCAGTCCTGCATTGACTAGTCTCCTTCTCTAGTTGTCCCCTGTACATAAAGTTAGATTCCTGACTTCCTCCACACACTGTCCTAATACTTGTTCTGGAAACTTTAATAACCTCTTCTGAGCTCCCCAACACCCTATCCGCCTTCAACTTTTTCCACAATTTTTCAAGCAACTCAATTCTCCCTCCCACTATTTATTTTAAAGCCCTCTCTGCAGCCCCAGTTATGTGATTCGCCAGGACCGGTCCCAGTATGATTCAGGTAGAGCCCATCCTATCGGAACTGCTCCCTCCTTCCCAAGTAGTGGTGCCAATATCCCACGAATTCAAACCTGTTTCTCCCACAATCTTTGACCACATGCCTCCAGTGAACGGAATTGTATTTGAATAAAGCACAGCAGGGAGTGGCCGAGATTAGTCATAGAATAACCTCTTCCTTGGTACCAATCACCCAAATATCAACTGGCACAGAAACTATAAAAAGGCAGAATGGGAAGTGCATTGACCAAAATCAAAGGGAAATGGACACAGCAGGGACAGCAAGTTGGTCGGAAGGTCAGACTGGAAACACGGTGATTTTCTAGATGTTTTGTCGCAGTGGACAGATATGAATTGCAGTAACTCTGGTGCCAGTATTGCAACCATAGCTTTTAAGAAATATTTTTAACAGTGGAGGATGCTATAAGCAAATTCATATCCAGTTTTGGTAAGGCAAGTAACTTTCACTTCATCTGCAGGTTTTATCCAAGTTATTTAGATGAACACTTGAAATACCATAGTTTCAAGGCAACGGGCCAAGTGCTGGAAAATGGGATCAGAACAGATGGCTGTTTGATGACTGGCATAGACATGATGGGCCAAAGTGCCTCTTTCCAATCTCTAAGAACACTATGACTCAGTTGTCCAAAATAAAAATTTCGTTAGTTATGTGTGATCAGATGAGCATTCTTCTTTTGCCTCACTTGGTAAACCATGAACAACAGCGAGGCACAACCAGTCTTGGCAGCTAGAGTCTCCACTCTACGTAAAGTGTCAGCAACTAGGTAATAATTTTCCCAAATAGAAAAGCTTAACTAATTAAAAATTAAACTGCTTTGAACCTTTTAAAAAACAAATGGCCATTTGCACATTATACCTGCTTGAGGGCTATGATCAGAATTGGAGATCAGGCACAGACTCCAGATTTCAGCACTCACTCAGCTGCATTACTGGAGATGTAATAAGTGGTAATGACAGCTTTTTGGGGAAAAAAAGCAAATACATAAATGGAGAGAACCTATCATTACAGAGAAGAAATCAAGGACAATTTCGGTTCTATAGTTAAACAAAAATAAGGTTAACTTCACAGCATCCTGTCTGAAAATTAAAGTGGCGCTACCCACTGAAGCATCTGTATCCTTCTTCAGGGTGGTTTTCCAGTTTAAATCGAGACACAACGGTTTGTTGCCAGCCAAAATGGTCTTTTGTTGTTGCTTCAAGGAAGAGCAGCCCTGATACATATTTGGGTTATAACTAGGAAATCCAACCCAAGAAGATTCTGAAACTGGGAAATCAGCAGGAAAGATCTGTTCGGACCAGCCACGAGATAAATTGGCCCCTTACACCATCAGCAACCCAGAGGGGCAAGCCAACACCTAGTGGCTCCCAGGCCTCCACACATACCACATGCAGCAGCATAGGAAACGACAGGGGAGGCAATGGCCGAGCAGTATTATCGCTCGACTGTTAATCCAAAGACTCAGGCAATGTTCTGGGGAAATCAGGTTCAAATCCCGCCATGGCCAGGTGATGGAATTTGAATTCATATAACTATCTGGAACTAATAGTCTAATGATGACAATGAATCCATTGTTGATTGTCAGGAAAAACCCATCTGGTTCACTAATGTCCTTTAGGGAAGGAAACTGCCATCCTTATCTGGGTCTGGCCTACATGTGACTCCAGACCCACAGCAATGTGGTTGACTCTGAACTGACCCTGGGCAATTAGGGATGGGCAATAAATGCTGCCTAGCCAGCAACACCCTCATCCAGTGAATGAATCAAGGAAAATAAAACTTCAGTGCTGAATTATCAAGACAGAATTTGTTCAAGTCATTTATTTTCAGAACATGGATGTGCTAATGAGCCTCTCAAAATACTTTTGAGCAACTTCCTGGAGGGTCTTCAGACTAAAAATTGCAAACCGTTCCCGGATACGGCTGAAAAACACTGCAGATGCTGAAAAACCACAACAAACACAGAAAATGCTCAGTATCTGTGGACAGATAAACAAGAGACTATGTTTTACGTTGCTAACCCTTGATTACAAATCTAAAGAAAGGTCTTAAAATATGAATTAAAACATTAGACATCTTGTTGAAAAGTCTCAGTGTTAATGTCAAGTCATTGACCTGAAATATTAACCCTGTCTCTCTCTTCACAAAGAAGCTGCTAGTGTCAAGTCGCCATAGTCTTACCAGAGCATAGGGCCACACTTTCATTAGAGCGAGAGGCCTGGTGGTGGTGTAACCAGAAAGAGTCACCACATCACAGACAAGGGGAGATGGAGGAAGAGGGTGCTTCACGGTAACCTCAGTCAGTGCAGTAACTGAACCCACACTGTTGGCTTCAGTCTACATTGCAAACCTTGGTCCTTCATGGTAACTTCAGCTGGTACAGGAATCGAACTCACGCTGTTGGCATCACATGGCTTGGCCAACCAGCCAACGGAGCTAAACTGAACCTCACTGTTGGTGTAAGTGATTATAGCACCAGACTAGTAATCCAGAGGCTCAGGATCAAAAACAGAAGTTGCTGGTAAAACTCAGCAGGGTCTGGCAGCATCTGTGAAGAGAAATCAGAGTTAACGTTTCGGATCTAGCGACCCTCCTAAAGGCCCAGGAGAATGCTCGAGGGCATGGGTTCAAATCCCATCAGGAAAGCTGGTGAAATTTTAATTCAATTAGAAGTGAATATTAAAAACTAGTCTCAGAAAATGAAGAACACAAACTACTCTTCAATTGTTGTAACAATCCACCTGGTCAATTAATGCCTTTTAGGGAAGGAAATCTGCCATACTAGTCTGCTCTGGCCTGGTCTAAATGGAATTCCAGATCCACAGTGACATTGTTGACTCTTAACTGCCCAGATGTGACCTATAAAGCCACTCAGTTCAAGGGCAAATAGGGATAGAGAACAAAAGTTGGCCCTGCCAGTGCAAATACTCCCATGAATGATTAAAGCAGTGAGGCAAGAGGGAATACAGAGACAAAAGCATTCCAACATTTTTTTGCTTTTATTTCAGGATAAAAGTCAGGCTGGTTTCTAAATATCAAAAAAAAATTGTCAAGTTCAAGAAAAAGCAGGACCCATCTGTTTTCATATTTATAGAATAGAAATAAATTTTATTGGATAAAAAATGGGAAAATAGCATCATGGATGTCCACATAACCTCTTGAAAGATGAAATGAAAATGCAGCATACGAACTCCTTTCTAGAAACAGCAAATTAATAGAAATGCCTAGAAAATTGTACTTTAACTGTGGACCATACTCCATTAGATACTATTGCCCCTTTTGCTTGCACCCCTCCCGGTACAAGGAGTTTCATTTTAAAACAGTGATTTCACTTAATATTCCACCGCAGGCAGCATTCCCACCGAAAATGCAGGAAGCTACCTCATATCCAGGCAGACCTTTACAGAGTCCACATGCTCAGCAGTGCCAAACAGGAAATACCTGATGAACAGCACCAGGCTCAGGATGTTTCAACAGATGGAGAATGATTTCATAATACACCGGCATAGATTGTTATCTCCAACCTTTGCTCCTGGTGAACAGGTGGTATGGCACTGACAACTGGGAGGTGTGATGTGTGTTTATTCTTGTTCGTGGAACACATCACTGAAGGTTTCAGGTCACTGAATATGTATCAAATTTGCAATACTGGTCGATAGTTAATACACTGAACAGGGAGTCTCTCAGGAACTCTTGAAAGCAAAAGCGGAGCTTGTTTCCGGTATCCTTAAAAAAAAAAAGGATAAATACTGCAGATAATTCAAAGCAAGAGCAATCTCCTGAACTAGTTTAATATGATTTTTTTTTGCCCAGATTCTTTTTCCCCCAAATTCAACTTCAAGGGTTTTGAAGCCAAGTTTTCCATTTCTCTCTAGAGATCTCATGGTTTGAAGTGTGTATATTGTCCCACACCACTGTATCATACACTGGATGGGCTGAAGGGTTTTAATCAGTTCAAAAGAATCCGGGGAACTCATGGATTTCTTCATCAAGATGAACAGTCTCCTAATCAGCTGATTGTCCCTTCTTTCCTCCGAGCTCACCAGGCCAAACCTCCAAGGCTCTACCTTTGCCCCAGGTAGCATGGTGGCTTTGTGGTTAGCAGTGCCAGGGACCCAGGTTCGATTCCAGCCTTTGGTGTCTGTCTGTACGGAGTATGCACATTTCCTCCCCACCATGTCTACATCGATTTCCTCCCACAGTCCAAAGATGTGCAGGTTAGGTGGATTAGCCACAGGAAATGTGGAACGGGGTGGGAGGGTTGCTGTGTCTAGGTGGAATGCCCTTCTGAGGGTCAATGCAGAATCAATGGGCTGAATGAACTTTCTGCACCGTAGGGATTCGATGATTCAGTCTGGAGTTTATATCTTCCTCTAGCTTTCCTCCAATCTCTACGTATTATCCAAGCTCATTCTACTACAAAACACTCCCTGCTCCCTTGACTTTATTCCCAAGAAACATCTGACTATCCAAATCCCATCCCAGCTCTTGCGTTAATTCATCATCAGTAGCTTTCTTCTCAGAGATACTACTCTCCAGTTCATTTGTCTCTTCTCAAAGATTAACATTCAACTCCTCCAACCTCACATCCTAACTGCCTCTCCCTCCTTAACGTTATTGAGTGGACTGTAGCCTCCCAAATCCATGGCCACCTTTTAGAGAATTCCATGTTTGAATCCTTCCAAACATTTCTGTAAACGATCCTGCATTGTCCTCCTTGACCTTCGACACAGATGTGCACACCATCCACCTCCAATAAGAGGCAAAGACAACCCCACTCTCTCAGTCCTGCACCAGACTGTAGTCCAAGACTATTCACCATACGTTTCTGGAGTGGAATTTGACAACTCAAAGAAGGTGAGATTGACATTTACTGAGCCACAGCTGACTTGAGGGAGTGAATGTTCCTGATGCTAATGTCCAGTTTCAGACAGTTTTTACAAGGGCCTATCATGAAGGCTTATAATAGACAAATAGTGCAGAAGTTAGTTTGTGAAATACTAAACCTATAAACAACTTATTCAGATTCAGTTTTCTCTTCCCCCCACTACCCTAATTGAAGAACTAACTGGTTTAAAAAAATAAAAACAGAATGCTACACAAGAAAATCCCACAATGTACAGTCCTACATTCCACTAACACGTTGAATTATAAAATTTTAGCAATTCCACATCCCTATGTAGATTTGATTAAACTATGCATAATGTATGAGCTTCCTGAATTGTGGCACTGAGTGTTCGTGTATAAGTGAACAGATCTAATCACCGAGTAGCCAGACCCAATGTTAATCCGTTGGCCAGATGGTTAGATTGTGATGAAAGAATAGGCCAGAGATTCAGTGTAACTTTACAGAAAAAAAAAAGGTCTAATTAACACTGGAAAGGGACGCTAGGTGCATCTGATTCACTGTCATGAATGGTTTGTGGCACGAATTTAGCTTTACATTCCCAAATGTGAAATCATGTCTAACTGACTGGGGGCAGGGCAACAAAGGGAGCTGACTGAGGGTAGTCTCATAGTCATTTCCAAGTCATCTCCTAGCAACCAGGTGCAGTATAATGTTAACAGTGCACACAGGTTGTGACCACCTGCCTGCACATGGACCTGAGGGAACAGCAATAATTTGACAGAGAATTAGAGAAAGGCTCCATCACAGAAGGAAAGCATGAAACTCAACACGTCTGTACGAGTAACTTACCCAGTGCCACGGCCCTCACATTTTCCCGTAGCCCTGCACAAACTTTTTCACGATAAAGAACGATCCGACTCTGTTGATGCTGAATAGGCTGGTACTATTTTCCCTGGAGGCTGAGGGAGACCTTGTAGAAGTTCATAAAATTATGAGGAGCATAGATGTGGTGGATAGTCAAGGTCTTTTCCCCAGAATAGGCGAGTCCAAAACTAGAGGGCATAGGTTTAAGGGGAGACGGGAAAAATTTAAAAAGGAACCTAAGGAGCAACATTTTCATAGAGGGTGGTGCATGTATGGAATGAGCTGCCAGACAATGGGGTGGGGGCTGGTACAATTATAACATTTAAAAGGCATCAGGATAGGTATATGAATAGGAAAGGTTTACAGGGATATGGGCCAAATGCTGGCAGATGGGACTAGATTACTTTAGGATACCTGTTCAGCATCGATGAATTGAACCAAAGAGTCTGTTTCCGTGCTGTACAACTGACCTGTTTCAATTGAACACATCCTTATCTCAGTCAGTACATCCAAATCTTAATTATTCGCTGCTTTTAAAATAATCTTATTTTATGTTACCACTCAGATAGTAAGAGCTGCCGATGCTGGAGTCAGAGATGACACGGTGTGGAGCTGGAGGAACACAGCAGGCTTTCCTGCTCCTCAGCCGGCTGTGTTCCTCCAACTCCACATTATTATCTATAGGTTACCATTGCTTCTTTTGCCAGTTACCCAAAATCTGTGCCCTCTTATTCTCATTCTTACACTGAGACGAACCCCTTCCCTCCAAGCTGCTCTCATGTTGCCCGTACGACAATGAACATTGTGCAGCAGCGACTTCAAGAACCACAGGCCTCAGAGGCCCACACACTGGGAAGGAAATGAGGGAACACTGACAGAAATAGTATGTTCTTGTCTACTCTGGCCAGATCCCCTTGCAATTTGGAATACCTCCTATCCTCTGCTCAACTTTCTCTTCCCCAAGGCGAAAGGTCCCACCTTTTCCCAACCATCAACCCAAGACTCCATCTCCAAAACCATTTCTGTCAACCTTTACTGTACCCTCCAACTTTCCTATAACATGTGGAAGGTTAAAACATTGGCACTACTCCAGAACAGACAATCAATAGACGAAGCTCCTCTACAACACTAGAAGACTAAAAGGAGAACTAGGCTTTATTTTGCCCAAGCTCAGTGTGCGGTAATGGGCTTTTAAAAAAAAAGTACAGCAAAATGGTCAGAACAGAGTTTAGTTTTCAACAACAAACAGAAAATGGAGAAGCTCAACAGGTCTGGTGTTATCGGTGAAGAGAAAAAAAGTGTGTTGATGTCGAGTCCAGTAAGACTCTTCTTCAGAACTGAAGAAAACGCAAAAATTTCTCTATGAAAACAAAAATTCTCCATTTACCATTTGAATAGTCTCCTTTTTGATGAGGCAATTTCTAAAAACAAAATGAACACATCACAATTTGCATAGAAGCTATTTCTTGCACAAGCCTTATTCAATTCCTCTAATCCATTTCACCCCCACACCACATTGAACGGTTACACTCTCAATACTTGACACAATGATTTTAAATTTCACTGTGCAGTATCAGCATTTGGTACTGACCAACTTAATCCCTTTCTTCCCACAGGCAAAATTTTAACCTGCCACACCTTGATTTCCTTGCTACCTGTGAAATAAATCTCATGATCAAAAGAGCGATGCCTTGGATGAGCACATCAGGCATCCCAATGCTGACTTTAATTTGAAAAGAGAATACTTATTGTAAATGAATTCAAGTGTACTGAACGCTCAAAACTATTTTGACAGGAATGCAAAAATCCCATCATTCTCACCCCAGATTGCAGCTACATGTACGTGAACAGTCACAGTGTAACTTCATAGATTTAATCTTAGATTACTGGTCTAGCTGTGCAATAAATAGGGTCATAGTGATGTATCTTGATAAATAGACATATCTTGAGATATACAGAAACAGACACTTCAGTCTAACTTGTTCATGCTGAACAGATATCCTAAATAAATCTAATCCCATTTTCCAGCATTTGGCCCATATCCCTCTAAACCCTTCCTATTCATATACCCATCCAGATGCCTTCTAAATGTTGTAATGCCTCCACCATTTCCTGAAGCAGCTCATTCCATACACGCACCATTCTCTGCGTGAAAAGTTGCCCCTCAAATCCCTTTTAAACTTTCCTCTCTCACCCGAAACCTATGCCCCCAGGGGTTGCATTAAGTCTTGTGGAACCAGTGAAATTTCTCAGGATCTAAACACATTGATCAGGGACTGCGTGCAGATGAACTCAAGACTTTGTGACAATATCATGGTTGGGGCCTCAAACTAAACCTTTGCACAAGGCCTCAAGACAAAAACCCTTTCTGACATTCTTACTACTACAGGCAAATAAGTAACCTTTTGAATCACTACTGCGTAGGTTCTAAATGCACATATGTAACGTGGTCACTTTGCTTGTGGTAAATAACGTCACTTGGAATAGAATGCACAAATATAATTTGCTTTTCTTCGGAGAAGAACTTTTCTGGAAACAGCGTGCGCAAAATCTTATCTCTCCATTTATTGCTTTCGCTCACCTGATTTTCTTCTAAACTCAGAAGTTCACACCCTAAATATACACTTGGTTTATTTGTACAGCATGATGTCATTGCATTGAAATTGCATTGAAATTCTCATGATGTGGGCTGACTTTAGATCAACTACAAAAACAGCATTTAGGGTTTTCCTCTGCTTCCATTCTCGTTGAATGGGTATCTTAGCCTCGCACTCACTGCCCCAACACATCATCATCCTACTTGGAAAAGGGAATTCAGCAGCATGACACAAGATATACACTGGCACCATTAAATTACAGGAAAAGATAAACAACATTATGTTAAATCTCAGACAGCATGAGAAAGCAAGAAAGGACACAAACGAAGTCTCTGCTTAACATCTCATCAGGCAGGTGGAAGCTCGTTTAACATGACTCTGAAGTCCAAGGCTCTCGTGTAAAGCAGGAATTCACAAAAGTCTGACTTCTGCACGCCTACAGGGACTCTTACCGATTCCTATTGATGCACCAGAGAGAGAGCATCCTATCTGGATGCATCGTAGCTTGGTGTGGCAACTGCTTTTCTTGACCCCAACAATTACAGAGCTGTGAATGCAGCCCAGTCCACAGCCTTCCTTCCATTGACTCTATCTATACTTCCCACTGCCTCAGGAAAGCAGCCAACATAATCCAAGACCCCTCCCACCCCAGTTATACCTTTTTCCACCCTCTTCCATTGGGCAGAAGATACAAAAGTTGAAAAAACAGATTCAAAAAAACAGCTTCTTCCCCTGTGTTATTAGGCTTATAAACCTACTTCTCATATTACCTCCACCTACACTTACCTTTACTGGCTCCACCCTCGCCTCCTTGACCTGTCAGTCTCTTCTCCACCTATCTGCCTCCCCCCGACCCCTCTCTATTTATTTCAGAGCCCCCTTCCCCTCCCACATTTCTGGAGAAGGGTCCAGACCCAAAACATCACCTTTCCTGCTCCTCTGATGCTGCCTGGCCTGCTGTGTTCATCCAGATCTACACCTTGTTATCTCAGATTCTCCAGCATCAGCAGTTCCTACTATTCCCACGCACCCCCCCCACCTCCAATATGAGAGTTTATCTTTCTCTCCACCTTCTCTGTAGCTGTAACACTATATTCTGCATTCTGTTCTATTACCCTGAAGTACTTATGTAAGGTATAAATTTGTCTGGATAGGATGCAAAACAATACTTTTCGCTGTATATGACAGTAATAAGTCAAGTCAAAGGGGACAGAGCTACCACTAGGTCAACACTAGGAAAATATGAATGGAAACACAAGAACATAAGAACTAGGTGCAGGAGTAGGCCATCTGGCCCCTCGAGCCTGCCCCGCCATTTAATAAGACCATGGCTGATCTTTTTGAGACTCAGCTCCACTTACCCGCCCACTCACCATAACCCTTAATTCCTTTACTGTTCAAAAATTTATCTAGCCTTGCCTTAAAAACACTCAGTGAGATAGCTTCAACCACTTCACTGGGCAGGGAATTCCACAGATTCACAACCCTTTGGGTGAAGAAGTTCCTCCTGACCTCAGTCCTACATCTGCTTCCCTTTATTTTGAGGCGATGCCCTCTAGTCCTAGTTTCACCTGCTAGCGGAAACAACATCCCTGCCTCCACCTTATCTATTCCCTTCATAGTCTTATGTTTCTATAAGATCTCCCCTCATTCTTCTGAACTCCAACGAGTATAATCCCAGTCTACTCAGTCTCTCCTCATAATCCAACCCTCTCAACTCTGGAATCAACTAAGTGAATCTCCTCTGCACCCTCTCCAGTGCTAGTATATCTCTTCTCAAGTAAGGAGACCAAAACTGCACACTGTACTCCAGGTGTGGCCTCACCAGGACACTATACAGCTGCAGCATAGCCTCCCTGTTTTTAAACTCCATCCCTCAAACAATGGCAGACAAAATTCCATTTGCCTTTTTAATCACCTGCGAGACTTGCAATCCCACATTCAGCGACTCATGCTCGAGGACATCCAAGTCTCTTTGCACAGCAGCGTGCTGCAATTTTTTTATCATTTAAAACATCGTCCATTTTGCTGTTATTCCTACCAAAATGGATGACCTCACACCTTGTCAACATTGTACTCCATCTGCTAGACCTTTGCCCACTCACTTAGACCATCTATATCCCTCTGCAGACTTTCAGTGTTCTTCTGCACACTTTGCTCTACCACTCGCCTTAGTGTCATCTGCAAATTTTGACACACTACACTTAGTCCCCAACTCCAAATCATCTATGTAAATTGTAAACAACTGAGGTCCCAACACTGATCCCTGAAGCACACCACTCGCCACTGATCGCCAACCAGAAAAACACCCATTTACCCCTACTCTTTGCTTTCTACTGGTCAACTAATCCTCTATCCATGCCAATACATTACCTGTAATACCGTGCAACTTTATCTTATGTAGCAGCCTTTGGTGTGGCCCCTTGTAAAATGCCTTCTGGAAATCCAGATACACCACATCCACAGGCTCCCCATTGTCCACCATGCAAGTAATGTCCTCAAGGAATTCCACCAAATTAGTTAAACATGACCTACCCTTCATGAACCCATGCTGAGTGTTCCCAATGGGACAATTTATATCCAGATGTCTTCCTATTTCTTCCTTAATGATAGATTCAAGCATTTTCCCCACTACCAAAGTTAAGCTAACTGGCCTATAGTTACCTGCTTTTTGTCTACTTCCTTTTTTAAACAGTGGCGTCACATCGGCTGTTTTCCAATCTGCGGGAACCACTCCAGAGTCCAGTGAATTTTGGTAAATAATTACTAGTGCATTTGCTATTTCCCCCATCACCTCTTATCTCTGGCTCCAGCACCTGCAGTTCTTGCTATCTTGAATGAACAGTAAACTTGATTGCCAAATGCTGAATTGTGATTTTAAGAGACAAAGCCGGTTATTCCCCATTGACACAATGGAATGAGTGCATCACATGGCATGGCACTAAATCATAGACGAGGACAGATCTTCCATTAATCCGATTAGACAGGGAAGCAGCGACGGCAGTATGACTGAATATCAGGGAGAAACGGGGCTGCTATTCCAAATGACTGCTGCTGAACAAGGGACCAATTATAGCCATGGGTCTGAACTCAGCAATGCAAAACCTAAAAGAGTTACTGATATCGTGTATGATGATAAATATGAACTTTACCAACTAGAAACCAAGTAAGCAGTGTCATTTCATCACAGGTGCAGTATATTTCCAGGATTTTAATTTATTACATGATCCCTATTCCCAGAGATAGAGACCATCCTTTAGGTTCATCAAGCAGGTTCCCACAATAGCACAAGTCAGGTTTTGGTATTTGACAACCAACCATTAAAAATGGCTTCCAAGAGAACCTGGAAACAGGCAAAGGGTGACAGAACCTCCATGCTGTCCACGATACAGTGAGACACACTGGCTGGTCCGAAAACTGTCCACAGCATTTCCAACATGAGTCAGGACAGTCATTCATCAAAACATTCTTTTGCCCCAGACAACCTTATTGGACAAGAGCGGCCAACAGTGCACCACTAAGCTGTTTACCATCTATACACATAACCTGTCAGTCAACAATTAGGCCTCAAGTTCATCCATATTGATAAGATTTCTTGTGTCACCTGGACCAGGTCCTTAATAAAGGTGTTACAAAAATTTAAACTACTGGAGCGTATCCAGTGTTCTCCACCTTCACCCACTGACGGTGCCAAATAAAACAAAAAAGAAATGCATGTTGACATGGATGGTCATAAAACTAAAGCATTATCTAAAACTAAAGCATTATCCAAACCCAACATACTAACATATTTAGGAATGACAGGAGGCAGAATATCTGAAGCCAACAGCAAAAGATCAGAAATCGAAACAAGAACCATCAAATTCAATGAATAGGTTGGATCTACATGAGGCACTGCTGCCAGAACATTCCACCACAGGGAGATTTCTATGCACATTTCTGGCGTAGAACATCACACATGCATCTTGATGACACTTGAGTGAATGGGTCATTGCACATTATAACTGGAACCCTTCGCTCAATAGTCCTCTCCTTGCAAACATCACTGCCCAACACCTCCAGCCCACAGACTAGTTGAAACCATCTATGCTGCACCTCACTTACTCACTCCACAATGACTTGTGCAATCCACTTACTGCCTGGCTCCCATCACTACACCCTATATAAAGGAGCAACTGTCTTGTGCAAGATTGACTAGTACACATTCTTCAGACCAAAGAAAGGCAAACACAGCAAGTCACTAAGAAGCTAACTGTCACAAACCCCATCTGCTGGGTTTTGAACTACCACTGTAAGACCCTCGAGAAGCAGATTCATGATAAGCCAGAGTCTCTGCTCAGCTACACTCCACCACTGGGGACCCAGTACAAACTCCTTCCACTGTCGTGGAGAGACACACAATACTAGACAATACTGAGGAGTGTCCCTTCTACTGACAAAAATCACTTTAAAAATA
This sequence comes from Ginglymostoma cirratum, assembly GCA_024137785.1. NCBI lineage: Eukaryota > Metazoa > Chordata > Chondrichthyes > Orectolobiformes > Ginglymostomatidae > Ginglymostoma > Ginglymostoma cirratum. The sequence continues at coordinate 13,217,667 of JAHRHZ010000061.1, read as the reverse complement.
GATGAGGAGATTACTGCTTGGCTACATGGATTTACATTCTCTAATTTGTTACATAATGGGAGACACCATCCCCACTGAAATGCAGTTTATTTAAAAGGAAACATCCTAGAGCTTTACGCATTTCTACTCGTTTACCTAAAATTTCCATAAAGTTGTATATACAAGTACATGGGATCACTTCCAAAAGTAAAAACCTTAACCCATTAGCCATTGAGCTTTTAGGACACTTCTTAGGACACAATTAGTTTCAAAATGGTCTTCATATCACCTTGTCGACATCCTGTCAACCAATGGGATTACCCAATGCTGGAAGAGCCCTTTACACTAGGTATAAAATCAATATTCAGGCAAAACACAACTCAAAATGGAATAACATCCACTTCTCAACTTCAAAAAGAGGTACATTTGGTCAAAAGCAAACCTGCAGGTCTCTGGCAAAATTGTGCCCAGTTACTTACAGCTTAACCGATAGTCACTAGCAAAACAACAAAAAAAAACTGTTCTAATGTAATCTCCGGCAGGGAACGGGCCTGTTAATGAATTTTCTGAATAAATCCTTCATCTGTTCGTTAACTTCCAAAAAGATTGGATCTTTCAAAGATAAAATAAATGGAACGGAACACACTTTGGTTCCGAACATTACTCTAGAATTCTGCTAGTTTAGCTGACAGTAGCAATCAGTTCAAGGATGTCTAAAAAACTGCAAACCCATGTTGTTTTACACTACTGCATCTCACATTTGTTTTATACAATGTTCCAATATTACACCGAGAATGACTTACAGGTCAATTGGTCTGATGAGACTCTGGTTTCACAACATATATTGCAGCCCTTTGTATCAAAGAAAACTTAAAACTACAGTGATCTTCAAAAGACCTCAAACTACAGCACTATTCCCAGTAGACCAAGAAAGCAATTACAAGTCAATAATGCATACAATGCATCAATGAATCCTCACATGGTGAGTTATCAGTCTAAGATAGGATAAGAGCGCTCCTCATAAAGGAGGAATGCAAACTGAAACTCAGTTGGCAATCTCATGGTATTTGCAAAAACAAACTAGCCTGGCATATTTTTTAGATGAGAGGAGAGATTTAAAAAAGACAGGGGGCAGTTTTTTTTCCAAAAAAACACAGGGTGGTTTGCACATGGAATGAACTTCCTGAGGAAAATGGTAGATGTGGCTACAATGACAATGTTTAAAAAGACATTTGGATAAGGACACGAATAGGAGAGGCTTGGAGGGGTATGGGTCAGGAGCAGGCTGGTGGGACTAGTTTAGTTTGGGATTATGTTCGGCATGAACTGGTTGGACTAAAAGGGTCTGTTTCCATGCTGTAACTTTAAGGTTACCCAGGTCCGTTTGTCATGGATGGAACACACTCACACCGACAACAAAGTCTCATGGTAAAACAGCAACTCTACCTCCAGCACATGCAATTTACTTTCATTCCCCAAATGAAAGTTTTTGGACAGGTTTAGACTTTCTAGCTATTACATGCATTCAGCAAATTTATACACAACCCGTTTGTGACAGTGAAAGAATAGGAAAGGTAGTAACAAAATACTCGAATTCTCCTTACTCAGAGTACTGGATTGCTCCAATCAATAATTAGAGAAGGAAGCTTTTTTTTGAAAAGGGAAAACAATCCAACCTTGACATTCTTGAAAAAAAAACTTTGAACTTAAATGTCACTGCCCTTAAAAATCAGGATAGTACGCTGATTTCCTGCTTTTAATCCAAATAACTGACCCGTACCAACGTCCAAAAAAAAAAGCATCTTTAAAGCAATGCTAAGCATCACACTTTTCAAAAAATTTAATCAAATTCTAGTGAATCAAATGCTTTTACTTATATTGCTGTAGATGAGGAGCATTTCATCAAAACTCCACAAAAATATTATTTCTCTCAGGCTGAGCAAAATTAAACCATCTAATAACTATAATAGAAGACAGAGTTGGGATAAGGTGGGGGCAGGTGCATTTTCAGTGATGGTAACCTGCACTAATGGAGTGCCACTGGGATCAGAGTCCATATTAGGGCCACAATTGCTTACAATATATATCGATGACTTAGAGGACACAAGCAAGAGCGTACTATAGCCAAATCTGCGGATATACAAAGCAAAAATTCAAGTGGCAAAATGTAGGAAGATTACAGGTAGATTAAGCGAGTGGGCAAAAACTTGGCAGATGGAATATAATGTTGGAAAATGGGAGGTTCCGAACTTTGGTAGGACGTATGGAGGAACTGAATATTATTTTAAACAGAGACAGACTGCAGAAAACTGCAGCACAGAAGGATTTAGGGTCCCCGAGCATGAATCGTCAAAAGCAAATATCCAAGATAACACACAGTGTGGAGCTGGAGGAACACAGCAGGCCAGGCAGCGTCAGGAGAGCAGGAGAGCTGACGTTTGGGGTCAGGACCCTTCTTCAAGAACTGGTTCTGAGGAAGGGTCACTGGACCCGAAATGTTAACTTTTTTTCCTTCACAGTTGCTGCCAGACCTGCTGAGCTTTTCCACCAACTTTGTTTTTGTTCCCGATTTACAGCACCGCACAGTTCTTTTGGTTTTTATTCCCAATATAGAGGGACTATTTTAATGAAGGACAGGTTGAGCTTGTGTGGCCTGTCCTCACTGGCAGTTAAACAAACAAAGCAACCTTAAATGAAAAAGGCAAGATACTTCTTTGACTTGACAGGGCAGAAGTTCAGAAGTAGTTTCCCTTTGTTGGGAAGTCTAGGAAACCAGAGTGCATAATTCCAGAATAAGGGGTTGCCCTTTTAAGGGAGATGACAAGAAATTTCTTCTCTCAGAAGGCAGTCAGTCAATCAGTGGAATTCTTTACTGCAAATGGCTATACAGTCTATGCCATTAAAAGTATATTCAAGATGGAGACAGATTTATAAGTCAGTAAAAAACAAAAATCAAGGCTTATGGAGATAAGGCAGCAAAGTGGAGTTGAGAATGATCAAATCAGCTATGATACCATTCAACGTTGGATGAGACTTGGACTGAATGGCCTACTCTGCTCCTGCATCTTACAGTCTTATGATGGAATACATTTGCTCACCTTGTTCAGCTTTCCCAGTGATGAGATAAGGTCTGCCCACTCACTGGAGGATTCAAAGTTCTTCAAAGCTTTATCAATTGTGGCAGAATAGCTCCTGTACCGATAGTCATTGATCAGATTTAACTCTTCTTGCTCCATCTTTCTTACTCATAACAGCTCCCACAATCTTAAAAAACAATGAAAAAAGGTGGTGAGGTTTATCAAAAGGCACATGCAAAAAAAAGTGAACAGATACAAATACAAAGCAGCTATTAATTTCAAAGAACATTTAGTTCAAGATACAAGTCACATGATTTAGGAAAGCAAGAACAAAACACAATAGTTCCTACATTTTAAAGAATCGATACTGTGTTGTGTGACCTATAATTGCAGCCAATGCAAAGCAGACTTAAAAAGGAAACAAAAAAAAAACCATTTACACTATTGCGTGATTAAAAATGTGTAGTTTGGTCATCATTTCAACGTTGCAGAAGAATTTACATGTTTATCAAACCGATTTCAAGTAACAAATACTTAATATTACTTAAATCAAAGCAATTGAAGTTTGAGGAAAAATGCACAAAAATCTAAAGTTTATTTGAAGACCGGTCGCTACAGTATTTCGTTAATCTACTTTTAGTTGTAAACCTGCAAGTTGCCGTCCACACTGCACAATCGTGTCTGGGAACTGTATCAGCGTTCCTTCAGTGCCGCCGGGTGAAACTCCTCGAACTCGCTTCCTGACAGTACGGTGGCGTGCCCACACTGCAAGGACTGCAGCGATTCGAGAAGGTAGCTCACCACCGCTGAGGGTAACTAGGGCGGTGGAAGCAGTACTGACCTATCCAGTGATGCCCACATTTCACAAGGATTTCAAAAAAAAACTCTTCCCTTCTGAAGGCATGACTCATACGGACCTGCAATTACACCCGTGTCAGCAGGTGACCACGCTGTTTGGGAAAACTAAACTAAACCTTACGTTGTGCTGTGCCAAAATTCACCCCTCTAGGCAGGCAGGCAGGCAGGCATAGGAAATTCTAAACAGTACCTCTGACCTGGAAACGAATGTGTGACTGGCAGCATTATTCACTGAAGTACTTGTATTTTATTGTTGCGTTTGTATTCTGCCAAATGACATTTTGAATCTCTGAAGTCCTTTTCCTGCCGTGAGTAAATCAAGGCCACACTTAGCTAACACGTACACTTTTCAACAGCAAATCACATATTTCCAAATAGGTGCTACAGGCAACCTGTTCATTCAGTACAGGCCAAAAAAATAAATCAAACTTGGGAAATCCGCACAGCTTTGTATAACACTACACAATACACTTAACCATTGACCTGTCATTCTACTAGCAGTGGAAGAAATTTCTATTAGCATTCTATAAAAGGCGAGACAAGTTGTTTTCTCACATAATGGATACAGGCAAAATATTTGAGCCATTGAATTTACAATAAAAGCAAACTAGTGCTGATGCTAAAAATCTGAAATAAGAAACTGAAAGAGCTGGAGGAATTCAGTAAATCTGGCAGCACCTTTGGAGAGAGAACACAGTTAACACTGAATTGGAAAGCTCTCCTAATAGACTGGTTTAGAACCTCAGCAGGGTGCTTTGCTTCAAAAGAGTCAAGTAATCACATACAACAAGGAGAACACCAAAGTGGAAAGGATGCACTTCCTGGTGAGGTGGCTGATAATTCCACTGTCAATACAAAACACACGAATAAATAACACAGTGTGGAGCTGGATGAACACAACAGGCCAGGCAGCATCAGAGGAGCAGGAAAGCTGACGTTTCGGGTCTGGACTCTTCTTCAGAAAAAAATGGGGGCCATTTCTGAAGAAGGGTCCTGACCCGAAACGTCAGCTTTCCTGCTCCTCTGATGCTGCCTGGCCCGCTGTGTTCATCCAGCTCCACACTTATCTCTGACTCCAGCATCAGCAGTTCATACTATCTCACACGAATAAATGGTGGCTTGTACATTGGAGATTTGTAATGTATTATTAGTTCAACTGATAATTTAGCAGACTCCCAGGATTACTCGGAGTCTCGAAGGTCGGATCAGTGACATGTTGCTGTTACTTTAGACTGAAAATCTAAGCTGCTATCAATTTGTGCAACATAACCACGGAGAGACTGTTCAGAGCCCAGAAATGTAGTGCTTTTTTTTAAAAAAAGGATGATGTTAAGGTTTCTATAAAAAAAACCAAGTGAAAAATATTCATCTTAAAGTCCTCAGGCTTCCTAAGTGACTGAAACACTGAACATAGGGAAATAATTGACCTTTTTCACAAGCATTTCAAAGAGTTCTATCAACTTATTACATTGTTACCCCTAGTTGAAAAGCACTGCATTGAGATTTCAGAAAAGCAATGACCTGACTGATCTATTAGAAATCATTATGTGGCATCTTAAAAGGATAGGATACTTCCTTTTTTCCATTCAGGGGATGAGGACATTTCTGGCTGGGTTGGCAATCATTGCCCACCCCAGAGAGCAATTAATAGTCACCCCACATGCTGTGGGTCTGGAATCACAGTGTCCAGACCAGATAAGGATGAGTTTCCCTTCCCTAGGAAGGACATTAGTGAACCAGGTGGGTTTTTCCAACAATCAAAATGGATTCATGGTCATCGTTGGACTTTTCATTCCAGATTTTTAAATTAAATTCAAATTCTGGCACCTGTGATGGGATCCCAACCTGGATCCCCAGAACACAACATTTAGAAATGCAATCGAGTAGACAAGATTCACATTCCATCTGTAATCTTAATTGAAAAGGCAAGTACCAAACACAGGGCAGGGAGTACTCTACAAACCTTATGCCCAAAATCGCAAATATACTTTTCTCATACATCTCCCTCATCCTTCTATAGCATCCAAATCATCTGGTTTGCTTCCACACCCTGTCATGTAAACAAGAAAATCAAACCATATCACTGTGTTTAGAAATAATCAAGCAAACCTTTTTGATAAGATTATTCCAGAATGTTACAGGATTAATTTTGCCTGACAACAGCACTCTGAGCCATTTAATGACATTTTTTCCTGAGTCAATGCCACATATTGTCCAGAACATCCTACCAATCAGGTGCAGGGAGGGTGTATGCCATTTCAACTGCCCACGTACCATTTTACTGTACCAAAAACCAGAAGATGCAGCACCGAGAAGGTAAACGGTGACTGCAATTTTGCTCCCGCCCTCCCTCAGGAATGTCAGACAGGCCCTTTACAGTCTCTCCAGTCCACTAATTTACACCAGTTTCCAACAGGGGCTGTCACTCTTAAGCAGTGCCCAAAATACAAGGTTTTTGTTTTTGGCAAACTCTGCCAAGAAAATTTCATCAGGGTGCAAGTAAAAATCAAAAGAAAAGGATAACACAGGATTGACTGCAATGATAAAGGACACAGTATTAAGCTGGTCAAAGGAATATTCAACTATGTTGTAGGCAACATTTGGAAGCTAATAGACTTGTTATTAATAGGCAGGAGGGGGTTGTGTGGGGAAGGTTGTGTCTCACCAACTTGGAGTCTTTTTTTGAGATGACAAGAATGATAAGGGAAGGGCAGTGGATGTTGTCTATTTGGATTTTAATAAGGCATTTCATAAAGTACTTCATGACAGTCTGGTACAGTAGGTACAGTCTCATGGGATCTGAGGTGAGCTGGCTAGATGGACACACAACTGGCTTGGTCATAGATGACAGAGAGAAGCAGTGGAAGGATGCTTTTTGAAATGGAGATCAATAACTACTAGTGTTCTACAGGGATCAGGAGGACCTTATATATAAAGTGATCTGGAGTAAAATGCAGGTGGTCTGATTATTAAGTTTATGGATGTCACCAAACTTGGCACAGTTGCAGGTGGTGAGGAGGAATGGCAAAGCAGGATGCAAACAGATTGTAGATTGGGTACAGAAATGGCAGATGGAATTTAATCCAGACAAGTGCAAGGTGATGCATTTTGGAAGATTAAATTCAGGTGTGAATTATACAATAACTGGCACAGCCCTTAGGAGCAGTGACATTGAGCGATCTGGGTGAACAGGTCCACAGATCCCTCAAAGTGGCTACACAGGCAGATAAGATGGTCAAGAAGGCATACAGAACATTTGCCTTCATTGGCCAGGACTTCAGATGTAAGAGTTGGCAAGTAAAACTGTACAAAAAAAAAAAAAAAAAAAAAAAAAAAAAAAAAAACTTTAGTTAGGCCACATTTTGAATATTGCATGCAGTTCTGGTTGCCATACTGCCAGAAGGATGTGGATACTTTGGAAAGTTTACCAGAATGTTGCCTGGGCTGGAGGGTTTTAGTTTGATTTGATTCAATTTATTATTTGTCACGTGTATCCAAGTAGAGTGAAAAGTTTTGTTTTGCGTGCAATACAGGCAGATTAACATACAAAGACCATAGGGTGCATGAACAGAGCAAGGAATACAAAGTTACGGTTGCGGACAAGGTACACAAAAAGCAAGATCAACATTATGAAGAGGTGTTGGATAAACTCGGATTATTTTCTTTGGGAAGACGGCGGCGGAGGGGCAAACTGATAGAGGTCTTCAGAATTGTGTGAAGCAGAGATAGGGTGAATAGTCAGAGGCTTTCCCCCCAGGGTGGAAATGTCAACTACAAGAGGGCACAGGTTCAAGGTGAGGGAGGACATTTAGGGGAGAAATGCGGGGAAAAGTTTTCATACAGAGGGTGGTGGGTGCCTGGAATGCACTGCCAGTGGAAGTGGTGGAAGTAGGCACATTAGCAACATTTAAGGTGTATCTGATAGACACATGAACAGGAGGTGAACAGAGGGATAGAAACCATTTCTGGGCAATAAGTAGCAGGTCAAAATAAAGATTAGGAATCGGCACAGGTTTGGTGGGCCGAAGGGCCTGCTCTTGTGCTGTATTGTTCTTTGTTCAAGAAAGAATGAAATCAGTAAGCCAACTAGTTCCTTGTTATGTGGGTACAATTACAACATTTAAAAGACATTTGGATAGATACGTGAATAAGAAATGTTTGAAGGAATATGGACCAAACATAGGCAGGTGGGACTAGTTTACTTTGGGATTATGGTTGGCATGGACTCGTTAGACCGAAGGGTCTGTTTCTATACTGTATGACTCTTAAATTAGAGGTTCCACATTGATTATAAGGCGGGGTACATTCAGAAAGACCAAACTGGGGAATAAAGATGCAGATCCTATTCAACGAACAATGTTCAAGTTTAATTCGAAGATTAAAGTCCAATATTAGGTTTTAAAAAAAGTAACTGTTTGATTCAAAATCTTCCAGCTTTTATGTACGCGCAGTAGAAAAACATTAACTAAGACCTCACCAGTCCATGGAAGGCTTACAGTATTAGATTTGAATAGGAGTGAGCGTTAGTTATTTTGAATTTTGTTTTTGTTACAAACGTGCACCCCATTGTCTAGTGAAAATTTAAATATAGTGGTTTCTAGGAAATTGCTTTCCTTGTGTTTATAGCTTTAAACTTAATGAAGCATTGATAATTGAGGACATGGAGTAATTCAAATTCTGCTCTGTGCAAAACTAAATCACATTGTGTTTTTAACTCATACACGTATAAAGGGCTTGTTACGACACAACCAAATGAAGAATTTAGTGAGAATGAAAAAGGAGCCTCTGAAAAATTTTTTAAAAAAAAACAATCTTCATGCCAAGCTCAAGAAGCATCTTCAGTAAAAACTGAATTGTATCCTGCCTTCAACACAGCACGATCTTGCCATTCACACTACAAGGATCAATGCGTCCTTCAGCCCAAACTATGCTTACTCTTTTCCTTCAATCATTGAAAAGGGTTGCCTCCTTCTACTCTCCACTTCCAAAATCAGCCTACCCACCAAGGACAAGGCATGGTCCCCTCTACAACAATGCTGATGTCTCACTTTCAGCTGGACAGATTTTAAAAAGGTGAGCCACGAGTAGGGTTGAGCATTGTCAGGTATACTATGGTGCTAGAGAGTCACATGGTCTCAAAATACAGAAAAACGCCCTTCAGCCCATCAAACCTGCACCAGTCAAAAAGCAGCACCTATCATACTCCCTTTTTCCAGCAGTTGGTTCATTGCAAGTGCATAGCTAAATATTTCTGAAGTGTAATGATGATTTCTGTCTCTACCCAGCCTTGCAGGTAGTCAATTCCAGATTCTCACAACCCTCCGAGTGAAAAATGTTTTTCCTCACATCCGTTCTAAACCTCCTGCTCCTGAGCTTAAATCCATGGCCTCTAGTCATCAATTCCATCACCAACAGGAAAAATTCCTTCCTCTCCTTCCCTGCATATGACCCCGATTTTGACACATCTCAATCATATCCCTGCCCAGTCTCCTCTGCTCCAAGGGAAACAATCCAATCTGTCTAATCTCTCTTCATAACTGAAACTCTACAAGCCACGCAACATCCTGGTAAATTTCCTCTGCCCCCTCCCCAGTGTAATCACATCCCTCCTCTGATGTGGATTCCAGAACTGCACACAATACTCCAGCTGTGGCCTAATCAGTGTTTTCAAACATCAACAGTTCTAGCATGACCTTCCTACTCTTAAATTCTATTCCTTTGCTAATAATGACAATGTTCGATAAGCCTTCTTAAAGGCTTTATCTACCTGTCCCACCAACTTAAGTGATTGGTGGACATGCCCATTTATGGCCCCCTGATCTTGGTGTTCCCCAGGGTCGTACCAATCATCGTGTATACTTTCATCTTGTTTGATCTCCCAGGTGCATCACCTCACTTATCAGATTGAATTCCATTTCAGCCCAGGTGACTTGTAATCGGAGGCTATCCACTTCATTATTTACCACTCCACCAATTTTTGTATCCTTTGCAAACTTAAGTGATCAATCCTCCTACATTGCCGTGGAAATCATTCTTATAAGCCACAAACACCAAGGTCCCCCATCCTGATCCCTGTCGGACCCCACTGGGCACAGACTTCCATTCACATAAACTTCCCTCAACCATCACCCTCTGTTTCCTGCCATTCCGCTAGTTTTAAATGCAGTTAGCCAATTTCCTTCATTCCCATGGGCTCTTGCCTTCACCAGTCTCCTTATGTGGGAGACTATCAAACCCTTGCTGAAGTCCAAGGAGACTAATGTGAAACGTATTGCTCTCACCTACTTACCCGATCACCTCTTCCAAAAATCAAATTTGGTCAAAAAGGACCTCCCCTTAAAACCAAAAGTATCAATTGAAAAATCAACATTTTTACTTCAACTAATCTACTTTTATTTGCACTGCTCAGTCGGCGTTAAAGCAGTTAGGAAAAGATCCAAGTAAAAACCGAACTAAATGGGGTGAAAGCAAACAACCCAAGTATTCATGGATATGGTCATTGGTCGCATTATTCCCTAATGCCGTGGGATCCATTGGAGCAGGGCAACACCGTCAGAAGTTTAAACTTCCCATGCAATACCGTGCGCGCGCATATCTGGAATTATTCAGGGTTGTAAAGTATGGGAGTCAGTTTAGTCTGATATGCAGAGTGGCAAAAAGAAGGTGTAATGTACCCATCATGGGCATAACAATAGCTCTGGAGTCTTAAACTGAATTATTCTCAACACTCCTTATCTTGGAGAGACAAGGGAAGGGCCAAAGAGGGAAAGGTGAAGCACATACCACATTCACCCATGACCAGCACCTCCATCATAAATGGGATTGATTTTAAACAGATTTACCAACTCAAGACTGGGCATCCATGATGTGGGCCTCCAACAGAACAATACTCCAAATAATCTGCAACTTTGTATTCGGTATATTCACCTATTCTACCATATCATCATGCCAGGGGATCAATCGGGTTAAAAAGAAAGTGCAGGAGGCATTCCAGACATGCACACAGTTTGAGTGAAGCTACAAAACAGGACTGCTTACAGACCAAATACCATCAGCAGCAAGACAGAGACAGGGCAAAGGTGATTCCATAACCAACAATCTGATCTAAGCCCTGCCAGGTTCATTCGTGAATATCAGTGGACAATTAGACAACTCACTGGAAACAGCGGCTCCATTATTGGGGGTAATTGTGGAGGAGTTCAGAAGACAAGGCTGAAGCACTTCCAATATAATCTTCAGTTCAAAATGTTGATACTTCTCCACCTGATGTGCCAGCATCACAAATTCAACCAAATTTGATTCACTCCATGTGACATCAAAAAACTGGCTGGAAGGCATTGAAAATGCAAAAAAATTATGCATCCTGAAAACATTCTGGCTATGGTGTTCAACACTTGTGCTCCAGAACAAGTCACACCCTAGCTCAGGCATTCCAGTACTGTTACTGCACCCATCCAGTAATATGGACAATTGCCCAGGTATATGCTATCTACAAAAATCTACACCCTCATCCCAGTAATGGATTTAAAAAAAAAAAAGGAAAAATTCAACCTCACTAATTACCACCCCATAAGACCACTCTTGATCGATTTGATGGAAGGTCATTGACAGTGCAAGGAAGTGTCCTCACTGACATCAAAAAACTCAAGTGAAATTAGTGGGAATCAGGGGGAAAATCCATCAGTATGGTTGGCACAGAGGAAGATAATTGTGGTTATTGGAGGTTAGTCATCTCAGCTCCAGGCCATCTCTGCAGGAGTTCTTTAGGGTAGTGTCCTCAGCTGGACTATCTTCAACTACTTTAATGTCCTCCCCTTCATCACAAGGTCAACAGTGCAGATAACAAGTATGGAGCTGGATGAACACAGCAGGCCAAGCAGCATCATAGGAGCAGGAAAACTTGACGTTTCGGGCCTAGACCCTTTTTCAGAAAATCTGTTCAGCATCATTTGTGGGAGTCCTCAGATGCAGATTTAGCAAGACCTAGAGAAGATCCAGGCTTAGGCTGGCAAGTCAGAAGAAGTGACATTCAGCCTACACAAAAACAAGCAGTGACCATCTCTAACAGGACAGAATCTAACCATTGCTCTTTGGCATTCAATGACATTACTTTTGCTAACTTCCCCACTAACATCGTGGAGGTTACAAATGACCAGAACTGAACTTAACCAGCCATATAAATATATTGGTTACGAATGTAGGTTAGAGGTTAGAAATTCAGTGATGAACTCTCCTCCTGTCTCCCCAGTGCCTATCCACCTGTCCTCAAGGCACAAGTCACGAGTGTGATAAATTTGGCCCCACTTAGATTTCAAAAACAAACCACGCCTTAAATCCCATGTATGTATTGCCCGTACAACTCCCATAGATCAAAAGCTTGGGCACAGTGTTAAAACAACATCCCATTATAGTGGAAGCAAAAAAAATCTAAATTCAAAATGAAAAAAAAAGTGTTTCAGGAGTCTTGCCAACATCCTCCTCTCAAACATCACTCAAAAGAAACCAAATCATCATTCTTCTCATTTGCTTGTTTTGTGCAAAGTTACTACCACACTTACCCACATATTAGTGGCCGCACTTTTTAAAGCAAGAAAAAAAAAACGAGAAGTGTGCAAAAGGTGCTACAAAAAAAAAGGAAGCTCCTTCAAACAGCATCAACAGAAGATGAACTCAGTGAAAATTCTTGAAAAGTCACAAAAATGTTAGTTCTGCATAGGAACACCAGAATTGTTAAAGATTTACAGGGTAGGGAAAGGATTGTCAATTTGTATTGAGAAAGCACAATGTTTATTAAAAGCATGAGGTTTAAGCAATTTATTTTCAAACAGAAAGGGTGTAAAACCTGGGATACTTTTTGGTAAAATATGGAACAGTTTTGCTCATGATCGAAGGGATTTAAAACACTGGGATAAGAGGCCAAATAGCCTCCTGTACCAGAACATTAAATCACACATGTGGAATATTTTGGTATGGTCCAATCGAAGTGAAAAGTAATCTCGCAAAAAGCACACGCAGTATGATTGAAGAGCATTAACTTTTCCCACGACAAGGTCACTTTAAAACAAACAGATCTCATTGCCTCCATTCCAAACTGCTTACTATGAGGTAATCCTTTCCAACAATCACTTGATACAGATTATGTTCAGTAAATGTCTGTGCCAAGCCTCCCACACTAAAGGCAGTGGAGGCACCCATGCATCGACCAACACATCCACCAAAAGATTTTAAAAACCATGACAAACCTAAGCATTCAAGGCTCAAAAAATCTCTCTTAACCAAAAGCACAAATGGCCTTGGATGCACTGACAAAGGTATGATGATAATAATCAAAGGGCAAGTTATTTGCTGTGAATGAGCAGGGATCGGGCTCTGCCCTGCTCCTGTTTCATTATCTTCTTAAAGACCTCAAATATGTTCCTGGGTTAGATTTAAAAAAAAATATAAGTCAATCTTGGGGGAAAAACGACAAACATTTAAGCAGGCTCAGGGCATGATCAATAGCTTTAAAAATAAACACCACTCCTCACTGCCAACAATGCCTTGCCAACTCAACGGGTTCTTGATACTACATCACAAGAGCAAATTACATCAGCAATTTCTTGCCAGTGGGAAGAGAAATTCACAAATGCTTCTGCAGGCATCCCAAAGCAATGAACAATGTGCTGGACAGCAATCCAATGAAAGTAAGCAATAAATCCACGTGCAATTTGGTTCCCATTACTTCCACAAAGTCTGGCACATGCACAATTATTTTGTAATGAACGGAAGGAAATTTTACCCACAAATTAGAGGAGCAGACTGGCTCCTGCCACATGAACATGGTCAAAGTAGAAACCCCTTAACCCCGCAAGTGGTAACCAACCACTAGAACAAAAACAAAAATTAATATTAATGTGTGGCAATCATTCAAGCCAAGGGAAGGAAATTTCAAGACATTAGTGTACAAAATCAAAGGAGGCGAAAATCTGAAAAAAATTTGAGAAAATATTAGAAAGATGCAGCAAAGTTTGGCAAAAATCTGTGGACAGAGAAGCAGTTAATTTTTCAAAGGATCTTTCATCAGAATTTTTAAATCCATTTAAAACATGAACTGATTTTCTCTCCTCAGATGCTGCTAGACTTATGCAATGTTGCAAGCATTTTAAGTTTTAAAAACAAAAAAAAATTATTTCTTAGCCATTTTTAATCATGACTGCTTGCAGAACCGAAGCTAATCCCTTGGTCCACATCCAAAAGGGGTGCGTGCTTCAAAGATATAGATAAATGCACCCACCCATTCAATCGGTCATCCTTTCTCAAAGAGGGTAACAAAAATACATGTGGGAATTTTCATGGCAGGTGGAGGTAGATATTTAAAACATGAGAATAAAGAATGTACGGAAAAAAAACCAAGTGCATTGTACTTCGTAACAACATTGCTTTGAAAATGTTACACCTTAAATTTTACCTACACAGTTAAGAGACAGTGCAGTTTCACCAAGCTGTTTGCAAATAGACTCAAAATGCATCAATTACATGCAAACAGAATGTTAGTTTCAACAGAAAGTGCTGGAGAAATTTTGGTCTGGCAGCATGTTTGGAGAGAGAAGCAGAGTTAACTTGGAATTCAAAATGACTCTTTAGAATTTTTCCTGGTTTCTGAAGAGTCGGCGACAGACTTAAAAAGTTGACCATTTCGCTCTCCAAAAAAAAAAAGTGACCGACCAGAGTTTCTACAGCATTTTCTTTATTTCAGATTTTTAACATCCATAGTATTTTGCTCTAAACTGGTTATTCTCAGTGATCTGGCAATGAAAGATTTTGTCAATATTACCCATTCACAAAACATGGGCATCAATAGCAAGCTTGTCTGTCTTAGATGGTTATTGAAGGTAGTGGTGTGCTAACCTCTTGAACCATTTAGCTTTAGGTACTCTAGGTACACTCTCGAATGTTGGCGAAAATTCGGTGATGGCAATGCCATGGGACCCCACAGGGCACTGGTGAGGTTCTTTCTTGTTGGAGATGGATATTGCCTGGCACGTGTCTTACATATGCACCTTGCCACTTAACAGCCCAAGCACAAACATTTGCTGCAGGTGGACAGGGACTGCTTTCTCCACAACACCAACCCCCCACCCTGAAAATGAACAATTGGGAAGAAATAAATGGAATCTGCAGCAAACACCCACACTGCTCATCCTAAGATGGAAGGAAGATGGTTCAATGATAACTGGGTTAGGGCACTATCCAGAGGAATTCCTTCAATGATATCCGAGTCACGACTTCTTTCCACCCCCACCCAAAATTCATTCATGGGACGTGGGCCTCACTGACTGGGTCAGCATTTATTGCCAGTCCCTAGTTGCCCTCAAGGCGATGACAAGGTGACGACAAGGTGACTTCTTGAACCGCTACAGTTCATATACAGTTGGTAGACCCATCATGACATTAGAGAGGGAACTTGATCCAATGACCAAAGATTCCAAGTAGTAAAGCTTCAGACTTCAATTTTCATTGACCAAAAAGTTTGCCATATTGGAGGCCATACTCAATTAAATGCTACCTTCATGTCAAGGAGATCTCAGTCAGTCTCACGCAAGGAATTTGGCTCTTTTGTCCATGTTTCGACCAAGGCTGTAATATGATCTGGAAACAAATTGCTCTGGCAGGGCCCAAACTGAATATCACTGACAATATTGGAGAGTAAGTGGCACTTCAATATCACTGCCAAATGACACACCCCATTGTTTGCTCACAGATCAATAGGCTGGAGAGGTGGGAATTGGCTGGATCAGATTTATCCTCATTTCTGTGAGTAATGTTCCATATTTGCAGTTAGATGCTAGGTATATGGTTGTACTGGAATCTCAAGGCCAAGGTATGTCTACTTCTGAACCACAAGTCTGTGGCACTATAGCTGAGATGTTGTCAGGCCACATAATCTTACCTGATATCACAGAGTGAATCAACCTGGCTTAACAGTGAAATCCATCATTCATAGGACACCAGGAGGAGGTCAAGAAAGATCATCCACTTGGCAGTAGTGGTGGGAGATGATTATAAAGGCTTTGGTCTTGTTTTCTGCAGCTCCCAATCCTCAAGGATTGGAATGGTGCAATCATCTCCTTCCACCAGTTGTTTGATTGTCCACCACCATTCACAACTGGATGTGGTGAGACTGAAGAGCTTTGATCTGGTCCATTAGGAGATCCTTTATCTCTGTGCATTGCATGCTACTTCAGATACTAGAATACACACAGGCCAGTCTTGCACCTTCACCAGGCTGGTTCCTCAAGTTTAGATCTGCCTTGCACTGCTCCTGCATTCTTCATTAAACTGGGGTTATCCCCCGGTTTAAATGTAATGCTAGTAAGGGATCGGGCAAGACAAAATTAGGTTGCAGTGAAGTGAATTTCTGGTCAAAGCACGTCATGGGAATCCAACTGAGTTGAAGAACTGAAATGAATTAACTATGGTGGTAGTGCCATGCAACACAATGGAGGATGCCATCAGATGAAGATGGCACTTGACCTCCACAGGATTGAGCTCTAGTCCAATGCTAACAAGAACATATGCATCAATGGTAAGTAGACAGGACAGGATGCGTTCATGTATATTTTTCTTTTACCATCAGCCACAGAGCCAGACTAGGAGCTATGTCCCTCATGACCCAGCCAGTTCGGTCAGTAGTGGTGTTACCACTCCCACCCTTCCCTTTTCTCTTCAAGGGAGGGAGTATTGAGAATAATTCAGTTAGTGGTGTTACCAGGCCACTCTGATGGACATTGAAGTCCCCCACCCAGAGTTATTTTTTTCTTTATTCGTTCACGGGACGAAGGAGTCACTGGCTAGGCAGCATTTATTGCCCATCCCTAATCCCTGTGGCTCTGGAGTCATGTGTAGGCCAGATCAGGTAAGGATGGCAGTTTCCTTCCCTAAAAGGGCATTAGTGAACCAGGTGGGTTTTTCTGACAAATCGACAATGGATTCGTGGTTATCATTAGACCCTTAATTCCAGATATTTATTGAATTCCAATTCCACCAACTGCTGTGGCGGGATTTGAATCCAGGTCCTCCACAATCAGCAGTCTAGTGATAATACCACTAGGCCATCACCTCCCCCCAGTACATTGTGCTCATTAAACCTCTTCCAAGGTGACATTCAATATTGAGGAATGCTGATGATAATCAATAGTGATTATTTATCTACACTTGATCTGATGTAGAGGACTCTGGGGATACCTTTTCCCCCCCAACAGTGTCGCCATCTTTGAGCATTCTGCCCTGCAGGTGGAATGCTGTATACCCAGGGGTGGTGACAGAGATGTTTTGGACAATGATGTGAAGGTCAATTTGATGAGAATGACAAGATTAGGCTATTGCTTGACCAATCTGGGAGATAGGTGTCCCAATTTCTGAAATGGGAGTGTCATGGCCAAAGGGTTAAGATAGATCTGAAATAAAACTATTTTCTTTGATATTTGTGTTTAAAATCTGTTCCTCTTAACCTTGGTGGACTCAAGATTGTTGAGCATGATCACATGATTCTATTTCCAAAAACCTATGAACCACCTGCATTGTATAGATATTCCAGGTAGAACCGTCAAAGCGCATGTAGATTGTTTGCTTCCAAACAGATCTAGGGAAGGGAAAGCCTCAAAATCCATTATACTAAAAATGGCCACAAAGATTTTAGTAATCTTGTTACATTGCAATGTAAATTCGGAGGGAGATAAAGCTTGATGACCTTTTGAATAGCTCACTGAGATGGGCCCTGAATATCTGAAATGCCTGTTATCACCACATGACTAAAACCTGAGCTTGTTGAATTGCTCTACACAATTCTAGGATTCTAAGTCAGTTGCTCTTTGACCTCCAGAGGGAGAGCAGGACACCACAATTACATGGCTGGCTGCCTGCCTCAGGCCCTCTGTGTTTACAAGTTGGTGGCCTCCCAGAAGGAGGAAAATTACTGAACCTAACTCACCCAGGAAACTAGCACTGGTCACCAACTCACGGGAACCAATCACTGGCTTTCCCAAAATCTGGAACATGTCACCCATCTTCTACCCTGTTTTCCTTAATTTTGGGAGAACTAGCATGTGTATGAAGTCACAAAGCAACTCATTTCTGAAGAAGAAGGGTCTAGACCCAAAACGTCAGCTTTCCTGCTCCTCTGATGCTGCTTGGCCTGCTGTGTTCATCCAGCTCCACACCTTGTTATCCATGATTTGAATGTTGTGTTAATAAGACCTAGCATTGATTTCATCTTAAAGGATTTTGTTATGATTTTATTACAAAGCTGGGAACTGGGGTAAAAGGATTTGGCCTACCTCAGTAATGGACAGCAATTTTAAAAAGGGAAAGGGATAAATCAAACAACATACCTCATTGTCACAAGCTAAAGGAGGGTAAAATTAATTAATTTACATTCATCCCATTCTCACTTTGTCTGTGACGTTAATAAGGTGGGAGGGCGTGCTTCACAGGGTCAACTAGGCCAGGTTTACCTTTGTTGTATCTAACACCAGGATTCACTCTGGCTGATTCATCCAGTTTACTCTTTGACACACCACGTGGCTTGCTAGGCCATTTCAGAGAGCAGTTAGAAGTCGACATTACTGTGTGTAGCTGGAGCCACAGCAAGTAAAGATGGCAGATTTCCTCCCCTAAAAGATATTGATGAACTAAGGTGTTTTTTTTAAATAAATACCCATTTTATAGTTTAATAGTCTCCATTAATGAGACAAACTTTTTAGTCTAGATTTATATTGGAATTGCAGTCCCTTAAAAACAAATTTTCCTAACATTTACTGCGCAGCACAGGATTTCATTTTAACGGCTATTACAGCAACAGTTAAACTTTGAAAGTTGTAGCAGAAGAATTACAATTAAAAAAAACACTGAGGTTACTATGCCCATTGAACTCACATTAACATTTTATCTGCTGCAAGGTACCCTATTATCAGTGCTTTGTTTGCAAAAATAAATAGTATTTTGTTCTTAGGAAGAATGGTAAACTAACCTTCAGATGAAGGTAGGCAAGGGGGCAAACAACTGACTCATTGGCCAAAAGGGTTCACACAATTGGTTGACACAGCACAAGTTGCCTGTCCCTGTGTCATAACAGCAAAGTGCTCAGGGGCAGAGAGGAGCTCCCATTGAACAGTCCTCAGAGAGCTGTCTTCTCTCGATGGAAGATGGACCAGAAAAACGGAGGAAGACCTAGGGAAGCGTTCCCCGGGACTTTGGCTAGAGAGCAGGACGCTGCTCCACAATGTTGGTGAGACCACCACATTCCGTGCCGCCAGCCTGCTTGTCCTCTGGTATCAGTGAACCATTCCCAATTGTCCTGGATGTATGGTTTCTTATCTAATTAAGGAGTGTATCTTGTCTAAACTGCTTCTTCTTTAAAAAAGACTCAAATCAACTATCAGAACTTTTTTTTAAAAAAGCAAATCCCTGACTGCCTGTTAGGTAACCGATCATGAACCCACTAAAATCAGCATCCATTAAGTTCACCCAGAGGCTATGGTGGGATTTAAACTCTGTCTATGGAGCATTAGTTCAGACCTCTGGATTTCTGGCACTATCACAATATTGACCGTGCTTTTCAAAAAGGCAGTGCAAATGTTTACTAATCCTGCACTTCCACGAGAAATAAGTTGACAGGAATTTTTGAGAAAAATAAAAGTACTATTTTACATGCGATTCAAGTACTTAAGATAACTAAATGCAAGCCAAGCAATGTACAAGAACAATTCATATAAAAAACCTTACAGGTTAAAGGGAAGGCTGGTTTAGGAAGATCAGGTGTTAATATTAAACCAGAGAATGCTGTATCCATGGTGCAGTCTACAAATTCCAGAAGCCTTTTGGAAATACCAACATGATTAGGCCACTCAGTCCCCCAAGCCTGCTCCTTTCAAAGACATCAGTGTGATGCAGCTGGCTTCTCTAACCTGAGCCAGAAGGGCCTAGAGAAGGATTTCCCATACTTACTGGGATTTGTACCAAGCATAGATGTGTAAATGACAACGTAAATAGAAAATACTGGAAAAACTCGGCAAATCTGGCAACATCGGGGGAGGGAGAAACACAGTTAACGATGTGACACAGAGTTAGAGGGACAGGTAGTGTTGAGGAAGCAGGGAGGCTGCAGGAGGGCTTGGACAAGCTGGGAAAATGGGCAAAGAAGAGGCAAATGGAATACAGTGTGGGAAAATGTGAGGTCATGCACTTTGGTAGGAAAAGTAGAGGCATAGACTATTTTCTAAACAGGGAAAGGATTTGGAAATCTGAAGCACAAAGAGAGAGACATGGGAGTCCTAGTTCAGGATTCTCTTTAGGGTTAACATGCAGGTTTAGTTGCTCGTTAAGTAGGCAAATGCATTCACTTCGAGGGGGTTAGAATGGAAGCGCTGAGATATGCAAAGCTCTGGTTAGACTGCATTTGGAATATCGAGTGTATTTGGGAATACATATCTAAGGATATGCTGGCGCTGGAGGGGGTCCAGAGGAGGTTTACAACAATGATCCCAGGTCACGTGAGAAGCAGTTGAGGACTCCGGGTCTGTACTCAATGGAGTTTAGAAGGATGAGGCGGGATCTGATTGAAACTTACACAACACAGAGAACTGAATAGAGTGGATGTGGCAAAGAAGTTTCCATTAGTGGGAGAGACTAGGGCCCAAGATCCCAGCCTCTGAATGAAGGGATGCCCCTTTAGAACTGAGAAGAGGATGAATTTCTTCAGCCAGAGGATGGTTAATCTGTGGAACTCATTACCGCAGAAGATTGTGTAGGACAAGTCATGGAGTGTATTCAAGGCAAGGACAGGTTCTTGATTAATAAGGGGACGAAGGGTTATGGGGAAAAGGCAGGAGCAGGACGTCGAGAAACAGATCAGCCATGACTGAATGGCTGAGCAGACTCGACAGGCCGAATGGCCTAATTCTGCACCTATATCTATGGTTTTATGCGTCCAATACGACTTGCCTGACTTGCTAAAGACAAGCAGAACTTGACAAACAATGAGAAGAATTATGAAAAACGTTTCCGCAATGTTAACAAGTTAGAATTGAAAATGCATACGATGTGGAAGTCTCAGTAGATTGACAGACAAGAGAGAAGCTTAGCAGAATTAGATTTTTAACCATTTAATGGGAGAATTGAAATTATTCTACTTTGTAGCTTAACTAGATCAGCAAAGGCAGTTGCAAACTATCCTGGTTTTGGAAAACATACAAATACAACATCTTTCTCTTTCACTCTGAACAGTTTAAATGTTTAAAAAGGAAAGGGAGGGAAAATGTTTTAAAGAAGTAAATGAACTTGTCTCCCGTCCCCACCACAACCTTTCACATTTAAGTTATTTGACTTCAAAACTCACTGGCTGCTTTGCAGTTTTAATTTGCATTTCTGTTTGTCTTTTCAAGGATACACACTCTACCATCCTTGGTAGAACAGTAATCAATTTACATGGTGATCTTAGATAAGTGAATGATATTTTCAGCATTTTGCTGCAAAAACAGAACAATAGGTTTGGTAACATTCAACTAAAATACACCCAATTTTTAACATTTTGACCTATTCTTTCATGGGAATTTGATCAATTGGGTCAATGGGCTGAGGAGTGGCAGATGGAGTTTAATTTGGATAAAACTATTGCATCTTGGTAAAACAAACAATGGCAGGACTTCTACAATTAATGGTAGGACCCCAAATAGTGCTGTAGAACAGAGAGACCTCGGGGCTCAAGTGCATAATTCTTTTAAATTTGCATCACAGGTAGACAGGGTGTTTAAGAAGATAGTTAGCACGCTTGTCTTTATTGCTCAGACCTTCGTGTATAGGAGTTGGAATGTCACGTTGAGGTTGAACAGGACATTGATAAGGCCTCTTCTAGAGTACTGTGTCCAGTTCTGGTCGCCATGTCATAGGAAAAATATTATTAAATTGGAGAAGGCTCACAAAAGATTAACCAGGATGTTGCCGGGAGTGGAGATTTTGAGTTAGAAAAGTAGGCTGGCATTTTTTCCACAGTAGCGTGGGAGGTTGACAGTTGACCGTTGACCTTAAAGAGGTTTATAAAATCATGAGGGGAACAGGTAAGATGATTAGCAAAGGTCTTTTCCTGAAGGTGGGGGAGTTCAAAACAAGGGGGCATATTTATAAGGAGAGAGAAGAAAGATTTAAAAGGGACATGAAGGGCAACTGGTTTTGCACAGAGACTGGTTACCGTGTGGAATGAATTGCCAGAGGAAGTGGTGGATACAGGTACACACATTAGGGTAAGTTCATGAACAGGAAAGCATTGGAGGAACATGGGCCAAACACAGGCAGGCAGGACTAGTTTAGTTTGGGAACATGGTCAGCATGTACTAGTTGGACCGAAGGGTCTGTTTCCATTCATGGAGCCATACAAAAATGTGCCAGGCTATGACCATTTCTAACAAGAGTAAATCTAGCCACCTCTTGACATATAATGGAGATAATCAGTGAAAATTGACCTGGAAATATATCATCTTCTCTGTTGCTGAGCCAAAATCGTGGAACTCCTTAAACCTCTGGTATCCCTGCACCGCATGGACTAAAGCAGTTTAAAGGAGACAGCTCACCACTATCTTCTCAAGGCCAATAAGGAACAAACTAACTATTGACATTCAAGCTCCATTAATAAAAACAAACTTGTCACTAACTTGAGAATCACAATTCTGGAGATTGTGACCATTGCACTTCCATCATCGACCACAAAAAGCTCATTCTCAGCTCTTTAAACAAATAAAAAAAACCAAAATCCTTTTTGTCATTTGCATCATAGAATCATAGAATCCCCACAGTGTGGAAGCAGACCCTTTGGCCCATCAAGTCCACACCAACCCTCTGAAGAGCATCTCACTCAGACCCACCCCTTATTTTATCCCTGTAACCCCACATTTCCTATGGATAACCCACCTAGCCTGCACACCCCTAGACACTAAGCGCAATTTAGCATGGCCAATCCACCTAACCTGCACATCTTTGGACTGTGGGAGGAAACTGAAGCACCCAGAGGAAATCCACACAGACATAGATAGAATGTACAACTCCACACAGGTAGTAGCCCGAGGGTGGAATTGGACCTGGGTCCCTGACACCGAGACGGCAGTGCTAATCACCGTCCCATCCATGTTTAACTCTTACTATTTCTTGCTTATAAAACCATTACTACTTTCTATAATATGAGTAAATTATCTCAGCTGACACTAGTATTGGACGGAAGGAATGCTTCAGTATCAGCAGGGCCATTTCCTCAGATGCAACATTAAACCAAAACCAGTCTATCCTTTCAGGTGAACACAAATACACTATTTTCAGAAGACCAGCATGTTCTGTCCAATTTTTTATCTTGACGAATATCACTACTAAAAACAACTTTATCTTTTCACTTGCTGTGCTCAATTTAGCTGTTATGTTTCCTACAAAGTAACTGTGACTACATTTCCAAAGTATATCATTGACATATAAAAGCCACTTTGGAGGATTTCTGAGGCCATGAACAGCACAAGATGATTCCAAATCTTTTTGTTGTTTTGAGAAACACCTTTAACTGGGAGTTTAAAATATAAGAACTACTAGCTCACTTTTCAAATTTGTCCCAAGCTAAAGATGAGCTTTTGCCTCACTATCATAATACACACCAAAAACGTATAGTTTACCATTGGCGTGGAAACTACAAGGACAAATCACATCCCATCATTCCACAGTGCACCAAGTTAGATACATCAGCTCTATCTCCGTTGCAGAGTAAAACCTCACGGTATCCAGCTACATAGAATCCAATAGGACATGGAGGTTAATTTAGCACCAGATATATGACATACATGTACAAACATATGAAATAGAAGTAGACAATTTCGCCCCCCAAGCCTGCCATTCAAGACGACAAAGGCTGATTGGAGTTTGAAACACACAAACACTTAACCCAGATTCCCTTCCCTAATCAGAATTTACCTACGCTTTGTCTTAAAAGCTTTCAACGACCTCACCTCCACTAAGTTAGTGTGCCAAAGATGCACAACCGTCCCAAAAAAAGAAAATTCTCATTGTCCTAAAAACACAACTCTAAATTTTAAAATTATCCCCTACTTCTGGAGTCACCTACAAGAGCAAACATCCTTTCCATGTCCACTTGATTAATATTTGAAGATCTTGTACATTTCAAACAGATCATCCCTCACTCTTCTAAACTCCATTGGAAATAAGTCCAGCCTTTCCAATTAAGATAACCCATTAATAAGGACACTTGACATGTGAGCAGAAGCAGACTATTCAGCCCATTGAGTCCAAGTTCATTGCTGATATGATCATACTTAAGTCCACTATCCTGACTATTCTCCACTCCCTTAGTGATGAAAAACCTGTCTATCTCTGCCTTGAATAGACTTTGCAAACCAGTTTGTGGTCAAGAATTCCACATAGATTCATGACACTCAAGAAATTCTTCTGCTGTCATAAACAGGCAACCTCCAAGATTACAGCCTCTAGTCCTAGACCCTCCCACAACAAGAAGGAACATTGCCACATCTACCTTGTCAAGCCCCACAAAACACATTCTGTGTTGCAATAAGATCAGTTCTTATTCTTCTAAACTCTAACAAGTACAGACCCAACGTCTCCTTATATGAAAATCCTTCCATCCCTGGGATCTACCTAGTGAATCTTCTCTGGACTGCCTGCAACCGCAGATTATCTTCCTGCAGATAAAGGATCCAAAATCATTGTCAGTATTCCAAGTCTTTTCTGACTAAATGCCTTAGATAGTTTTATCAAATCTTCCTATTTTTAGACTCCAATCCTTTTGAAATAATGGTAAAAATTCCACTTGCTTGCTATCACTATTCCCTGAACTTGAATGTTAGCTTTCTATGATTCCAGCACAAGGATTCCCAATTCCCTCTGTGCTGCAGCTTTCTCCCACTTAAGTATTCAGATATCAATCCAATAAACCAGGTCTGAACCACCTCCAATGCATTTATGCCCTTCTTTCAATAAAAAGGAGGACAAGACTCTTACCTGTGCCCTGTATAATTGAAACACAACTTCATGTTCAATTTCTTTCATAACAAGGGATAGCATCTCATTAGCTGTCTTGATTAAACATTGTACCTGGATGCTAATTTTTTGTGACTCATGCATTCAGAAAGCCAAAATTCTATTGCTCCTCAGATTTCCCCTGGCATTCTCCATTCAAGTAATAATATGCTTTTCCATTTTCCCCCTGTCAAAGTGAATAAATTCACATCTTCTCACATCTCCTCCATCTGACAGGCTGAGTGGGGGAAAGTCTATCTATATCCTCCTGCAACCTAATGTCCTCTTCACAACTATATTAGTACATTCCTTGCTGTGGTGTGCAAATTTAGCTACTCCAGTCATTGAAGTCATGGATGTACATTATAAGAATTTGATGAAACATGGACACAGATCCCTGTGGGCCTTCACTTTGTCCCATTCTGCCAACCAGACAGAGACCCATTTATTATCCAGTTATCCATACTCTAGCTTGCCGAAAACAATCTTCTATCCACAATATGTTGTTACCCCCTATACCTGGAGCCACTTTCTTTTCGCAATAATCGTTCGTGTGACACTTTTGGAATTCCAGAAGGCATTTGCCAATGAATCCACCAGCTCCCCTTTATCCAAGACACATGTTACTCCTTCAAAGGAAGTCTAACAAAATTGGTTAAACATGTAGTTAGCAGCTGTCACCCCACCAATAATTCCTGACACCCTCCCATGACAAATGTCAAGCTTTTCCTACTGCTTTTTTACCTCCTTCCCCTGAATAGATACTTGCTATTTTCCAGACTCATAGAACATTTCCCATACATCCTCTGAACTTTGGAAAATTTACAGCAATGCATCTACTCTACTTCATACTAGGTTTGCATGCCTCTGGTTACCCAAGGTACCTACCTAAAACTGCCCCATGCCTCGTGCGCATAAAACCACGGCTTGACATCCATCAAATCTCATATGAACCTGGTTTCTGATTGACAGCACCACTCACTGAGGCTTTTTCCTGTAGTTTTCTCAGGCTCAAGACGCCCAATCCAAAAGGAATAGTCTCTTTTTTGCTGGCAGCATCCACCAAGTTTCTTTTAAAAAAAAAAAAACACACATTCTCATGCTCTAAAAAAAGTGGCGCTGGAAGGAACAGCATCTGTTTCCATGGCTTCTCATTAAAGTTGCAGGTTGATGTTAAGATATAGTAGGAACTGCCGATGCTGGAGAATCTGAGATAACAAGGTGTAGAGCTGGATGAACACAGCAGGCCAAGCAGCAGAGGAGCAGGAAGGCTGACGTTTCAGGCCTAGACCCTTAGGCCTGAAACATCAGCTTTCCTGCTCCCGTGATGCTGCTTGGCCTGCTGCGTTCATCCAGCTCTACACCTAGGTTGATGTTAATTAGCATTTGGCACTCCCACCTGATCCTTCCAGAATCACCAATGGCCATTGGGCTTGATACTACCAATAGTTAAATTTTCATCTTGTACTGAGCCAACACATTTTCCCGGGCCTGACTGCCACTCTCCAGCACAATGGATATGGACGGCAAATTTCAGAAACTCCATAGTATTCGGCTTGGTGTGTCAAGTCATGGTGACCAAAAACAAACAAACAAACAAACAAACAAACAAACAAAATCAGTCGCAGCCGATTTTCAGGCCTCAGAGACTGCTTTATCTTAAAGCCAGATGGTTTGCATTGTGTTCATACAGTATTCCATCTTCTCATCTACATGTTTGAACATCCTAGCAACATTGTGCATTCCTGAGGGCCATTTTGAGTTAAAGAATTGGTATCATCAGCTGTGATTCTGCAGATGAAGGAGGCCAAACACTGGAAAGGTTTTAAATTGTTACGGCATTGCATAAGCTGCCAGTACTTAAAGTTGATTAAAAAAAAAAAATAGAAACAGGACCAAATGAGATGCATACTGAAGGATGGAAAAGCAGATATTGCAAAAGCACTGACAGTTACTTTTCATTCTTCCCTGGATTCAGGGATGGTACTGAAGGTTTGCAAAATTGGAAACATTTCACCCTTGTTCAAAAATGGTTGTAAAGATTGGCCAACACCCACAGACCAGTCAACTTAACAATGGTGGTGGGGAAATTTCCAGAAATATTTGTTCAGGTTAGAATGAATACTCGCATGGAAAACTGTGGATTTATTCAGAAGGGTCACAAAAGATTTGTTACGGGAAAATCATGTCTGTCTAACTTGGATTTTTTTTCTGTAGTAAAGAAGAGAATCTATTAGGGAAAGACTGTTGATGCGGTATACATTGACTTCCAAAAACTGTTCACTATTACAGCCACACAACAGACTAGTGAACAATGTTACAGCTCATGGAATGAAAGACAGTAGCAACATGGACACAAAATTGGCTCAGGCATTCGAAAAAGAGCAATACTTGTTTTTTCGGGCTAAAGGGAGGTTTTAGTGGAGCTGCTCAGGGGTCAGCATTGCAACCCCTGTTTCCCTTCACATATATAAATGATCTGGATCTTGGCATGCAGAGTTTGTGGATGACACTAAACTTGGGATAATAGCAAACTGCAAGGAAAACAGTGTAGAGCTTCAAAAGAGCATTGATACATTGGAGAAGTGAGCAGGTAGGTGGTCAATGAAATTCAATCTGAAGAACTGTAACAGGATACATTTTGATGCAAAGAAAATGGAGAAATAGGAGAAAACAGGGTTACAATTCCAAAAGGTATACGGGACCAGAGACACCAGAGTGCATAGTTTCACAAGTCATTTACCAGATAGCAGAACAGATGGAGAGAGCTTTTAATAAAGCAAATGGAATCCTAGGCTTCATATAAAGGGATGTAGAGCACAATGGCAGGGACGTTGTGAAGAATTTATTTGGACACTGGTTAACCTATATCTAGGAGTACCGGGTACAGTTCTGGGCACCCACATAGTATAAAGGATCACAGTGTGCGCAGAAGAGGTGAATGAGATTAGTTCCACGTGTGAAAACCTTAGTTACGAGGATAGGTTGGAGAAGTCGGGACTGCCATTCTTGGAGGGAAAGCCAAGTAGAGATTTACTAAAGTTTCAAAATCATGAGCGATCTGGACAGAGTCAGAAAGTCTTACATCACAGAAACAGACCCTTTGGTCTAACCAGTCCATAATCCCAAACTAAACTAAACTAATCCCACCTGCCTGCTGCTGGCCCATATGCCTCCAAACCTTTCCTATTCATGTACTTATCTAAATGTCTTGCAAATATTGTACCTGTACCCATATCCACCACTTCCTCAGGACGTTCATTCTAAATTCAAACCACCCTGTGTAAAAAAAAAAAAAAAAAAAAATTGCCCCTCATGTCTTTAAAATCTCTCTCCTCAAAAATTTGAAATCTCCCATCCTAGGGAATACACAATTACCGTCAAGTCTATCTATATTTCTCAACATTCTATAAACTCCTAGAAGGTCACCTCTCAACTTCCTACAGTCCAGTGAAAAAAGTCCCAGCCTTTCTTTTTAACTCAAACATTCCATACTCAGCAATATCCTTGTAAATCTCTTCTGAACCCTCTCCAAGCTTGACCATATCCTACCTATAACTGGGTAACCAGAAGTGGACACTGTAGTCCAGAATAGGCCTCACCAATGTTCTGTACAACTTTAACATGACTGCCCAATTCCTATATTCAAAGGACCAAGCAATGAAGGGAAGCTTGCCAAATGCCATTTTAACCACCCTGTTTATGTGTGATGCAAACTTCAAAACAAAAAAATTATGTATCTGCAGCCCTAGGTCCCTCTGTTCTACAATACTACCCAAGACCCCACTGCTAATTGGATAAGCCCTACCATTGTGTGCTCTATCAAAATGCAATACCTTGACAGGGAGAAACCTCCTTTCTTTAACATATTCAGTCATAGGACATGGGCATCACTGGGTCACCAGCATTTATTGCCAAATATTACTCGTAAATAGTTTGAGAATCAGATGGCACAGTTTTAAGGTGTTTTGTAAACAAGATAAAGGGTGACGAGTGAAAAAGAAACTTTATTACACAGCAAGTAGTTAGAGAATGGAATGCACTACCTGGACGTGTGGTGGAGGCAGGTTCATTGGGGCATTCAAGAGGGCATTGATTCAATTTAACTCATTCTCCAACGTGCAGGGTTACAGGAAAATTGCAGGAGAGTGACACCAAGTTAAAATACTCACAGAGCTAGTGCGAACACAAAGGGGCTAAATAAACTCTTTCTACTCTGTCTGTGATTCTGTGAAATAGTCACCTGAAGTAAGGGACAGTGAATTTATATCAGTGCTTTACAAAGAAATGTTCTTAATATAGACTGACTTCCTCTCCTTTTTCCCCAAGGAATGCAAAGGATTTTCAATTTATCTTAAGGACAGCAGCCAAATACAAAATATTCACACTCTTTTCAGACCATATCTTTATTTTTACATAAGATTCTTGAGCCACTTAATAGGGAAGAGTAAGAAAGATGATTTTCTGTTGTCTTTCTTGCCCTCACTATCCTTCATTACAGTCTAAGGAGAACAAAGAGAAAGCTTTTAAAGAAAGTGGAGGCAGGGTTAGAGTTAGTGTCCACATTTAATTGGAAACAACTACCTCCACTGGATATTGATTCACATATTTGCTGTCCAAAATTGGGGCCAAACCCAATCTTTCAGACTCATATGGAAACACTACAGCAATCACAAAATTAGACAGGTAGTTCTGATATAATGTGTGTTTCATTAACACAAACTGGCTGTAACATGATTGATGAATAGTGGACAGTGTTTGAATAACACAAAGTTTCTGCTGTACAGGTATATCAATTTCCCTATAGCACCAGGTTATGCAAGAACGCAACTATTGTTGTAGGAGAACTACCTGTACAATTACACAGCACGGAAACAGACCCTTCTGTCCAACTCATCCAAGTCAACGAGATATCCTAAACTGATCTCGTCCCATTTACCAGCATTTGACCCATAATCCTCTAAACGTTTCTTATTCATCAAGGCATCCGGATGCCTTAAAATGTTGTAACTGTACCAGCCATTACCACCTCCTCTGGCAGCTTATGCCATACATGCACTATCCTCTGCATGAAAAGTTACCCCTCAGGTCCCTTTTAAATTTTTATCCTCTCACCGTAAACCTATGCTCTCTAGTTCTCAATACCACTAGCCTGAGGAAAAGACTTCCTTTTGTCAAGATGCAAGTATCCAATGGAGGACTACCCAGCGTTTAGTTACAATTCTGGTCTCTACTCTTCACTGGGACAGGGGCTCAACTCTGCGTTTTAAAAAGCAGACAAGAAAACTAACACAAAGCTATAATTACACCACTGTATATACTGTAACTGTGCCAAATTCAACATTACAACAGTCTGTCAGCAAAAATGTTCTCTTCTGTTCAAAGCTCCTACCTTGTTTTTCAGTAAATGAAAGTTTCACAAAATTTCACTTGGATCTGTGTACCCCAGGCCATAACATTAAGTGCATATTGGAGTACTGTACTTAAATTGCAACTAAATTGAGAACAACTAAAGCAAGATGAATTATGTTAACTTATTAAGCTCCACACCAAGTCGCTGTACCAGCTGACATAGTGAGGTCAATGGTGAAAAAGATACCAGGATGGATTGCAGATACAAAGTCATGTTAAACATTTGAATTAAAGCCAAACTAAAAAACAGCCAATTCTCTCTCAGATACTGAACATGCCATAGTCGATATACACTTTCGGTGTTAAATGAAGCATGTGCAAAATGCTGTCAGCTATGATGCATGTTTTTGCACAGACTATCAAATTTTACTTAACTATTTTACCTCGATGCTGAAAAATTTATTACCTTTGTTTATTAAACAACATCCGTTGTCTCTGTGCAGATCAATTCCACACTCACTGAAGAGTGCTAGGCAGATTATGCAGCAAACACATCTTAAACAAGATGCTTATATCCATGCTTAGGAACACGCCACTCATCACTTAAACATTTACCACTTCCTCCTATGGATCTTGATCCCTAGTACATTTTATTGTGTATTTGAGAAGGGTTTCTATTCGTGATTTATTTAATAATATTCAGTCACTCTTAATACCTGCTTCCTTCATTGAATACGGTGTGGACTTAAGTGACCCCTCAGCAAACTACCCGCGAATCACAGTGCAACATTCCTGTGGTTACAGATCAGTGCATCATTGGTTCAATGACAACACCACAAGAGTTCACTAATCTCATTCAACACACACATGTTATCCATCTGGAGGGGACAAAACAAGCTCCAAAGTCAGTCCCAAGCACAAAATCTGAAAATTATCAGCAGTTTTTTGTTGTTTTTTTCATGGGATGTGGGTGTCACCGGCTTGCTCAGCTTTTAATCACCCATCCCTAACTGCCCTTGAAAGGGCAGATTGTGAACTGTTTCCTTGAACCACGACAGTCCATTTGGTGTAGGTGCACCCCCAATGTCAGGGAGTTCCAGGATTTGGCCCAGCGATACTGCGGGAACATTTGGTTGGTTATAAAACTGGCCTGTAGTTGATTACAATAGCTTCCCATGATATTCTTGGTCTCATTGTGCTGCTAAGGAATGCTTACAGACTCTATTTACATAAGAAAAAGATTAATTATATTTAAAAACCCATCTTACTGTGGCTCCATATGGCCATTGATCTTATGACATTGCATCACAAGAAGTGATGCAGCCTGTATTAGCTGATCACGGTCAGACATAGCCCCCCTAACGACACTACCATTCAGTTAAAGAGAGATACAGAACAGCAAACTTAAAAAGGAAAAGGACATGTTATGGCTTGTTTGTCAGCGAGGGCAGACACAAAGGGGCAAGATAGCCTTTAACAGTGCGATAAACTTTCAAATATTTTTCTAATTCTTGAAATATCACAAGCATGCCACAAACAAAAGATACCACAGGATCAATACATGACTTCATGTAGTTTTTTTTTTGGACCTCTCACACACACAAAATTAATTGTGCCACCCCTTGACATTCTTGTTGAAACAGCTACACCACTCCAGTAATTTAAAGTGCCCAACTTGTGTGAGGCCAGCACAGAAACATTCAGGCTGCAGAGCTTAACGAAGCATTGGAAAGGATATCCATCAAGATTTATCTTCAATTGTAAATGTTACTTACCCATTGTATACCGACCACTCAACAACATACACAGTTTAAGAACCAGCAGCAATCTAGATCATTGCTTTTCCAGTGATATTGCTGAACTGATTCAAAGAGATTAAATAGGGAATAACCTTAAGTCTCCTCAAAATATATATGTAGGTAAAGTTACTGAATTAAACATCAGAGAGTTCGCCTACGCAGTACATAGGAGAAAATATTCCCTCCAAATGGAGAACAATACCACTGGCATTTTGACAGTCCCCAGTAGAAATTCTTATTTCTAATCAGTTCACAATCTAATTTTATACAAGCAAAAACTAAACATGGAGACAACATAGCACGGAAATAGATTTTCTACCTGCTAAAAGTCTGTAATAAGAAGGGGAGGTGACAGAGGGCTATCAAATGCAAGGATTTGAATTTAAACTCTGTTCTCTTATTGCTCCCAATCTTAATGGTTGTCAACCTCCTTTATCTAACACGCATCGATTGCAATTTCACTTCATTTTAAATGCCTTATTTTTCCTTGAACAGTTCATGGCTAATCAGCAACTTCATTTTGAATTTTTAAATTTATTGTAAAATATCTCAAAATGTAACTATTGTAACAATGTCAAAATAAATGTTAAATAAAGGAGTCAAATCAAACATATGCTTCACATTTTGAAAAAATAATAATCCAAAGCATATTTTAGTATTGCAGAAAATAAGCTTAAAGCCTCAAAACACAAATTTGACCTGTCTATATATATGCTTTGTGCTAAATCTGTTTCTGAAATTAAGATGTCTACTTACTTCAGCAGTTATACAGAAGGAAATATTTTGTCTATAAATTGGTCGTTTCGTTTTAAAATAAAACAGAAAAATCTGGAGAGAGATGTTAGGACCAAACGTTTTGCATTTTTCCTTGAATAGAGATCAGACATTTGTCGTGTGCAAAACAGCCACTAAAATGGAATCTTTTTAGGGACACATGCATCATTGCATTTATTCTACAGTGCTCATGTCTCAGAACATGTTACAAGTTGCTGTAAACACTGGGCAAGTCAGTGAGAATAAAAGAGACCATGAAAGGCAAGGTCAAAATCATAAGCACTGCTTATTTGAGGGTTTAAAAGGAGTAGAAAAATGACCAGAGGATCAAAGTGACGGACAGTAGTTTAAAATGCAGGCAATAAAGGATGCAAAGCAGGTAGAGAATAAGCAAAATTGGAAGACACTTGCCGGAACACAAAGGAGGAGATGATAGATATCCTGTGTGGGAAGGCTACAGAAGGAACCAAAAATAAAGTCAACCCAGTGGAGGAAAACAAGTAGACTTTGGCAGAGAGAGGAATGATGACAGTGAGCGGCAGCCAAATTGCTCAATTGGAATAACCACTTTCAGTTCAGATTTTAAAATCATGGAAGAAAACACTAAGCATCAAAACACACGGATTGTAAGTAAAAAAACAAAATAAATCACCAGAAATACAAGCTAGAGATGTTCATTTCATAAGCCAGAAAAAGTGTGCTGAATATTTGAGACTTGGGGAAAGGGTAAAAAGTCAGGCTAGTCACCAAACTGTCAATTTCCAATAATAGCACTAATCCCCTTACCTTTCACACTTGGTGTTAAAGTGCTAACCATTCATTTTCCAGTATAGTGTCTACAGTTTAAGGTACATTTCGTCTACAAAAGCAGCAACTCCTGCAGTTCTGCTTTTTAGTGACGCTGCAGGTAATAACGGATGAGACCAGTCACAGATGGACCAGACGCAAAAAGCAAAGCAATGTAAAACTGCTTGGAGGAAGAACCCTTATTTGAGAGATAATAGGAACTGCAGATCCTGGAGAATCCGAGATAACAAGGTGTGGGGCTGGATGAACACAGCAGGCCGTTGCTGCATCATAGGAGCAGGAAAGCTTGACGTTTCGGGCCTAGACCCTTCA
>JAHRHZ010000061.1:13166487-13183252 GCA_024137785.1 Ginglymostoma cirratum | reverse complement strand
CATCCAGCCCCATGCTTGTTATCTCGGATTCTCCAGCATCTGCAGTACCTTTTATCTCAGGAAATATTAAGTCAGCTCACCAAAAACTTGGACAAGGAGGTAGTTTTTAAAAAGGAGAATCTTAAAAACGATGGAAGTAAGCTATTCAGGTTTCTGGGTGGAATTCCAGGACTTATGCTCTCAGCAGTGAGGTCACAGCTGTCACCGGAGAAATTAAAACTGAGAATTTTGAAGAGGCACTATCTGGGGGAGCACAGGTATCTGGGACAGCATATGTTCTAGAGCTG
Organism: Ginglymostoma cirratum; assembly: GCA_024137785.1. Taxonomy (NCBI): domain Eukaryota; kingdom Metazoa; phylum Chordata; class Chondrichthyes; order Orectolobiformes; family Ginglymostomatidae; genus Ginglymostoma; species Ginglymostoma cirratum. The sequence goes on along the minus strand of JAHRHZ010000061.1, from coordinate 13,182,965 downwards.
AGGAATAGAGGGTACAAGGTAATGTAGAAGTTTGAAAACAAAAGGTGAGAATTTTAGCCCAACTGGCAATGATGAGACAAAAGATTTCATTTTGTTTTAAAAAGTCACTAATTCTCAATTTTCAACAATGCCTTTTTAATAAATTTAAAGATTCAAAATAAACTTGCTGTATATCCATAAACTGTTAAGGAAGGAGGCAAGCCAATTAATATAAAGTGAAATCGACCTTAAGGTGATATTTCTTCTCAACTAGCTGGCACAAACCTATAACAAGAATTCCAAAAATGGTGAGAAAAACAGGCTAGTAGGGTCTAGGCCCGAAACGTCAGCCTTCCTGCTCCTCTGATGCTGCTTGGCCTGCTGTGTTCATCCAGCTCCACACCTTGTCATCCTAGTATAATTGAAACTGCCTACAGAACAACATTGGCCAGTACTCCACAACAATGTTGAAAGCAAACAGATAAATAACATATCAAATGATCATTCAAAATGCAGTTTTATTATTTCATTATTATTGGTGAATGGGGGAAACAAAGTGAAATAACATGAGACATTTCCATAAATTAAATATTTGGGTGTGTGTGTGGGTAAAGGCAACAAAAACATCAAAATAGAACGTGGTAAGGTGGGGAAATTATATCACAATTGTAAGTTGCAGAAAATAAAATTAACATAACAGCACATTTGGAACCAAACTATTGCAATTAAAAAAAAAGGAGCTGAAACAAATTGCACGGGCTAAAACCTTTGTAGAATTTACTCGACAGAAGTTAGAGTAAAATAAAAAGCAGCAGCATTGAAAAACAGATTCACATCCTGATTGCTGATACACGGGGTACGAGGGAATAGTCAATATCATCACTTCACGCTGCTTACGTGGTATCGAAACAAATAACTCAACCTGCTGTCCTCATAGATGCATCGTATTAAAACAACGTCCAATATTACGGAAACACAGTAACTGCTTTGTTTGTGCGGATGGTACAAAACCAGAGATTATTATTGCAACACCGCCTGTAAAACACAGGGCCAGTTCAAGGGCGTAAAAAGAAACTAAATACAAATAATGTCCCTACACTTCCACCGCCCAACAGAAAAAAAGGGAAAATACTGAAAAAGCGAAGGGAGAGGAAGATGGAAGGTAGAAGGAGCACGGAAAAGCAGAGACAATACTCACCAGCCTGAAAAACACAGCACCAGAAGGAAGGCACTATGGTGTTACTCGGAATCTGCTGAAGGATTTTTTCAGAAAGAGAGAGTAATGTGTATTGACACCCACTGAACTGCAATGTTACTCAGATATTACAGTGTAGCCACTGGGCGAATGACATTTCCACCCTTGGCTGTAGCATTGCTCGGGCTGGCCAGGGGGAGACCAGCTTGGGGAGATAGTGTCTCGGAGCTCAGCTCGGCTCGCCAGAGCATTCCCCCTGCTCGCTCACAACTCTCTATCCAGTAAAATACACCCCGTCCCTCCCTCCCCGGAGTTCTTGGCTGTGCTTCGGCCTTAGCCTGGTTCAGTAGGCGGCTCTCACTCCCCGCCACGCACCGAGGTGGCACAGTCCAATCCCAGCTGATCCCAAAGAGATCCCCGCATCAGTTTCTCTTCCCTGAGTGAGTCGGTAATGTGACAAATATTACAGAGATGGTGCATATCTTTCCTTACGTCTCGAAGGTCTATTTACAGCAGATCACCTTCAATGACACTATTTCTACATAAACACTCGTATGTTTATAATACCTACAGTATTTAAATAATTTAGTCTCCACCTAATCACTTTACAACTTTTCTTTTGTGCTGTAGTTTTACCCTGGCCAACCTCTGCTCCTTCTTACACGCAGTTCGTCTGTCATCTCGCACAATTCTGATGATAGGTTGTGTCTGATAAGTGTACGCCCTTTTCTCTCCCGTTACACATGTGATCTGACTAGGAGTTTAAATTCGCTGCCTGATAGGGTGCTAGACACAGCTTCAATTCTCGCCTTCCAAAATAAATTGAAGAGACACTTGGAGGAGGAAGAAAAAATTGCAGGCATTTGGTGAAAGGGCAGGCATGGTTGGGATCGGTCAACAAAAGAACTAACACAGATTATTCGGCAGAATAGTTTCCGCCTGCGCTGTACTTTTCTTATTTATTCGTTTACAGGGTGTGAGCATTGCTGACATTTGTTGCTCACACCGATTACCCATGAGAGGCTGTCTTCTTGAGCCATTGCTGAAGATCATGGAGCTCAGGGACTCCCACTGTGCTGTAAGGGAGGGAGTTCCAGCATTTTAAATCCACACACACTGAAGAATGATTGCATTATAGCCTGGATGGTGTGAGGAAGTAATGTTAGGATCGTGATTTTTGTATTTAATTATTTTAGAGTTTGAATTTTGAACTAGTGGTATGTGAGTTTTCTTCTATGTGCACAAGAAGGTTTTATAATTAACTTTCAGTCTTTCTGAAGCCATGATTTTTAAACCAGTATGTCTCAGAAAACAGCTGACTGGCGAGTCATCCTGGAGTGATCATGTGAATTTGTTTGCACTGCGAGTGTCTTTAAATTGGAGAGAGCAAACACTGTAAGGCATTAGATATAAGAGATAACACAGTGTGGAGCTGGAGGAACACAGCAGGCTAGGCAGCATCAGAGGAGCAGGAAAGTCGACATTTCGGGACCCTTCTTCAGAAAAAAATGAAGAAGGGTCCCGACCTGAAATGTCAACTTTCCTGTCCCTCTGATGCTGCCTGGTCTGCTGTGTTCCTCCAGCTCCACACTGGGTTATCTCTGAAAGCTAGGACTATTGGTGCACATTGTAGCGTTTTCATGTATCTACTGCTCTTGTTCACTAGATGGCAGTGATCACAGGTTTGGAAGATGCTGCCAAAGGCTGCAATGCATTTTGTAAAGGGTACATTCTGCAGCCACTGTGGGTCACTGATGAAGGGATTGGATGTTTGTGGATGAGGTGCCAATCAAGTCAGCTGTCTTGCCCTGGATGGTGTCAAGCTCCTTTAGTGTTGATGGAGCGGCACCTATCCAGGCAAGTGGAGAGTATTCCATCACACTCCTGCCTTGTGCCTTGTAGATGACAAACAGGTGTTTGAGAGACAGAAAGGAAGTTACTCGCTACAGAATGCCTAGTCTCTGACCTGCTGTTGTAGTCGTAGTATTTTTATGGCTGTTCAGTTCAGCTTCTCATTCATAGTGACCCTCAGGATGTTGACGGATCTTCATTGATTTCATGAGAAAAATGTTTTTCGATAAAATAAGAACTAACTTTCTACCCCTTGCATATTTCTGATATGTGGATGATATGCTTGCTATATTTGTAACAGCAACTGCATTGAAGAATTTCCTCATGTGTCTTAATGGACTCCATCCTGCGTTCAAATTCACATTTGAAACGGAGGAGTCAAATGAGCTCTTTCCTCAGTGTCCTAATTGAGGAGTCAGCCAGGTAGTTCTCTACTACCGTTTCTCACAAACTATTTTCACTGATCAATACACACGTTGAGATTTGTATAGTTCCACAGCTTTTTAGAATGGTCTCATAACCTTATACGTAGAGCTCAAGCGAGACATTCACCATACAAACTTGACACTAAAATCGGGTGCACCAAATCCATTCTGTACAATAATGGCTACCTTGTTCAGATCATTTCTTGCTGTACATCACACTATTGAATGGAAGACTCTTAGGCCTCTTTGATCCTGGAAAGTGCCCAGTCTAACCCAGATTAGGGTAAGGTATCTCAAACATTTAAGCAACAGATGAGGTCAGCTATTTTTACACACTGCTTCTATGCATTAGCAACACAAGTGATGTTCTCTGCTGACAGGATGCCACTGTTAGGCCAAAATTTGTTCTCTGTGTCACACAAATGAGTGATGTAGTACAAAAATTTCGGCGCCAGTGTGGTGCCAGCTATTATGATGCAAAAAACTGGAGGATTGTATCAAACAATCAAATTCCTTTGGCTAAAAAAGACCAAGGAACCATGGATACTGGAAGTCAGAAACAAAAACAGAAATTGTAGGAAAATCTCAGCAGATCTGGCATCATCTGTGGAGAGAGTAACAGAGTCAATGTTTTAGGTTTGAGGACCATTGACCCTTCTTTTCTGAAGAATGGACACTGGACCCAAAATGTTAACTCTGCTTCCTCTCTCTACAGATGCTGCCAGACCTGCTAAGTTTTCCCAGCAATTTCTGTATGTACATTCCTTTGGCTGTTCACAGCAGGCAAAGTACTGATCCATACCGAAGCAGCCTGCACTTGCAAAACTGTGTCTGTCATTAGATGTGATTCTGCAATTGGACAACATCTGCTCGATAATCCTGAGTGTGCAAAAATTTATGCTGATAACTAATTTAAGATTGTCAATCTGTTTCTCAATGAGGTGACTTTAGGTGTACTGGAAGCTACATATATTAAAACACAGTTCTTTGCACACAGGAAGAATATGTACACTGTGTCTGTTTCAACTGAATAACATAAGTGACAGCCATTCGCTGGTTCATTTCTTAGGAAAGTGCCCTGACCAATCAGAACCAAACTGCCTGGCTGTTAACTGTCAATCATCTAATTGGTACATTCTCTATGGCAATGCCTCTACCAATCAGATTCCACTTTCCAACCAATCAACACTCTTCTCTCATGCAACACAAATGTTGATGTTCTCCTCAAATTGGAATTCTTGCAAAAGGTCCTGATGAGTACAAGAGGAAAATATTGGACAAATTGTGTATTTTTCAGAAATACTCAAGTGATGTTGATCGCAGTAGATTGAGAGATGATAATGTCATTGAATGTAAAGGGGCAATGGTGAGATAGTCATTATCTGGCACTGGTGTGGCACAAATGTTATCAGCCACTTGTGAACCTAAGTCTGGATGTTGTTTAGGTCTTGCTGTGTATGTCCATAGACTGCTTCAATCATCCCATAATTGACTAATCATTTTCTGTTTGTGTTTCAGTATCCAGCATCTTTAGCTACTTTTGTTTATTTTTTGTCTCTTTTGTATTGTGTCCTATATGCTCCAAGTTGCTTTCTGACCACATTTATTCCAAGAAAAACACCAAAAATTAATAATACATTTCCACTACCTTCCTGGCTTCAGACTAAATATCGCTTTAGAACCTTTGTAATCTCTGGAATGAGCAGCTCCAATATGGGCCTGGATTTTAAAGTCTCAATGACGATGAGATTGTCAAGATCCTACTGAAACTGACAACAGATTCTGGAGTCTGTGGGAAACTCAGTTAATTGCAGTAATCCATAAGTTATTGTTACTGTGGATAATCTATAGTACTATTGGCAGAACGTTGTCAGGACCCATTGCATTTGCAATATCCAGTAGTGTTACTGAAAGTGAGCTGTTCTAGTGTTTCTTGAAATCACTAAACTGATGACAACTTGTCATTTTATGCTGTTAATCTCACTGTAAAAGCAATTTGAATAGTTATACAATATTGAATGAGATGTAACTGAGTTTAGAAGACTGGGACTGCTCCCGCGGGGCCACTGAAGCATCCATGGCCTACCAAAGAAGGAAGTATCACTCTTCATTCCACTGCCACTCTCCCATTAATCCCCAGGTCATTCCCAATCATTGCACACCATTTCCAACTACTAGCTGCAGAAAATTCTCTCTCTTTGGACTTGTGTATTCTGCTAACTTGCCCATGACCCCCAGGGAGTAACACCCAATTCCTCCCAGAACCACCATCCTGGACCTCTGAGTACCCAGGTCTCAGAATATGCAATGGCAAGGCTGCTCCTGTACCTCTCCCAATGCAGATTCTGACACCTTTAGGGTAACTGTACACCTGGAAAGTATGGATACTCAACCTAGTGAGCACCTCACAGTGACAGCTCTGCAGCTCACCAGGAAGGAAGAGCCCAGATCACGGGCATGAAGAGGAGCATCAGAGACCAGGCACCAGCTCAGCCCCAGGCAGGAGAGGACCTTATGGGGACCCCAGTCAGGGGCTTCATCTACATGCACACAGAGGAACAGCAGCAGCAAATAGCCTTCTGGGACACAATGGCCTTCATTGCCCAGAAGCCGCAGCAATGCAGCGAATCCTGCGACAGTCAGACTACCTCCATGGACAGGCTGGTGGCTGCCATGGAGATCCAAGCCCAGTTCCCTCAGTGGTTTCTGGAGAGGAGCACACACTGGAACCTGCATTGCCCCAGCCACTGGTCCTCAGGACCGAAGGCTGTCAACAGGGCATGGACAACCATGACCCAGTCCAGGTGCCCTCTCCTCACAAAGAGACAGGGCAGTGCCAGGTAGCACCAAACCAGAGGTGGAACCTTATGCAAGCCCCTCTACACTTTCCAGTCAGTGATAATTGCCCAGGTTGAATTAGTCCTGCTTTTCATGAACAGGTCACTCCTTGGAAATTTTCCACATTGTCAGGTAGATGGTAATGTTGTGGCTGTACTGGAACAGCTTGGAAGAAGGGTTCTGACCTGAAACGTCAGCTTTCCTGCTCCTCTGATGCTGCCTGGCCTGTTGTGTTCCTCCAGCTCCACACTGTGTTATCTCTGACTCCAGCGTCAGCAGTCCTCACTATCTCTTGGCTAGGGGCGGGGATGGTTCTGAAGCACAGGTCTATAGTACTGTTGCCAGAACGTTGTCAGGATGCATTGCATTTGCAAAATCCAGTGACTTCATCGGTTTCATGACATGACTTGGAGTGAATCAAATTGGTTTGAATGTGGCATCTGATGGGTAAGATTGAAGTGCGTGGAATTGGGAATAGTGTATTGAGATGGTCAGTACTAGGACCCACAGCTATTCACAATATAAATGATTTAATGAGGAACAAAATGTAACATTTTGAAATTTGCACATGACACAAAGTAGTGGAAGGATGAGCTGTGAGGAGGATGTAAAGATGTTGCAGGAAAGTTGATGTTTTGGGTTGAGACCCTTCTTCAGAAATTTCTGAAGTTGGGTCCCAACCTGAAATGTCAGCTTTCCTGCTCCTCTGATGCTGCCTGGCCTGCTGTGTTCCCCCAGCTCCATACTGTGTTATCTCTGACTCCAGCATCTGCAGTTCTTACTATCTCTCTGTAAAGATGTTGCAGTGTGATTTGGACAGGCTGAGTGACTAGGCAAATGATTGGCTGATGCAGTATAATGTGGATACATGAGATTATCGACTTTGGTAACAAAAACAGGAAGGCAGATTATTATTTGAATGGCTGTAAATTGACACAGGGGAATGTTCTATGAAGACCAGGGTCTCCTGGTGCACCAGTCAGTCAATGACAGTAAACATGCAGGTATAGAGAAGAAATCAAAATGGTATGTTGGCCTTCATAGCAAGAGGATTCCAGTACTGGAATAATGATGTCTTCTATAGCTATACAGGGCATTGATGAGACCACAGCTGGAATATTTTGATCTCCTTATCTAAGGAAAGATGTTTGTGCTACCAACGGAAGGGTTTACCAAATTGATTCCTGGGATGGCAGGACTAACAATGAGGAGCAACTGTGTCAGTTATGATTGTATTCACTGGAGTTTAGAAGAATGGTGGGGGAGGAGTCTCATAGAAACCTATAAAATTCTAACAAAACTAGACAGGATGAAGACAGGAAAACGATGGGGAAGCTGAGAACCAGTAGTCACAGTCTAGGGATATGTTGTAGGCCCAATTAGGACTGAAACGAGGGGAAATTTTTTCACCCAGAGAGTGGTGAGCCTGTGGAATTCTCTGCCAAAGAAAGCAATTGAACCTAAAACATTGATTGTTTTTAAGAATGAGTTGGATGCAGTTCTTAGGGCTAAAGGGATCAAAGACTATGGGGAGAAAGCAGGAACAGGGTAATGAGTTAGATGGTCAGCCATAACCAGATTGAATGGTGGAGTGGACTCAAGTAGCTGACTGGCCTAATCCTACTCTAATTTGCCATGTTGTTATGAGCAGGGCAGCTAGAGCAGTTGAACAGATGTGCCCTGGAGGAAAGTTGGTCTTCAGTGAAAAGAGGCCTCAGAGGGAGAAAGATTTGATAAAGATTTCCTCAACCAAATGTAAACCACAGGCTTGTTGCATGTTTAACCCTAATTTCCCTTCAGGTTTACAATGACCAGAACCCCTGCTTCATGATCTTGGAGCCGTCTGTGTTTCATATCAGTAAAACAGATAGTGAGTTCCTGACAAACAATTCAGATCTAAAAGTGCTCACCTTTCTCACATTATGATGGAGAGAAAATATCAAACAAAATCCAATGATTTCACAGCCACCCCAGAAGAAAGCTGCTGCTGAGAGGCAAGACACAAAGCTGTAGCTGTGGAGAACTAGGGGAAAACTGTTTGTGTTAAAGAACAAGCAAAATTCTAACGAGATGTGCCTTTAAGAGGGATTTGTTCTGCCTCCTGTTTCTATTGAAAACGAGCTATTGTAGCTATTGTAAACCTAGTCATGAGCTGTCTGGTCAATGGAAAGCAGAGCAAATAGCTTTGGGTTTCTTTATATAAAAAAGTAGTCAAACCTTTCAAGCATTGACAGATTTGATTAAGGAATATTATGATCCCAAACCTCCTCCTAATTCTGAGATGCTATCAGTTTTATTTGTCTGTTTGAAAACAAGGGGACCTGTATTGGGATTTTTGATGAGGTTATGATGAGTGGCAGTGGCATGTGATTTGGGGTTAACCCTGAATGAGATGCTGAGAGACTGTTTGGTATGTGGGATCAGTGATGTAACCATTCAAAAGCACCTACTAGCTGAAGCCCAACTGGAGTTCAAATAGACACCACAACTGGCTTTGTCATTGGAAAATGCAATAAGTGGATCATGGGAACTCCAGGGCATCCCAATGGAAGTGGACACCCTCACCTGTCTGACTGGGCTTAGGGTCTTGAGTGTAGGCAATCACACAGCTTCACACTGGGCACATCCTGAGCAGGGGGACCCTAAATCAGCCCATGGAAAAACCGCAAAACAAAGCCAAGCTTTGGCCAAATGGCCAAAGTGTTCTTCAGACTCCGGGCTGGCAGACCATTGTAGTTGTTGCCGGTATGCAGACTCGAGACAGCAAAGGGGTCCTATTAGATCTGACTTAAGTAGGAGAATTCATAAACGAGTATCCAGGAGAGTTTTCACCCTGGAAAGTCCACGTACATGTGGTTTGGAACAGTTAAATCGCATAGTAACATCCAAATCAGAACCAAACAAAATAAATGTCTGGTTAAATGGTCACCCAGTTCTCACGGAGATCGATACTGGCGCAGCACTATCAGTGGTCGCAGAACCAGTCTTTAACAAGATTCGCTCTGGACTCCAACCCTTATGTTTGCACAAGACCTCGGCCAGACTGTGAACATACACCGGGGAACTGTTACAGATTAAGGGTACAACTTAGGTTCTGGTCTCCAGAGAGAAGCAGTTGGTGCAGTTAGCACTGATTGTAGTAAGTGGCTCCAGCCCAAGTCTATTGGCACGTAATTGGTTGAGAAAGATTCACCTTGATTGGCTCAACATTTTTCAATTAGAAAATGGCCACCTGTGTCAAGTCCTAATTAAATACCTAGAGGTTTCTCAGGAAGGCCTAGGGATTATCAAAGGAGCCAAGACCAACTTGCTGGTTGACCAGGAACCAATTCTGCCATTCTGCAAGGCCTGTCCAGTGCCATTTATCTTAGGGGCAAAAATAGAAATCAGCAGGCTAGAAAGCAAAGGAAACATCAAATCAGTGCAGTTTGCAGAATGGGCAGCACCGGTCGTACAGATTGCAAAGCCTGACAGCTTAGCTTGCCTTTCTGGGGATTTTAAGTAAATGGTAAACCACTCCTCGCAGCTGGATAAATACCCGGTACCTCGTAGAAAGGACTTGTACGCCAAAGTAGGGGGGGCTGTCCTTTATGAAGCTGGACATGAGCCATGCCTACTTACAATTGCAACAAGATGAGGGGGTTCCAGAAATATGCCACAATTAATACCCATTAGGTTTGTACTAATGTACAAGACTGCCATTTGGGGTATCATCAGCCTGTGCCCTTTTCCAGTGGACCATGGAGAACATTTTACAAAAGCTACCCCAGGTTGCCATTTATCTGGATGATGTGCTAAAAACCGGGACGACCAATAAAGAGCACCTGGACATAGTACTTAAATATTTCTCCCAGGTGAATGTACACCTTAGAAGGGAAAAATATGTGTTCCAGGCACCCCAAGTGACCTACTTGGGCTACAGGGTTGATTAGACTGGGTTACACCCATTGGAAGACAAAGTGAGGGTTAGCCAAGGTGCCCCCGTTCCACATTTGTACCGGAGCTTAAGTCTTTCCTTGAGCTGGTGAATTATTACGGAAATTTCGTACGTAACCTAGCCTCCATCTTGGCACCCTTACACCTGCTATTGAAAAAGGGTCAGCCTTAGATATGGTCACGTAGCCAAGAAGTAACCTTTGGAAAAGCTGCTATTGTCATCTAAGGTGTTGGCCCACTATGATCTGAAGTAAGAAGTAGTGCTGACATGCGATGCCTCCCAATATGGTAGCAGGGGTAGTGCTGGCTCAGCAGTGGCCCAATGGAAAGGAACACCCAATAGTGTATGCTTCTCAGAATTTGGCTGATGCTGAACACAAATCCACTGAGATAGAGGAGGGAAAGTTTGACAGTCATCTTTGAGAGAAAGTTCCACCAATATCTTTACAGATGTAAATTTGTCATGGTGATGGACCACACACCCCTGCTGGGGCTACTTAAAGAAGACAAGGCTGTGCTGCCCGTAGTTTCTGGTCGAATTCAGTAGTGGGCCCTTATTCTCAGTGTGTAAAATTACAAGCTGGAAAATCATCCAGGAGGCCAAAAAGCAAATGCAGATGCCTTCAGTTGCCTTCCACTAACAGATACATCACCGGTGGTGCGTCCCCTGGAACAGCCCATTCTGGTTTTAAAGTTTTTGGACACCCTTCCGGTCACCACTGACAATATCCAACTGTGGACAAAAAAAAATCCCGTCCTGGCGAAACTAAAACAGCTGCTGGTGATGGGGGAAACAAAAGAGCCATCATAACTTGGATTGAAACCCTTCTGGACCCAGCGAGACCAGATCACTGTAGATGACGCCAATTATTATAGGGAGCAAGAGCAATTGTCCCGAGTAAAGGGCACCACCAAACACTGGCTGAACTACACCTGGTTCATCCATAGGTTTCCAAAACAAAGATGTTGGCAAGAAGCTATGTCTGGTGGCCAGGATTGGATGCCGACATAGCTGTGTTAGTGGGGCAGTGTCCAGAGTGCCAACAGGGACACAAATTACTGGCAACAGCGCACCCCACCAGGCGTTGGAATAGTTGGTCCTCGTGTGTTCAATGTTCCTGGTCATTGTGAATGCCCAAGTGGTTGGAGATGTATAGAGTTAATTGGGGATGACTGAAAAGCTGCAAGCATCCTTTGCAATACACTGATTCCTAGAAATATTGGTCACAGACAATGGGACTTCATTTACCAGCAGGGAATTTAAGTATTTCCTGAAGTCGAATGGTTATCCGCACATAAGGACAGCTCTGTACCATTTATCGTCCCAATGGTCTGGTGGAAAGACCAGTCCAAACTTTGAAGGCAGGCTTACAGAAACAGCCTACAGCTTCACTTGATACCAAACTGTCCCGGTTCCTGTTTGACTATAGGACCCACCCCTCACACAGCTACAGGGATAGCTCCAGCAGAGTTGCCAACGAGAAGACTCTGCACCAGATTAAACCTGATATTCCCAGACTTGTTGGGGTCGGGGACAGGGACAGGGGTAGGGAATAGATATAAATAGGAGATTCAGAAGGGCTCCTCAGACTAAGGACTAGCTCTGAGCTGGCAGGTCAGAGTCCATGTACCGTGTGCATATAAATAAAGAGTGACTTGGTGACAGGGAACCAGCCCTGTGCAGTTATATCACCTTCCTATTCATATACCCACCCAAAGGCCTTTTAAATGTTCTAACTGTATCCGCCCGTACCACTTCCTCTGGCAGCTTGTTCCATACACTCACCATCCTCTGCATGAAAAGCTTCCCCTCAGGTCCTTAATCTTTCCCCTGTCACCATAAACCTATGCCCTCTAGTTTTGGACACCCCAACTCTAGGAAAAAGACCTTGGCAACTCGCCCTATCCTTGCCCCTCATGATTTTATTAACCTCAAAGGTCACTCCTCAGCCTGCTACACTCCAAGGAAAAAAGTACCCACCTATCCAGTCCCTTCCCTATAGTTAAGGCCCTCCAACCGCAGCAACATCCTTGTAAATCTTTTCTGAACACTCTCCAGTTTAAAAATATCCTTCCTACAGAACAGTGATGAGAATCATGCACAGTATTCCAAAAGTGGCCTCAGCAATGTTCTGTACAGCTGCGACAGGACCTCCCAACTCCTATACTCGATATTCTGACCAATGAAGGCTAGCATGCCAAATGCTGCCTTCACCACCCTGTCTACCTGTGACACCACTTTCAAGGAACTATGTACTCGCACCCCCAGGTCTGTCACTTTGACAACACTCCCCAGAGCCATACCATTAACTATATAAGTCCTGCCCTGATTTGCCTTACCAAAATGCAATACATCACATTTATCTAAATTGAAGTCCAATGCCACTCTTCAGCCCACTGGCCCATCTGATCAAGGTCCCTATGTACTTTGAGATAATCATCTTCACTGTCCACTACACAACCTATTTAATGGAATCATTTATTGTCACGTGTATTCAATGTAAAAATACAGTGAAAAGTGTGTCCCTTCGCCGTAAAAAAATGGCGCCATTCACATTAACTTAGAATAAGACAAGGGGAAAAAGATAACTTCAGAGGGTTCAACTTTCCTTTTCACTGCCATTGTCCACTCCAGGCTTTCCAGCCCATGCCATGTCACTGCCAGTATCCCACTCTTGGCTGCCTCACCAGCCCGATCTTGCCCCTGCTGCCTCACTGGCTTGGTATCGTCTGCAAACTTACTAACATTGCGTCCTATACTCACATCCAAATCACTTTTTATATAAAATGACAAAAAGCAGTGGACCCAGCACTGATCCTTGTAGCCTATTGCTGGCCGCAGGCCTCCAGTCTGACAAGCAACCCTCTACCACCACCCTCTGCCTCCTATCTTCAAGCCAATTTTATTGAGGACGAAAATGCAGAAGACAGGATTATCAATTTAAAAAGTCACCAAGAAATTATAATGTTTAGTAAACATATTTTTATCATTGCAGAATAGCAAAATAATGAATGTTTACAACATCAGAGGCAACAATTTTTTGTTTAATGAACTGATATACTATTACAAGGCAAGATTATTGATTTTAATAACAATGTTTGAGGAAAAGATATTTCAAGAGTTAGTCAGTGGAAACAAATCTAGACTTGCTGAACTAAATTATAACCCAGCGCTTGTCAGTTTCTGTGTTAGTGTATGTAAAGGTTAATTTTCAGCTCCTTCTACCCTCCACTGTCTTTGTCATCCCACTCCCCAAAACCAAAAGGTTTACCATTTCTGAACTGTTTTATTGCTTACAAACTCTCCATGTGGAGCTTCTGCCCCTTCTGGGAGAAGAGCTAAATAAACTGGGGTCACTGCCCCTTCTTCTGCTGTCCCCGGGGCACTGGGACCTGCCATGTCTGTTTTTACCCAACCAGGACAGCAAGCATTCAAGAGGATCCCATCAGCTGCTCTCATCTTCCGCAACATTCGGGCATGGATCCTGGAAAGGACTGTAACGCCGATCTTCGAAACCCCGTAGGCAGAGGATGGCCACCCCTGTTCATTGTGAATCCCTCTTTTAGCATCTTGAACAAATTTCTTCATCAGCTCCACCAGTTCTTCCTCAGTGATGGTGGAACTGCGGAATTTCTTTTGGAGCTCTTGGCTGCATTTTTGCAAAGCAATGGAGCCGGATATACTGGATACATTCACCACTCTCCCTGCAGATTTAAAGAGAGAGAGTAAAATCAGGTTATGTACACAAAAACCAAAAGTCATATCTCTCTCTTGTCATAGAGATATACAGCACAGAAACGGACCCTTCAGTCCAACTCGTCCACGCTGAACAGATATCCTAAATAAATCTAGTCCCATTTGCCAGCATTTGGCTCAAACCCCTCTAAGCCCTTCCTATTCATATAACATCCAGATGACTTTTAACAGTTGAAATTGTACCAGCCTCTACCACTTCCTCTGGCAGCTTGTTCCGTACATGCACTACCCTTTTGTGTGAGAAATCTGCCCCCAAATCCCTTTTAAATGTTTTCCCTGTCACCTTAAACATATGCTTTCTAGTTCTGGACTCCCCCAGCCCAGGGAAAAAGACCTTGACTGTTCACCCTATCCATGCCCCTCATGATTTTATAGACGTCCAATAAGGTCACACCTCAGTCTCCAACGCTCCAGGGAAAATAGCTCCAGCCTATTCAGCCTCTCTCTATATTGCTCAAACCCTCCAACTCTGGCAACATCCTCGTAAATATTTGCTGAACACTTTCAAGTTTCACAACACACTTCCTATAGCAGGGAGACCAGAATTACATGCAGTATTCCAACAGTGGCAGAACCAATGTCCTGTACAATAGCAACATGACCTCCCAACTTCAATACTCAATGCACAGACCAATAAAGGCAAGCTTTATTCTTCACTCTCCTATCTACCTGTGACTCCACTTATAAGGAACTATGAGCCTGTACTCCAAGGTCTCTTTGCTTAGCAATATTCCCCAGGACCTTACCGTTATGTGTGTAAGTCCTGCCTTGATCTGCCTTCCCAAAATGCAGCACCTCACATTTATCGAAATTAAACTCCATCTGCCACTCCTCGCCCCTTGGCTCATCTGATCAAGATCCCGTTGTACTCTCAGATAACCTTCTTCGCTGTCCTCCTCCAATTTTGGTGTCATGTGCAAACTTACTAACCATACCATATGTTCACATCCAAATCATTTATATAAATGATGAAAACCAGTGGACTCAGCACTGATCCTTGTGGCACACCACTGGTCACAGGCCTCCAGTCTGAAAAACAACCCTCCACCACTACTTCTGTTTTCTACCCTCAAGCCCCACTTTACTCTTATTTTCTCTTCCCCTGAATTATATGAGACAGGCTGAGGAATTGTTTCAAAAGGAACTCATTAATTTTAGACAAAAATAGACATTTTCCACATATGGGATGATCAATCATAGAGTCAGACAACGCAGAAACAGACCCTTCCGTCCAACTTGTCCGTGCTGACCGAGTTTCCCTGCCTAATTTACCAGGTCACCACAACTGGCTGCTGATTCTGTCTCAATATCTGTGCAAACATTTTCTACTGGGAATGGTAGGGCGTGTGGGGATTTGTTTAGGAGTGAATTCTTCACTTTTCTTCCTTTCTCCCCTTTCAAATGCTGATGCCAACTGTAACGATCCTATACTCACCCCATTTGAAATCCACTAACTCGGCACAGATCTGGGATGAAACCTAGGACTATCCGGTTTACATTTTCCAAGTCTGACCAAAGACTGACACCATGAGAAGAGGAGGCCATTCAGCCTATCAAGCCAGCTTCTGCATTCAACAAGATCACAGCCAATCTACATCATAGGGATCTCCTTATAGTTTGGTAACTTGAACTAAAATGTATGGATCTAATATTTCAATTTACTGATTGATCAGAAAACTGGTGGCTTTTATGGGAGAGATTTCCTCACTTCCGGCACCCTTGGTGTGAAGGGTGAATGAGCTGAATCCTACTGAAGGCAGGCTCATCAGTGTAAAGGTTAAGCTCCATCTACTGTGCCAGTTTGAATCAAAATCCCTAAAACCTCAATCAAATTGTCCCTTAACTCTCTCTATTCTCTAATTTCTCCACTCTCTGCTTGTATTTTAATCCTGGCAGCCTTCATACTATTATGATGAATATGCACTGCACTCTTCCAAAGACTAATACAGATCGCAGAACTTTAATTCAGATGTGAAGCAATCAATGCTTAGCAAAGCTGCAGAAACATTTCCACCCCTGTAATTTCTGCTCCCGTACAGGTCTAGGCCAACAATTCATCAATTATTTTTATTAATTTTGTACCAAACTACCACATTTCAATGACCCACCTTTATGAGTCTCTAAATATCTTTCGGCCACGTTGAAAGTCAGAGCAGTTACTCTGTGGTTCCAGCTCACTGCTCGGTCCTCTGCACCCCCCATCTTGCACACATTCTCATCAGCTAAGCACACTTGAAATCTATAACATCCTGAGGGGTCTTGACGGGGTGAATGTTGACAGGATGTTCCCTCTTGCAACAGTGTCTAGGACCAGGGAGCACAGCATAAAAGTAAGGGGTCACCTACTTAAGACAGATGAGGAGAAACTCTGATGATAGCAAGGTGTAGAGCTGGATGAACACAGCAGGCCAAGCAGCATCAGAGGAGCAGGAAAGCTGACGTTTTGGGCCAACTCCTTCAGAAAATTTCCTGAAGAAGGGTCTAGGCCTGAAACGTC
>JAHRHZ010000061.1:13045471-13166087 GCA_024137785.1 Ginglymostoma cirratum | reverse complement strand
TCCTGCAATGCCACAGTGATGCCACCCGAAGGCTGCAGGAACAGCAAATCATATTCAGCCTGGGAACCCTGCAGCCCAATGGCATCAATGTGGATCTCACAAGCTTCAAAATCTCCCCTCCCCCAACCGCATCCCAAAACCAGCCCAGCTCATCTCCACCTCCCTAACCTGTTTTTCCTCTCACCTATCCCCTCCTCCCACCTCAAGCCACACCCCCATCTCCTATGTACTAACATCATCCCACCCCCTTGACCTGTCCATCCTCCCTGGACTGACCTATCTCCTCCCTACCCCTCTACCTACACTCACCTTTACTGGCTCCATCCCCGCCTCTTCGACTTGTCTGCCTCCTCTCCACCTATTCTCTCCTCTCTCCCTATTTATTTCAGAACCCTCTTCCCCTCCCCCATTTCTGATGAAGGGTCTAGGCCCGAAACGTCAAGTTTTCCTGCTCCTGTGATGCTGCTTGGCCTGCTGTGTTCATCCAGCCCCATGCTTGTTCTCTAGCAAACAGTTGTGCTTTATTTGTTTCCATTATCGCTCTTAGTATTTAATAGTATTGTTAAGAAGAGAGTTTTGAGCTGTGTAACCAATTTGACAGCCTTTTAAATTAAGTCAAGAGTTTTAGTTGAAAATTGTATAATTGATAGGCAGAAATGTCCAGCCCAGTCTGAGACCCAGATTGGACCTTAAACATAGTTAATTGGTAGAAGAAAGGATTGAGAGAAGCAAGAAATCTCTCTCAATAACTACACATCGTTGTGACAGGGAAATGGGCCGCTAATGTAAACTGTCCGTATCCCCAGGCTAATATGTCCCTACCTCTGAGCCAGGAGGCCTGCTCCAGACGTGTGTCGTACCATCCCCGAGTGGGTTGGTTAAAAATACCTACACTGTTATATTTCCTCAATTTATCATCCTAGAAAGGCGGTCATCAAGCCCTTGCCAAAAAGCCCACACTTGTGAGCCTGCAAATTATACAGTCCAGTTCTCACCCGTCCCTTTACACTTAAGTCCAGAGGGAAATTTCTGAAGAAGGGTCTAGGCCCGAAACGTCAGCCTTCCTGCTCCTCTGATGCTGCTTGGCCTGCTGTGTTCATCCAGCTCTACACCTTGTTAGCTCAGATTCTCCAGCATCTGCAGTTCCTACTATCTCAAAAATATAGTGGCATAACCATGAGCTGCAAGAAAGCAATTTGATCTTTTTGTTTAACAAAGCAATGAGCTTACATGAAATAACAAATTAATTTGTAGGATTTCAGGGTCTGCAAGGTTTGCTGATAAACTCGACACAGGAGAAAAGAACAAAAACAATCCCCTTAGGAACCTCATGGCTTTTCACAGTCAATCTCTGCTCTTGTGTCACCTGTGCCTCTTGGCCTACTTTTGTGTTGCAACGTTTTTGCCTTGGTATCCAGTTCCTTGTTGAAAAGCTACTACTGGATCTCCCTGATAACAAGCATGGGGCTGGATGAACACAGCAGGTCAAGCAGCATCATAGGAGCAGGAAAACTTGACGTTTCGGGCCTCGACCCTTCATCGGCCAACGTATTTTAACTCATAACAACTCCCTCAGTGAAAATATTCTACTCCTGGTTTTTGTTCTGCCAAATTATTTTAAATCTGTGCATCTTCAGTAGAGAGCTTCCGGGTAGAAGAAACAATTTCTCCTTTCGGCCCGAAACGTCAAGCTTTCCTGCTCCTATGATGCTGCTTGGCCGGCTGTGTTCATCCGGCTCCACACCTTGTTATCTCCTTAAACTGGTTTTTCGAGTCCCTCAACTATTTTGATCAAAATAGTTATGTTGAACGGCGCTATAGCTGTCATGCCTCATCGTTACCTTTAAAGCAACAACCAGGCCTAAATCAAGAATCTACGTTAAACTCTTCCCCCTTACTGTTTACTCTTAATAAAATCAAAAGACCTGGCTGTGAACTGTGCTGATGTCCTGTCTGACAAGATCCAAAAGTGTCTCACAGCCAGTGAAATGAAGTGATTGCCCTGCTAGTGGACAATGAGAGATTATGTTAAAGGTGAAGCCTGCCTGTAAATATTTCCAGAGGGTGCTGGACGCTGTACCTTGGGGTTTGATGATGGGAAGGAGCTCGGTGCACACCTCTCTGGTCCCGAAGAAGTTGGTGGCCAGAGTCACCTCGGCTTGGATCCCGAACGGAGTGGTATCTGCCATTTTAAAGGCGATGCCGGCGTTGTTGATGAGGACATCGATGCCTCCGTACTTGTGGGTCATGAAGGTGCACAGCTCTCTGATGCTCTGCCGATCGGTGATGTCCAACTGGTGGTAAAACGGCTTCAGCTGCTCACGCTGCAGTGCGTGCAGCGCCTGTTGCCCTCGCTCCCTGTCCCGGGATGTCAGGTACACATCGCCCTCAAACTGTCGGCACAGAGCCCTCACCACCTCCAGGCCGATCCCTTTGTTGGCTCCGGTCACCACGGCCACCCGCTTGGACATGTTTACGTTTGGACGGGAGACGCCGAGAATGACTCAGGGAAACCCAGAGCCAGATACATTCGGCGCACAGTGCGCAGGCGCCGGCTCCGGATAGAAACGCCCTGGGAAAAAAGTTCTGTCCGCGGGATATTTGTTACCTTAATAACTTCACTGAACCTTTCCAAAGGTCGACGTAATCAGTCACCAGTCAGTTTTGTTATCTAAGAATCTTGAAATAGATGTTAATATTTGGCCTAAAAGCATTTTCACGTTGATTTTTTTTTGCCGGAACAAAAACCAGATTATAGATGCAGCCAGTTTCAATTCATCAACCAATTTTATCGGTTTTTCAGCGACAGTAATACCCAATGTTTCTGTAGCTTGGAGGAATTAGGGGTGGTCAATGAATAGTAGTGATGCAGCAGTATTGTCCCTACCCCTAGACTGGGAGACCCAGGGTCAAGTCCCACCTGCTCCAGAGGTGTGTAACAACATCTCCAAACAAAAAGAGGCTTTGTGCCAGGGAAGAGGAGAGGACACAACCATCCCTCCCCCCGGAATCACCAGATGGTGCAAGGGGCCCGGTGAAACCCAACCTTCAGCTATTGGGAGCCAAGGGGCACCACATCACCGCACAACAGCTCCGGGCAATTGGGAGCAACAATACTCCAGATAAGGAGCAGAGCACGACAGCCCAGACCATCCTGGCTTTGTTCCTCACCCTGGCTACACTGAATCTGGGCAATGCCCTCAGGAAGGAACAGTATGGCTACCTCAGTGCTGAGAGTGTCCAGCAATTTGCCTACACCACAGGGATGCACAGAGTCCACCACTTACAAGACTGCAAATGAATGGACATTAGGTCAATGGGTAATTTTATAAAGACTCAAAATGAGTTTTAAAATTGCTCGTATTAATGTGTGTAGCATTATATCTACTACACACTGTGTTTCCACATTGGCTTACCTGGCCAATGTCAAAGAAGACCTCCTGTTTCAGCAAGAGTGTGGGATACTGCAGCTCAGCAGCTACAGGAGTCCTATATGGAGCCTGTGGGCTCTCAGGTCTTCAAATTGGTTGGGGGGGGCGGGGGAACAACGGCCATTCCTCCGGCCTTGGTATTCTTCTGTGAGGAGGCAATTTCACCATCTCCAAGGTTAAAGAGGTGTGGACGGGTGCCACATTACATACAGAAATGCTCCCCGAGGCTAATTAACGTGCATGCCCCAGCAATAAAGAGTGAGCAGCTCGCCATCCTGCAGCAGCTCCCGCTGCTGCTGGCAACATCCAGGCCAGTCCTTCTGGTCAGAGAGTTCAACTGCATCATCAATGCAGATGGATGATCTGGAGGACTGACAGCAAACCTGACACCAGATTCCTGATGGAAATGGTTAGAGTTGCATGACGTCTGCAGATGGAGCGCAGTGTAGATACACCTGGTCGCAGCCACACGGGTCTATCCATTCAAGGATAGATTTCCTGTTTGTGTCCCGCATGTTCTTGGTCAGATCCACTGACATCCAGCCAGTGTTCTTCTCTGACCACCGCCTCCTGCTGGCTGACTGTCACCTACAGGACGACCAGTGGGTCAGCAAGGCAATGTGGAAGTTAAATGTGAAACTGTTGACCCCAGGAAACATTGAGGAGCTCATAAGGGATTACACAGGTTGGAGAATCATGAAGCCCCTCTTTGAGTCTCCAGTGGACTGGTGAGAAGCAGTCAAGGGGAACATCAAAAGGTTCTTTATCCTCAAAGGGGTTCAGAAGGTGAGAGAGAGAGACAAGGAAAACTGTCCAAACTCCAGAAAAGCATGCAGAACCTCCTCCTGCTGCAGATGATGGGTGTTGATATCACAGTGGATCTCCAGGAGGTGAAGAGCCATGAAGCCTCACACTTTGCCTCAGAGGCCTCCAAGGTAATCTTCTGGTCCACCGCGGAGCTAGGGGAGACGTGCTCACGTTCCTTCTTCCAGAAGGGATACAGGAGGGCTCTGTACTCAGCAGCCTGAAGGAAAAGATGGCTCAGTGGCATCAATCTGACATCCTGACACTCAGCAAATCCTTTTATGCTGGCCTGTATGACACAAAGCCCACAGACATTGCAACCCCCCAGTTCTTCCTGTCCTCTATCATGGAGCTCTTAGACAGCAGCATGTGGGAGAGGCCGGACCAGCCGTTAACTCTGGATGAGCTGACCAACACTATCGAGTCCTTAGAAAAGAATAAACCTCCCGGAAATGATGGCTTACTGACCGACTTGTATTCAGCTCCATGGGACTCGATGGCCAGGACCTGCTGTATGTGTATAACAGTATGTTTCTGGCAGGTAGCAGATGCAAATCCATGAGGATATATATCATCACCCTCATCTACAAGTGGAACGAGGAGAAGAACCAATTTCACTGTTGAATGCAGAGTACAAAATCCTGTCTAAGGTCATCACCATCTGGGTCAGGTCTGCTCTGGGATTAGTGATTTACCCCAAACAAGGGACAATCTTTGACAGCCTCACGCTCCTCAGGGACCCAATTGCCTAAGTGCAGGATGGGGAGTGGACACCTATCTCATCAGCGTGAGCCAGAAAAAGTCCTTTGACAGGATATCGCATGCATACATATGGGATGTGCTCTCCAAAGTGGGCTTTGGGGGGGGGGGGAATCTGCAATTGGATCCGGCTGCTCTACGCCAACATCATCAGTAGTGCAGTCTCAATCAATAGGTGGAAATCAGAAAGCTTCCTGATCAGATCCAGAGTCAGGCAGGGCTGCCAGCGCTCTCCTGCCTAATTTGCGTTTTGAATAGAGCCTTTTGCTGAGTCCATCAGGACGCAATCAGCCCTGAGAGGGGTGACTCTTCCCGGCAGCAGAGGCCTGTAGGTCAAAGCTTCCCTGTACATGGCTGATATCGCAATTTTCAGCTTGGATCCGCTCTCAGTGCACAGACTCATGAGCATCTGCAACCTGTTTGAACTGGCCTTGGCAGCCAATGTAAATTGAGGCAAGTGCAAGGCCATGTTCTTTGGGAATTGAGCCGACTGACCCTTTATCCCCTTCATCACCAGGACAGATTACCTGAAGGTGCTGGGAATATAATTCACAGACACCGGGATTGGGGTGTGCAAAACCTTGGAGGACCGTAACGCCAAGGTGAAGCAGAAACTGATCTTTTGGGAGCACCACTCCTTCTCCATTGCGGCTAAAAACCTGGTCAGCAGATGTGAGGTCATAGAGTCATTGACTCATACAGTATGGAAACAGACCCTTCAGTTTAACTAATCCACGCCAACCATGTTCCCAAACTAAACTCGTCCCAGTTGCCTGCGTTTGGCCCATATCCCTTCAAACCTTTCCTATTCATGTACTTATCCAAACGTCTTTTAAATGTTGTAATTGTACCTGCATCTACCACTTCCTCTGGCAGTTCATTCCACACGCAATCCATGCTCAGTGTTAAAAAGTTGCCCATCATGTTCTTTTTAAAACTTACTCCTTTCATCTTAAAACTATGCCCCCTAGTTTAGAACTCCCCTACTTTAGGGAAAAGACCCTTGCTATTTTTTTTATTGATGTCCCTCATGATTTTATAAACCTTGATGAGGTCACCCCTCAACCTCCTACACTCCAGTAGAAAATGCCCCAGCCTATCCAGTCTACTTTTACAGCTCAAACCCTCCAGAGCTGGCAACATCCTGGTAAATCTTCTGGCTTCTGAGAAAGGACAAGGAGGTGGGGAATGGACAGGAATGGACTTGTGTTTGACCTACAGTCCACAATTGATCCATGCTTAAATTTCTGCTAGACAGCTAAGGATCTAAAATATGCACAGAACTGAACTGTGATACACTTTCTGTTGTTGTGCATGGTACAGGTCTGGCCCATTCCCACAACCTAGAACATAGAACAGTACAGCACAGTACAGGCCCTTTGGCCCACGATGTTGTGCCGACCTATTATCCTACTCTAAGATCAAACTAACCTGCATACCCTACATTTTACTATCATTCATGTGCCTATCCAAGAGTCGCTTAAATGTCCCTAATGTATCTGACACCACTACAACTGCCGGCAGTGCATTCCACACGCCCACCACTCTCTGTGTGAAGAACCTACCTCTGACAACTCCCCTATATCTTCCTCCAATCACCTTAAAATTATGCCCCCTTGTAATAGTTATTTCCGCCCTGGGAAAAAGTCTCTGACTATCCACTCTATCTATGCCTCTCATCATCCTGTACACCTCTATCAAGTCACCTCTCATCCTTCTTCGTTCCAGTACATTGGGACCCCACCGTAGTGTTTCCTGCCATGATACGAAATTGAGTATAGTGCAGGCCCATCTTTCACTCCAACATAATATTGAAAAGTGATTAAATAATTTCTTTTTCATTATAGATTGGTTTGTTCATTAAACATGAGGGTTACAAAGCAATTTGATTACTTTTATATCCGAATACACAACCATGGCTGCCTGAATGT
This sequence comes from Ginglymostoma cirratum, assembly GCA_024137785.1. Lineage (NCBI taxonomy): Eukaryota > Metazoa > Chordata > Chondrichthyes > Orectolobiformes > Ginglymostomatidae > Ginglymostoma > Ginglymostoma cirratum. The sequence goes on along the minus strand of JAHRHZ010000061.1, from coordinate 13,159,162 downwards.
TCATTGTTTGTATTTCTTGATGTATAGTTTAACTTGATTTATTTCTCAGAACTGTGTCCTGACTGATCAGAGTTAAAATGCTTGGATTAAAATATATCGAAGCCTGGCTGTTAACTGTCAATCATCATTAATGGGTGTACTATCATGGCAATGCCTGCACCAATCAGAGTCTACTTGCCAAATAATTAGCACTCCCCTCTCATGCTTTCCTCAATGTTAGCTTTCCCCTTGATTTTGTATTCTTGCAGAATGTCCAGTTGAGTGCAAGATAAAAAGTTTCAATAAACTTTAGGGGCAGCACAGTGGCTCAGTGGTTAGCACTGCTGCCTCACAGCACCAGGGACCTGGGTTTGATTCCAGCCTCAGGCGACTGTCTGTGTGGAGTCTGCACATTCTCCCCGTGCCTGCGTGGGTTTCTTCCACAGTCCAAAGATGTGCAGGCTAGGTGGATTGGCCATGCTAAATTGCCCATAGTGTCCAGGGATGTATAGATTGGGTGGGTTACAGGATGATGTTCTGTAGTTCAGTGTGGACTTGTTGGGCTGAAGGGCCTGCTTCCATACTGTAGGGGATACTATATTAAAAAAGTGTCATTTTTCAGCCATACTCAGACTTTGTACTACCAAACAGGAGTTTAATTGAAATAAATGTGATGTGCTCCATTTTGGAAAGGCAAATGAGGACAGAATTTATACACTTAATGGTAAGGTCCTGGAGCGTGTTGCTGAACAAAGAGACCTTAGAGTACAGGTTCATAGTGGAATCGCAGTTAGCGAGGATAGTGAAGAAGGCATTTTGTAAGCTTGCCTTTATTGGTCAGTGCATTGAGTATAGGAGTTGGGAGGTCATATTGTGGCTGTACAGGACATTGGTTCTGCCACTTTTGGCATACTGCGTGCAATTCTGGTCTCCATGCTATAGGAAGTATGTTATCAAACTTGAGTAGGATTCAGAAAAGATTTACGAAGATTTGGAGGGTTTGAATTATAGGGAGAGGGTGAATACACTGGCGCTATTTTTCCTGTAGCACCCGAGGCTGAGGGTTAAACTTATAAGAGGTTTATAAAATCATGAGGGGGCACGGATAGGGTAAATAGACAAGGTCTTTTCCCTGGGTTGGGGGAGTCCAAAATTAGAGACCGTAGGTTTAAGGTGAGAGGGGATAGATTTAAAAGGGACCTAAGGAGCGACATTCTCATGCAGAAGGTGATGCGTATGTGGTATGAGCTGCCAGAAGAAGTGATGGATGCTGGTACAATTATAGCATTAAAAAGGCATCTGGATGGTTTTATGAATAGGAAGGGTTGAGAGGGATATGGCCCAGATGCTGACAAATGGGACTCAATTAATTTAAGGTTTCTGGTGGGCATGGATGAGTTGGAGTGAAGGGTCTGTTTCCATGCTGTATATCTCTATGACTTATGACTCCTTATAACCAAAATTTCTTTGGCCTGTTGGTCTCCAACTTGTTTTTCCTTGACTTATTGTTCCATAACAATATGGGGTATGAAGACAGCCTTGGCGGGTAGGATCAAGGAAAACCCCAAGCCATTCTATGCTTATGTGAGGAACAAGAGGATGGCCAGAGTGAGGGTAGGGCCAATCAGGGATAGTGGAGGGAACTTCTGCGCAGAGTCAGAGGAGGTCCTTAATGAATACTTTTTTTTTTAGTATTCACCAATAAGAGGGACTTTGACATTTGTGAGGACAGCATGAAACAGGCAGATATGGTCAAACAGGTTGATGTTAGGAAGGAGGATGTGCTAGAGATTTTGAAAAACATGAGGATAGATAAGTCCCCTGGGCCAGACGGGATATACCCAAGGTCACTACGGGAAGCGAGGGAAGAGATTGCTGCCCCTTTGGTGATGATCTTTGCATCCTCAGTGTCACTGGAGTAGTAGCAGATGATTGAAGGGTGGCAAATGTCATTCCCTTGTTCAAGAAAGGGAATAGGGATAATCCTGGGAATTACAGACCAGTCAGTCTTACTTCTGTGGTGGGCAAATTATTGGAGATGATTCTGAGGGATAGTATTCATGATTATTTGGAAATTGATTAGAAATAGTCAGCATGGCTTTGTGAGGCGCAGGCCATGCTTCACAAGCCTTATTGAATTCTTTGAGGATGTGACAAAACACATTGATGAAGGCAGCACAGTGGATGTGGTGAAAATGGATTTTAGCAAGGTATTTGATAAGGTTCCCCATGGTAGGCTCATTCAGAAAGTAAGGAGGCATGGGATTCAGGGAACTTTGGCTGTCTGGATACAAGACAGAGGGTGGCTGCAAGTAGATGGAAGGTATTCAGCCTGGAGTTCGGTGACCAGTGGTGTTCCACAGGGATCTGTTCTGGGACCCCTGCTCTTTGTGATCTTTATAAATAACTTGGATGAGAAAGTGGAAGGGTGGGTTAGTAAGTTTACCAATGACATGAAGGTTGGTGGAGTTGTGGATAGCGTGGAGGGCTGTTGTAGGTTGCAACAGGACATTGACAGAAGCAGAGCTGGGCAAAGAAGTGGCAGATGGAATTCAACCCAGAAAAGTGTGAAATGATTAATTTTGGAAGGTCGAATTTGAATGCAGAATACAGGGTTAATGGCAGGATTCTTGGCAGTGTGGAGGAACAGAGGGATCTTGGGGTTCATGTCCACAGATCCCTCAAAGTTGCTACCTAAGTTGATAGACTTGTAAAGAAGGCATATGGTGTGTTGGCTTTCATTGGCAGGGGAATCGAGTTTAAGAGCCACGAGGTTATGCTGCGGCTCTCCAAAACTCTGGTTAGACCACACTTGGAACATTGTGTTCAGTTCTGGTCACCTCATTATAGGTAGGATGTGGAAGCTTTAGAGAGGATGCAGAGGTGATTTACCAGGATGCTGCCTGGACTAGAGGGCAGGTTTTATGAGGAAAGGTTGAGGAAGCTAGGGCTTTTTTCATTGGAGTGAAGAAGGATGAGAGGTGACTTGATAGAGTTGAGAGGCATAGATAGAGTGGACAGCTAGAGACTTTTTCCCAGGGCGGAAATGACTATTACGAGGGGGCATAATTGTAAGGTGAATGGAGGAAGGTATAGGGGAGATGTCAGAGGTAGGTTCTTCACACAGGGAGTAGTGGGCGTGTGGAATGCGCTGCCAGCAGGGGTTGTGGAGTCAGATACTTTAGAGACTTTTAAGCGACTCGTGGATAGGCACATGGAGGATAGTATAATGTAGGGTATGCAGTGTAGTTTGATGTTAGCAGGATAATACGTTGGCACAATATCATGGGCCGAAGGGCCTGTACTGTGCTGTACTGTTCTATGTTCTATAACTGACTGTTCTTTGAAAAATGATTTGTTGACTTTAATTAATTTGATTCCTTCCATTATTTGAAGAAGATTGACGTCAAAACACTCATACATGCTCAAGAGCTTATTGAAACTCATTCACAGAATGAGGTTATCGTTGGCTCGGCCAGTATTTATTACCCATCCCGAATTGTCCAGATGTGGGGGTGCTGGTTTTGGACTGGGGTGGGCAAAGTCAGAAGTCACACAACACCAGGTTGTAGTCCAACAGGTTTATTTGAAATCACAATCTTTCACTGACTTAACCTGATGAAGGAGCAGCTCTCCAAACGCTTGTGATTTCAAATAAACCTGTTGGACTATAACCTGTAATTTTCCAGAGTTGAGTTAACCACATTGCTGGGGGTCTGGAGTCACGTGTAGGCAAGACCAGGTAAGGATGGAAGTTACCTTCTCTAAAGGACATTAGTGGTGGTCATAGCCATCATTAGACTCTTAATTCCAGATTTTTATTGAATTCAAGTTCCACCATCTGCCGCGATGGGATTCAAACCCAAGTGCCCAGAACATTACTTGGGTGTCTGAATTAACAGCCCAGCAACAATACCACCAAGCCATTGCCTCCCCAATCCCCTCTTGATTGTGACATTAGGCTTTCCACGACATGATACCATTTCTGATGCAAGGTTAATTGCAGCATACCTTTCGTCGTTGGTCCTGTACCTCCTCGACAATGTAGTTGCACTGCTGTAGGCTGTATAACAGTCATGGCATGTTATCTAATAATATTATGCCCCTGGGTCATGCTTAAAATGAGTGAGATATCCATTGTCATAAATATCATCTTGGCAAAAGCTAGATCCGGATCATCTTTTTCCCAGGAATATGTCTGGCTTTGTAGTCTGTTCGATCTCAATAATTGCTTTGTGCGATTAGCTACTTTTGCAGTGCATTGACTGTGTGTTATTTCAATGCAGTTTCTGAAAGTAATCTATTGTTTTGCAGGTAAAACAATTTTTAAAAATAGCTGGGCACTGGTTGTGCCTGTGAGGTTTCCTTGCTTCACAGCACTGACATGACTTCAGTATCTGGTGTCTATCTTACTGTCTAAGCTGGCCAGCTGTCCTGTGTATTCTGGAAAGAACTGTTAAGACTTGGAAAGAAGTTCAAAGATCAGAAGGACTCAGAAGAGGTAAAAGGACATTTCATTGAATGCTGTGGGCTGGTGCTATTGATCTGTGTCCCCCTAAAAATTTTTCTCTACCCATACTATCTATTTGTTTCATGGTCTATGTCTGCATGTGTATGTAGGGGTTTAAGAGGGGTTAGAGTTTAAAGAGTTCAAGTTGATAATTCATATTTGTTTGTGGTTAGAATTGATTTTATTTATGATAAATAGGTTTCTTCTTAAAGTGCAGAAACCTGTTCTGTATTTTTTGTTAACCTGAGTGCATCAGGTTAGAAAATTGAGGATTTTTTGATGAATTTCATTAAATCTTAAACTGTTGTGACAGCCCTGGGAGTAGTGGAACTCGAGTATCAAGTTCCCACCTTTCTAGGTTGGCAGAACAAGAACAAAGTATGTAGTTAGTGGGTAATAAAGGATTAAGGGAAACTGTCGATATTATACCTTTAAAAAGTGGCATTGGACACTGCTAAAGCCTTCTTACGAATGGCAGAGCTATCCCCAATGAACTTAAAAAAGATTGCAAAAGACAGGTTGATTGAATTAGCTAAATTGGAAATGGAATTTTCTACCATTGGGTGATATGGTGGCTCAGTAGTTAGCACTGCTGCTTTGTAGCACTAGGGAGCTGTGTTTAATTCCATCCTCAAGTGACTGTCTGTGTGGAGTCTTGCACGTTCTCGTTGTGTCTGCATGGGATTCTTCTGGGTGTTGTGGTTTCCTTCCACAATACAAAGGATGTGCAGGTTAGGTGGTTTGGCCATGGGAAATGCAAGGTTAGAGGGATGGGGTGGGACATAGTGGGGTACTCTTTGGAGGGTTAGTATGGACTTGATGGGCCAAACAGTCTGCTTCTGCACTGCAGGGATTCTATGATTCTACCAGAGCTAAAAGACAGAGATAGAGAGGTTGACACGCAAGGGTTGTAGTACATTATTTCCCCATTCTCCACTTTAATTTAACACCTTCCCTCTTTCCCTACCTTACCATTTTGTCAGTATTGCACTACCACAGTGTCCCTTAAGATATTTTCTAATCAACCCATTCAGAACGTTATTTCACATCTCTGAAGCAGGTGAGGCTTGAACCCAGGCCTCCTGGCTCAGAGTTAGGGACGCGAGCAGAGCGCCAGAAGAGCCCTTAAAATTGTTTAAGTTCTAAAGTGGGGCTTGAACTTGTGACCTAGACGGCCCAAGAGGTAAGGGGGTGCTACCCAGTGAGACAAGTAGGCATCTAGTGCTCATTAACTGTTTCATCAATAGCCTGGATGATTTGGGAAATTAAAAGGCTAGCGCTACATTAATTGAAATACAGGAGGGACTCCTTTTGCTTCTAAGCATTCAAGCTCACAACTATACTGAGGGATACAGGGACTACTCAAACTTCCCTGCTAGAGAAGGGTTACATTTTCCCTCTAGAGAGTTCAAGGAAAGCCAAAATGTTGGTAAACGGAGAGTATATCCCAGTTCCTATTTCTGGTGACTGAATTAGCAGGAGTGATCACAGTGTGTCCATTTGACGATAAAGAGATGTAACAGTTGCAGGAACAAGTTCTGGATATCTTTCAGAGCAATGGCGAAATAAAGTCCATCATCAGACATCACAGAAACACTGCAAGTGGATATTAGGGTAGGTGAAAATTTATTTAAGAGGGAGGAATGTCCGAAGGAAGTGTTTGGCTTGTCTTTGTTAATTGAAGCTCAGAAAGCAGATCCGGAGTTCAGCAAGCTAAGCAGCAACACTGTAGAAATTTGACACCTTCCAGGGCAAAGCAGCCTGCTTAAGCAGAGCCATATCCACAAACAGAAACTCCTTCCACCACCAACACTCAGTAGCAGCCGTGTGTGCCATTTACCAGATGAACTGTAGAAATTCACCACATTTGTTTAGACAGCACCTTCCAAACCCACAGCCACCACTGTCTAGAGGACAAGGGCAGCATGGGATATGGGACTCCTACCAGCTACAAATTCCCCTCCAAGCCACAGGGAGGTATCTCAATGGCCACGCTCCTAATTTATTTTTTGAATTTCATCACTCTGACTTGTACATATATTGCTGTTCCTTCAGTGTCGCCACGGCAAAATCTTGGAACTGTCTCTCCCAAACAGCATTGTGTGTGTGTACCTACACCGAATAGACTACAGCAGTTCAAGAAGGCAGCTCATCACCACCTTCTCAAGGACAAGTAAGGATGAACAATAAATTGTGGCCCAGCCAGCGATGCCCAAATCCCATGAATAAATAAAAGGAAAAAATTGCTTATCTGTGGCATGAACTGTTGTCCTCTGAATATAAATGGCCCTTTAATATTCCAAAGGCAAATTCGGAGAGTAGGCTTTAAGATACCTCTGAGTCAACCCCAGGCCAACCTTGCGGAACAGTTACCCACAGGAGCATCTAGACCACGTTATTTGCTGTCTCATGATTAACATACAATGGTGCGAGCAGGAATCTTCAGATGATGGTGATTTACAATGATCAATATCTTCCAGTTCATTTGCATTCCATTAATTGTCCCTTCAACCGCCTTTACTCGAAAGAGAACAACCCCAGCTTTTGCAACATAACTCTAGAGCTCACACCCTTCATTCATAGAAACATTCTGCTCTGCACCAACTTGAGGAGTCCAATATCCTTTCTAAAGCATGGTGACCAGAACTGGATGCAATACTCTTGTTGTGGACTAACAAGAGCTTCATAAAAGTACAATATATTTTCCCTGTTTTCGCACACTTTTTAAATGAAATCCAACATCCCAGTAAATTTAAGTCGAAAGAACTGCGGATGCTGTAAATCAGGAACAAAAACAAAGTTGCTGGCAAAGCTCAGCAGGTCTGGCAGCATCTGTGAAGGAAAATAACAGAGTTTCGGGTCCAGTGACCCTTCCTCAGACCCATCTGTAGAGCATCATCACTGGTGGAGGAATCCACCATGCACTTTTGGTTAGCCAATCTGTATACTTTAATGTTCATGTGTGGACGGGTTGGGGACCCCACTGGAATCTTCCTGACAGCAGAGATTAACCCTTGACTGAGGGCCAAACACAACAGACACCTAGAGGCAGCTCACTGGTAATTAGTTGAAGGGGCCCTAAGACTTCTCCTACAATATCTCAAACTCAATACAGTGTGGAGCTGGAGGGACACAGCGGGTCAGGCAGCATCAGAGGAGCAGAAGAGTCGCATTTTGGGTTTATACCCTTCATGCGTCCCGAATAAGAGTGTAACCCCGAAATGTTGATTTTCCTGCTCCTCCGATGTTGCCTGACTTGCTGTGTTCCTCTAGCTCCACATTGCATCGAGTCTGATACCAGCATCTGCAGTTCTTGCTATCTCCGAATATCTCTCCACACCCTCTTCATGAGCCCTTGTCATCAGTGGGTGTGACAATGCTGTTACTTTAAAAAGGTTATTCCGTCCTGAGTTTTTTTGAAGAGGAGGTGTAAAGGCAGAGGCACCGAACTGGCTCAAGTAAATAACCTAGGTCTTTTCTCACAGACCAGGTTTTATAGTTATTGTTTCAGGTGTAGCAGTCAGAAGCTGTTGGGGATCCCAGAAGGGTTGGAAGATTCAGTAAAATGATTCCTAGCTGCTACTTTCTTTGAAATCTCTCTTGACGTTGTTTCTTCTTGAATTAGAGAACTGCATGTAAGAATTGGTGTCTGAATTTACCTTTCTGCCAAGGGGTGTGTTTACGGGATGTTACTATATTGGAGCAGTTAATTACTAATAGATACTGTAACTATTATTCGGTTACGTTTTCCAATAATTAAGTTAATCTAAATTCCTCTATCTTTTGTTTGTATTTTAATGATAGTGTTTAAATAAATTGTGTTTTGCTTAATATCGAGTAGTTTGACCGGTCGCATCACATTTGGAACACCCACTTTACATTTACCTTTATAATCAGAAAAAGTTAAGGACTAAGCTACCTTCCTAAAATATTTTGAGGGGTCTGGTCTGGTCTGGTCTATACCAGTGGGCCATATGAAATACCCTTCACAGCAGTGTGGCCTTGCAGTTAAGTCCTTCAAAAAAAAAGCAGTGGCAGTGTCCACCGCTGTCAGAGGGATGACCATAAGGCTGTCTCCACCCACTGACCAGCCCTGGCACCTTAAGGACCTTTCCACTTGCATGGTGGAGATAGAGATGGCCATGACTTCCTTCAAGATGATCTCCCAAGCAGGCAAGTTGACAACCAGGGTAGGGTAAGGACCCAAAAAGCCTCCAACACACCGTCGTGCTTTTTACTGAGTGCACACGATTCCTCCTTTAGGGGGCAGTACCCCTTTAAGAACGGGGTCATCTGGTGGCAAAATCGACAGTGGGACAGAAACAGGGACACGGGAGGGACAAACTGGACTGGTATCAATCTCCGGGGGCAGGAATCTAATTGCAAAAATCTTTCTGGTTGTGCATTTACTTTGATCAGTGCATTGTGAAAGCTGACAGGGTTAATAGAGCCACAGAGGGACGTACTCTATTACTCATTACTGTTGCAGACTTGTGTGCAAAAGTTAACTTCAGTTTTTTTCCAAAACAAAAATCGCTGTTTTTTTTTTCGTAAAAACGCCCAGAGAAGATTGATATTGTTGCATTTTGTGCTTACGCACATGAATGATGTCCAAAAGGAAAGGTCGGGCTTATAGAAGAAGGAGGCGAAGAGATTGCGTGAGCCGGAAGTGCCAGGGAACACACGCGGTGGAGACTGGAGGTAAAACCCAGGCGAGATTAAGCAGCACCTCGGGGGAACTGCAGCTTCTCTCTCCGGCTTAGCACATGAGACGTTAAGGGACTGAGACCGAGTAGATGTACAGGCCCTTCCAGCACCACTCTCCGCATTGCTGTGTGTGTCTTCCTTCGAGCTTTGGGCTAGATGAGGATCGCCACCTATTGGCAAGTGCCAAACCGGACCTGAAACACAGGAGCTCAAATGCATGACATGTTCTGCAAACCGAGAGATCAGGATTAACACTCCACGCCGGGGGGTGGGGGAGAAAAAGACAAGAACTAAACAAAAATCAGTACCTAAAAATGAATGCACCAGGTGTACAGGAGCTCAGTTGTGAAATTTTCAGCTCGGACCGTATGCAGCAGGGGATTTAGTGTTTTTTTGTTCCTTTTGGGATCCCCATTGAAACAAAGGGGCTCACTGAAAAATGACCTTGATTTTTAAAAATCACCTCTTGTCCCTGACTCAGAAGCGTTGCGCAAATTGTAATGCTGCATTGACTGATTTCCGTTATTATCATTTAGAGATCATATCAAAAACTGGTGCATTATAAAATCTTCATGAGGGTAGAGGCTGCACAAAGCTTCCCGTGAATAAGACACTGCAAGTTATTTATTAATGTTTTAATTGCTACATAGTTTGCTTCAACTCATTAATGTTCTTTAGGGAAGGAAACTGTCATCCTTACCTGATCTGGCCTACACGTCACTCCGCAACAAATGCGATTGATTCTTAGCTGCGCTCTGGACAATAAATGCTGGCCCAGTTGGTAACACCCTCACCCTGGAAATGAATAAAAAATAACCTTTGTCCAAGAAGGGATTTTACTTTCATGTTGATATTGCACATTGATCTTAATGGTTCAATTGAAATTCTAGTCTGACTAAATTGACACAGGGTCAACAACATTAAAGAGGTAAACACGTGGCTTTAGGATTGGTGCGGGAGAAAGGGTTCAAATTCAACTGGGGAAGGAGGCAGTGGTTCTGATGAGATGGGCTTCACCTGAATCATGCTGCACCAGAGTCCTGGTTAATTGCACAACTAGGGTTGTGGGTAGAGTTTTAAACTACATAGTGGGGGTGGAGGTGTTAGTTGCATGGAACATTATAAAATGAGAGATGAAGGAGAAGTTAGGGTTGATTGTAACCAGAAAATAAAAGGAAGGGTCAGAATGTGTGAATGTAATATTGTATTGAGGAACTGTAAAAGTGCAGGGAAAATTTGTTAATGGAGCAAACAAAGGCTTCATATTTTAATGCACCAAGTTTTTGGAATGAGTTTGATGACCTGATGGCACAAATTGAGGTAAATCTAGGTCACAAGGACTTTAAAATAGTAAAGGAGTGGTCATTTAAGTTTCCAGAACAAGTAATAGGACAGAGAATACGGAAGAGGTCAGGAATCTAACTTCAGACACAGCAGGTAAGGAGACACCTATGAGAAGGGAGGGCAGGTGATGCAAGACGAACAGTGTTGCACTTAAATGCAAACAGTATAGGTTACTAGGTAAGTGAGCTTGTAGTGCAGATTGCAGTTGGTAGTACAATGTTGTGGGCATCACAGAGATGTGGCTGTAATGGGAGTTAAATATCCATAGCTATGCGCCCTATCGAAAGTACAGGCAGATGGGCAGAGGGGTATGGTTTGTCTTGTTAGTAAGAAACAAAATTAAATTGTTAACAAGAAGTGCGTTAAAGTTCAAGAAGGCTACCTATGTGTGGAACTACAGGAGATAGGTGAGATCCTAAATTAATTTTTTTTTTCTATTAGTTAATGGGATGAGGGTGTCACTGGCTAGGCAGCATTTATTGTCCATCCCTAATTGCCTAGCAGGCAGTTCAGAGTCAACCACATTGCTGTGGGTCTGGAGTCATATGTAGGCCCAGACCAGGTAAGGAGGGCAGTTTCCTTCCCTGAAGGACATTAGTGAACCAGATGGTGTTTTTTTTTTTAAAAATGACAATCTGCAATGGATTCATGGTCATCATTAGATTCTTAATTCCAGATTTTTTTTATTGAATTCAAATTCTACTATCTGCCGTAGTGGGATGTGAACCTGGTCCCCAGAACATTGCTTGGGGGTCTCGGGATTAACAGTCCGGTGATAACACCACTAGGCCACTGCCTTCCCCCATGTCGGTATTTAATGTGGATAAAGACATAGAAGCTAGGGAACTCAGGGAAAATAAATAATATTATCTTGCAAAGAGCCCTTATTACAGAACTGGAGGTACAGGAGGTCCTAAAACACATAAAGGTAGATAAATCCCTATGACCTGATCAAGTGTATCCTAGGACATTGTGGGAAGCTGGGGAAGAAATTGTGGGGCCCCTAACGGAGATATTTGTATTATCGATAGCCATGGGTGAGGAGCTGGAAGACTGGAGGGTGGCTAATGTTGTGCGATTATTTAGGAAAGGCTGCAAGAAAAAGCCAGGGAACTACATTTGGGTGAGCCTGATGTCAGTGGTGGGTAAGTTATTGGAGGGGATTCTGAGCGACAGGATCTACATGCATTCGGAAAGGCAAGGACCGATTGGGGATAGTCAGCATGGCTTTGTGCTTGGGAATTCATGTCTCACTAACTTAATAGAGTTTTTTTGAAGGGGTGACCAAGAAGATAGCTGAAAGCAAAGCGGTAGATGTTATCTACTTGGACTTTAGCAACCAAGGTTCAGCATGGTAGACTGGTTACTAAGGTCAGATCACGTGGGATCCAGAGGGAGCTAAGCAATTGATACAAAATTGTCTTGATGGTAGGAGACAGAGGGTGATAGTGGAGGGTTGTTGTTCAGACTGGGGGCCTGTGACCAATGGTTTGCCGCAAGGATTGTACTGGGTCCACTGTTGCTTGTCCTTTCATATAAACAATTTGGATGTGAGTATAGGAGGCATGGTTAGTAAGTTTGTGAAAGACACCAACATTGGTGGTATAGTGGAAAGTAAAGAAGGTTATCTAAGAGTACAATGGGATTTTGATCAACTGAGCCAGTAGGCTGAGAAATGGCAGATGGAGTTTAATTTTGATAAAAGCAAGGTTTTGCACTTTCATAAGACAAACCAAGGCAGGACTTTTACAGTTAATAGTAGGACCCTGGGGAGGGTTGTCAAACAGGGAGATCTAGGGGTGCAGGTACATAGTTTCTTGAAAGTGGCATCACAGGTAGATAGGGTGGTGAAGAAGGCTTTTGGCATGCTTGCCTTCATTGGTCAGTGCATCAAATGCAGGAGATGGAATGTCATGTTGCGACTGTACAAGACATTGGTAAGGCCACATTTGGAGTACTGCATACACTTTTGGTCTCCCTGCTTATAGGAAGGATGTTACTTAAACTGGAAAAGGTGCAAAAAATATTAGCAAGGATGTTACTGAAACTGATGGGTTTGAGTTATAAGGAGAGGCTGGAACCTTTTTTCCCTAAAGCGTCAGAGGCTGAGGAGTGACCTTCTAGAGGTTTATAAAATCATAATGAGCATAGATAAGGCGAATAGCCAAGGTCTTTTCCACAGGGGAGGCGAGTCCAAAACTAGAGGGCATAGGTTTAAGGTGAGAGGGGCAAGATTTAAAAGGGACCTAAGGGGCAACTTTTTCACAGAGTGGAGTGTATATGGAATGAGCTGCCAGAGGAAGTGGTAGAGACGACTACAGTTAATACATTTAAAAGCCATTTGGACAGCGCATGGAAATGAAAGGTTCAGAGGGATATGGGTCAAATTCAGGTAAATGAGACTGGTTCAGTTTAGGAAACCTGGTTGGCTTGGATGAGCTTAAGGTGAAGGAATCCCTGGAGGTAGAATTCACCCCAAGGTTTGAGGGGGAGAAGCCTGAATCAGATGTAACAATCTTACAACTGAGTAAAGATAACTACAAAGACACGAGGGAAGAGCTGGCCAGAGTTGATTGGAAGGGTAGCCGAGCAGGGAAGATGATGGAGTAGCAATGGCAGGAGTTTCTGGGGCTAATTAGGGAGGCACAGCAGAAATTCATCCCAAGGGAAAGGAAACATTTAGGGGAGGATAAAGCAACCAAAGCTGACAAGTCAGGAACAGCGTAAAAGCAAAAGAAAATGCATGCAGTGTGGTGAAGATTAGTGGGAAGCTAGAGTTTTGGGAAGCCTTTCAAAAACCAGCAGAGGGCATCTAAAATTCAATAAGGAAGGAGATGATGAAATATAAGGGAAAGCCAGCTCGTAATATGAAAAAAAAATTGCAAGAGTTTTTTGAGATATCGAAGAGGTAATGCGTGAGGCAAAAGTGGAAACTGGACCACTGGAAAATGAGGCTGGAGAAGTAGTAAAGGGGAACAGAGAAATGCTGGAGGAACTGAAAAGGTACTTTGCATCAGTTTTCACTGTGGAAGACACGAGCAGCATACCAGAACCTGAAGAGAGGCAGGAGGCGAAGGTGCGTGTAGTGACGATCATTAAGGAATAAATAATGAGGAAGCTGAAAGTGGATCAATCACTTGGACTGGATTGACTACATCCCAGGGTTCTGGAGGAGACAATTGAGGAGATTGTAGAGGCATTGTTGGGGATCTTTCAGGAATCACTGAAGTCAGGGAGGGTCCCATAGGACTGGAAAATGAGTAATGTAACACCCTGCTTAAGAAAGGATGGATGCAGAATTCAGGAAATTATAGGCCTGTTAGCCTAACCTTGGTTGTTGGAGAGATTTTAAGAGTCTATTATTAAGCATGAGATTGCCGAGTACTTGGAAGTGGATGGTAAAATAGGATGGAGTCCGCACAGCTTCATCAAGGGGAGGTCATGCCTGACAAATTGGTTCAAATTCTTTGAGGAGGTAGTGAGCAAGTGAGACAACGGGGAGCCGGTGGACATGATCCATTTGGATTTCCAGAAGAATATTGATAGGCCTGGAGAATGGGCCAGAATCTGGCAGGTGGAGTTTAATGTGGATAAGTGCAGGCTTATCCATTTTGGCTGGAAAAATAAAGGGGAAAGTTATTATTTAAATGGGAAATGGATTCAAAGTGCATCAGTGCAGAGGGATACAGGTGTCCTTGTGCATTACTCATAGAATATGGGTATGCAGTTGCAGCATATAATGAGAAAGGCAAATGGAGTTTTGGCATTTATTATAAATGGACTGGATTTTTAGAAGAAAAGTGTTGTTACAATTATATAAGGTATTGGTGAGACCACACCTGGAGTATTGTGTCATGTTATAGTCTCCTTACTTGAGGAAGGATGTGCTGGCACTGGAAGCAGGTTAAGAGGAGGTTCACCAGATTGATTCCAGGGATGAATCGGCTGTCATGTGAAGAGCCATTGGATAACTTGGGCCTGTACTCACTGGAGTTCAGAGGAATGGAGGGTGGGCAGGGAGTAGGATTTGATTGAGGTGTATATAAAGTGCTGAAAGAGATTGTTACATTGGATGTTCCCCCTTGTGTCAAACAAGAGGTCATAGATATAGAGTGAGAGGAGGTAGGTTCAGAACTGAGGTGAGGAGAAATCACCTCTGTCCGAGGGTTGTGAATCTGTGGAACTCCCTGCCCCAGGGTGCAATGGAGGCAGAATCAATCAACGGGTTCAAGAAAGAAATAGATATGTTTCTGATGAAAATCAGGATAAAGGGCTACGGGGAGCAGGCAGGAAAGTGGAGGTGAGACCACAGTAAGATCAGCCAAGATCATGTTAAATGGTGGGAGAGGGCTCAAAGGGCTGAATTGCCCATGTTCCCAGGCTTTTGATAGAGCTGCCCAAGAGGCTGATAAATAAATTAAGAGCCCATGGTGTTAGGGACAAGGTACTGGCACGGATAGAGGATTGGCTGGCTGGCAGAAGGCAGAGAATGTGGATAAATGGGGTCTTTTTCAGGATGGCAGTGGAGATCTGCAGGGGTCAATGTTGGGATCACAGCTGTTCATATTATGCATTAATGATCTAGATGAGGGAACTAAGGGCATTGTTGCTGTGTTTGCAATGACACAATGATAGTGGGAGGGTCAGGTAGTGTTGAGGAGGTGGGAAGGCTGCAGAAGGACTTGGACAGACTAGGAAACTGCGAGGAAGTGCTAGACGGAATACAATGTGGGAAAGTGTGAGGTTATCCACTTGGAAGGAAAAATAGAAAAATGTTTTCTAAATGGGGAAAGACTGAAATGGAGAAATTGGAGAAATCTGGAACACAAAGGGATTTGGAAGTCCTAGGGTAGGATTCTCTTACAGGTAACATGCAGGTGCAATTAGCAGTTAGGAAGGCAAATGTAATGTTAGCATTCACTTTGTGTGCTAGAATACAACAGCAGAGAGTTACAGTTGAGGCTGTAAAAGGCTCTGGTAGGACTGCATTTGGAATATTGTGAGCAGGTTTGGGTCCAGTATCTAAGAAAGGATGTACTGGCTTTGGAAGAGTCCAGAGGAGGTTCACAAGAATGATCCCAGGAATGAGGGGCTTGTCATATGAGGAGCGGTTGAGGACTCTGGGTCTATACTTGATGGAGTTTCAAAGGATAAGGGGGATCTGATTGAAACTGTCACAATAATGACAGGCGTAGATACAGTGAATGTGGAGAAGGTAGTTCCACTAGAAGGAGAGGCTAGGACCTGAGGGCACGGCCTCAGAATGAAGGGATGACCCTTTAGAACTGAGATGAGGAAGGATTTCTTCAGCCAGAGGACAGTTAATCTGTGGAACTCATTGCTGCAGAAAGCTGTGGAGGTAAAGTCATTGAGTGTATTTAAGACAGGTACAGATAGGTTCTTGATCAGTAAGGGGATCAACGGTTATGGGGAGAAGACAGGAGAACAGGGTTAAGAAAGGTATGAGCCATGATTGAATAACAAAGCAGACTAAATGGGCCATGTAATCTAATTCTGTTGCTATATCTTGTGGCCTTAGTTGTGCAAGTAGTTGGATGGTGTCAGTCGCCCTAGGGCTCCTGTTGCTCATCGCAATGTAGTGTTGCTGTAGGAAGGAAATAAGTAACTAGAAGCCTTGCAAAACTGGGATAAGGCTATGCAATTGCCCTATAGCCCAGGGTGGTGAAGGAAGAACAGGTACTTGCCTGCTCTGTGGAATTATATCCCGGTTTGAGTTGCAGTCTTCAGCAGAGAGAGGCCAAGAAGAAATACACATTGCCACTTGGAAGAGAATGCACATTTATGTGCAATATCGATTTAGTTCCAGCCAAGTCAACGAGTCTGATGTAGACACTTAAATGGAATAGCCTGTAAGATTGTAATCAAGTCTGTCAATTTTGCACAGCCAACATTAGTCACGAGCCAGATTTTGTGCAGCTGAGGAAGTGGCTTAAAAAGAAGGGCTTCAATGGCTTCTACTTGGTGCCAGCAAATTTTCCAGGTACGTGACTTTATTTTATATTGAGGGTTCCTCCCCAACTTCCTTCAACATTTAAATAGGCACTGAATGAACAAAGGCAGGGCACAGCTATAGCATTTCATATTGTGTTGCAACACTGTATTTTTATTTTAATGTCGGGGGTATTTTCCTACTTAGATGTACCTGTATGCACAAATATCAAACTAGGCTTAACCACAACTTTATGCACTAAGGGCTCAATGGTTCAAGAAGGCAGCTTACCACACTCTCTCAAGGGCAACTAGAAATAAGCAATAAATAATGGCTTAGCTAGCAAGGCCCCCATCCTTTGAGCAAATGCACCAAGATTGGATTACTGTGTTCACGATTCAGTTTTATTCAATCCGACTGCAGTCTCCTTTCGCGTAAGGTAAGCACTGTGGGATGGAATGCCTTATTTCCCACTCCATCTCTATTTTGATTCAGTCCCTTCTCTTCTGCCTACCCCTCACGTTTGTTGCCATTACATTGCCCCTCACAGCTTTTGCATGTAAAATTGGTAATTGATTCAGAAACACTTGGGGAAGAAAAATGTTCAGCTACAGCCTAAGAGGTTGTCGAGGTGCTATGATAGTGGCCCTACCTCTGAGTCAGGAAGCCCAGATTTAAGCCCCATCTGCTCCAGAATGTGCAATAACATCTCTGAACAGGTTGGTTAGAAAATACCTCACAGTGAAGCACAAGGGCTCTTGTGGCACAGTGGTAGGGTCCCTGCATCTGAGTTAGTGATCCTGGATGCAAATCCCATCCGCTTCAGAGGCGTGTTGTAAGATGCCTGATATCTGATGGTGAAGCTTGTTTGAATACAGCTAGTAAATTGTGCTGATAAGTTCACAATTTGTTTATTTCCACCAGACTCAAGAAACAATAAAAATTAAATTAGCATGTCTGTTTTGAAAGCGCCTTTGTGCCTGTGGACCTTGTGGTACTTTGAAAAGCAATTAGGAACAGCTATCTTCTTCCACTGTTATTTGATATGTAGATTCATATCTTTAAAGTAATTATTTTAAAATGTACGCTTTACAAAGTCAGATTGGTAGAGGTGTATTGACAGATATCAGTGTTTGTGTGAATTCCACAAGTGTCACATTTAAAATGTCAGCGTGTCTGTGTTTTCACACTCATCTCTGAATAACAAGGTGACATCAAGGCCCACACCATTATGTGATGTAATTTTATTAACATTTCAAAGTCGATATGAGCTCTCTGGTGATATCCTCTCTACAAAGTTAAAAAGGCCTCTTGATAGTTTTGATAAGTCATTACATAATGTTACATTCTTCTGAACACCCTCAACTTCCAAAAGACAGCCTAAATTACCCAAAAGAAAATAGTGCTATAGTTGCAGGTTTTTATTAATAATTAGTGTCCTGCAGGAAAACTGATTTAGTGCCAAGGCTAAAGGGATCTGATAATTTTGCAGATTTGTGACCCGAGGTTATTGAACACAGAATTACTTGTTGATTCATTATGGTGTTCATTTTTGAGTTTTTAATGGTGGTATGTAAATGTGGTTATTGCTAGTAATCTATTTGTATAAGGAATAATATATTTTTTTTTGAAACCATTTTCGGAATATTGCCAAAGAATAAATAATACTAGTGTCCATTCTTTTTCATTCAGATATTGGCAGAGGATTAATGACCAGAAAAGCACTTGAGGTCAGTGATTTGAATAATGAATTCCATCAATTCACTTCTTATTTGGTTATTTATGGAGATTATAAGAACATCATGTTTTGGAATTGTGCTTTTAAAAGTCATGTGGCGTGAAGGGGGTTTGTGTGAGCTGTGCTGGTATCTGCCTGGATGATGAGGCCGTTAAAGATTAAAAGAAGGTCAAGATTGCTGCACTGGGACAAATGATTGAAGATATTCATACTTGAAGACACTAGTAAAGGTAGTTGTGAAACCAGTGGGCAGAAAGTAATGAAAATATTAGATTGTAAATAGTTGTGCTTTAAGATATGCATTTACTTCCAAAGGTGAAAGAGAGTTGTTCTCAAGGGTCACTTCAGCATTTCCACCTGGATAGAAGGCCCATGTGATTCAACGTACTACGGAGAGGATGCAGAGTAAGCCCTTGTAAGAATCAGGTTGCAGCCTTTTCTAAAATATCACTTGCAAGTGTGTTAGTCTGCCAGCATCTGAGCTGGGGATGGCTGAAAGCAGAATGTCTGCGCGGAAATATGGGTGGAACTTCACACTCAAATTGATTTTATGAATTTGTGAAGAGTTAAAATGAAGTTGTAAGATTTGCCTAGCATGTGCTGGAGAGAAATTACCTCAATGTTAAGGATCATTCTGAGAATCATAGAATCATATAGTCCAGAAGAGGCCCTTCAGCCCATTGTGTCTGTACCAACAAAAACCACTCTTAAGCCCCTACTAGACCCACTTCCCAATACTTGACCCCTGTGTTGAATGTTTATAGATCGTAGAATCCCTACAGTATGGAAACAGGCCATTCGGCCCAACAAGTCCACACCACCCCTTCAAAGAGCATCCCACCCAGACCCATTCCCGTACCCCTGTATTTCCCATGGTTAACCCACCCAACCTAAACATCTCTGGGCACTATGGGCAATTTAGCATGGCCAACCCACCTAGGCTGCACACCTTTAGACTGTAGGAGGCAACCGGAGCACCCAGAGGAAATCCACGCAGACACTGGGAGAATGTGCAGACTCCACACAGACAGTCACCTGAGGTTGGAATCGAACCCGGGTCACTGGCGCTGTAAGGCAGCAGTGCTAGCCACTGTGCCGTCCCTTTTGCCTGCATCCTGAGGGAAGGACTTTGAGAATTCCAACAAGTACTAAGAATGGTCGGAGGGCTGAAAAAGGAGGGATCTTGGAATTTGGGAGGTTCATGCTCGGCACTGAGATGATTTCACAGAATTCCGTAAATGAAATGGCTGTGTTTGCCTTGAACCTGTAAGTGGTTGAGGGAGCCAAAGACAGCGTCTAAATGGTTACTTTCTGTGTGCTGAAGCTGAGTTATTTCAAGCAAGACAGTTGTCACATGTTAATGGATAACGTAAGAGTTGACTGAGATTCTACAATGAAGCTGTTGCGTCCAGACCAAATCATAAGGTAGGAACCAATTGTGGGGAGGCCTAGTGGTATTTGACAGTTCAATTGCTCAACCAGGTACTTTTAAAAAGTTGTGAGGTTTCCTGTCTCGATTGAAAGTTGCAGGAATGCAGAAGTTGTCAGGAAAATAACAGAAATAAACCCACAGAATAAAAATGATTTGGACTAATTCTGGGAAAATTGTTCCTTAGGCAACATTCAGTGTAACATATCCCTGTGAATTGTGCTTTCTTGTTTGTGCTAAAAATAATAGCGTATTTTCCGTGTGGTTTAAAATAGAAGTTGGCTGCAAAGATAGTGCTTTTATTCTTTTTTTACAGTAAACATCTTACAACATGAAATTTTGTCATGTCCTTTCAACTATTAAGGTGTGAATTTACTTTTAACAAGTTATTAGTCTCAATGGAGATCATATTACTTTCCTCCTCCTCTTGCTTTTCAAATGCTTTGTTGTCCCAAGTGAAGTGGCCTGTTG
This sequence comes from Ginglymostoma cirratum, assembly GCA_024137785.1. Lineage (NCBI taxonomy): Eukaryota > Metazoa > Chordata > Chondrichthyes > Orectolobiformes > Ginglymostomatidae > Ginglymostoma > Ginglymostoma cirratum. Next base: position 13,139,034 of record JAHRHZ010000061.1, on the reverse strand, counting down.
TTCCGTTTGCTGTTTTTCTTCGGGTCCCTGATACTACTCAATGTTAGCAATGTATGGGATTCAGTTAATTATGTGATTGGGCTGGTCTTTCACCTTGGTGTGGCTGACAAATGGTACACTGAGTTCTGAAAAAGTCACTTTGTTCCCTGGGAGATGCTGTTTTGTGTGGGTGAGACTTTTATCTCCTTTTAACGCACTTTCTCCAATTTGAGGTAAGAGCTATGGCAGATTAAATGTTTTAAGTTTCAGCCCAGATTCTCTGTTGCCTAGTCCTGCTTCTTGAAGAAGCAATATAGCAAGTATATATAATGTAAACCCACTCTGTTTTGGTTTCTTCCTTAGCCGGGAGATCTTGTTATTGCATTACCTGAGAAATGTCTGCTCACCACCGGCACTATCCTAAGGGGTTATTTGGGTGAATACATTAAAAGGTAAGTTATGTCCATGGTGCTAGATTCTGTTGTATTAATCCAGTGGAAGTCAATTTATAAAAGCAGGTGATCTTACTTAATGGAGACTAAATGTGATCCAACCGATGATGATAGACATAAAACAAATATTTTATTCCTGAATATATTTCTTTGCAAAACTTCATTGGAGGGTGAGGTTCAAAGAGCAAAGCTAACAACTCTTTAATCATTGTGTGATGACGAGAGAGCTTCAGTCAAGTATGTAAATAAACCCCAACTTCGTCTTTTGCCTGCATCCTGAGGGAAGGACTTAGAATTCCAACAGGTACTAAGAATGGTTGGAGGGCTGGAAAAGGAGGGATCTTGGAATTTGGGAGATTCGTGCTCGGCACTGAGATGATTTCACAGAATTCTGTAAATGAAATGGCCTTGAACCTGTAAGTGGTTGAGGGAGCCAAAGACAGCGTCCTTTGCCTGCTCCGACACTAAATGGTTACTTTCTGTGTGCTGAAGCTGAGTTATTTCAAGCAAGACAGTTGCCACATGTTAATGTCACATGTTATTGGATAATGTAAGAGTTGACTAAGATTCTACAATGAAGCTGTTAAGTCCTGGCCAAATCATAAAGTAGGAACTAATTGTGGGGAGGCCTAGTGGTATTATCATTGGACTGTTAATCCAAAGACCCTGGTAGTGTCTGGGACTCGGGTTCGAATCCTGCCGTGGCAGATAGTGGGATTTGAATCAATTTAAAAAAAACCTGGAATTAAGAGTCTAATGACGACTATGAAATCATTGCCATTGTCAGGAAAAAAACCCATCTGGGTCACTAATGTTCTTTTGGGGAAGGAAACTGCCATCTTTACCTGGTCTGGCCGACATGAGACTCCAGACCCACAGCAATGTGGTTGACTAAAGTTTTGGCAAAGATCTGTAGCTCGGGTTGTGGGTGAGGTTGTTGACTTGCTCGCCGAGCTGACCTGTTCTCGTTCAGACTTTTCATCGCCATGCTAGGTGACGTAACCGGTGGAGCCTCCGATGAAGCGATGTTATTCTACTCCGCTTGGAATTTATACTGTCCGGTTCGTTATGGTGAGTAGTGTCATGTCCGGTTTTGATCTGTATAAATTCCAAGCGGAGTAGAATAACATCGCTTCATTGGAGGCTCCGCTGATGCTGTCACCTAGCATGGTGATGAAACGTCTGAACGAAAACAAGCCAGCTCGGTGAGCAAATCAACGACCTCAGTGTTATTGACTCTTAACTGGCTTCTGGGCAATTGGGGATGGGCAATATTAAATGCCCATTTAAATCTGTTATTAACTATTAAATGTTAGCCTCGCCAGCAATGCCCTCATCCTGTGAATGAGTAAAGAGAAACCTGTGTAAGCTACAGAACCTCATGTTTCCATGCACGACTTGACAGGATGCATTCTGAGGTCAACCACAACAGAGTTTAGTGGATGAACCCAATGGTTGTAAAAGACAATTAAATTTGTCTTTCTTTTTGAGTCGATGCCTTTTGGGGGTTCTTATAAGATCATAGGATCAGGACTCAGCTGTTCAACCAGCTTTTGATTTACTTAGCAATGCCAAGCACAGAAATATTGCTGTCATTCAATTTTATCATTTTAAAAAGACAACCTTTGTTGAATTCTGAAAAATATTTTTCTTTATCTAGTGATGCTCAACTTGGTTAACAATATTCCCAAATCACTTTATCTTTTCATAATGAGTAGGCTTAATAAGCTTTAACATGTTTTTTTAAAAAAAAAAAACCCTCACTTTTTACACAAATACAGGGAAATGAGACAAATGGAATAACTCTTCCAGGGAGCTGACACATGTCCTGGATCGAATAGTCATCTTCAGTGCTGCAAAATTAAATGATTCTATAAATTCCCCATAGTACTTTTTTGCTGCAGTGTGTCTCGTTAGTTACATTTTGTTTTTGCGCCTTTAGCAATTGAAGTTTCTTTTGTACAGCATGTTGTGTTTGTACTGTTAAAATTTTCATTTATTATTTTTTAGGTGGAAGCCTTGTTTGTCTCCCCTCCAAGCCTTGTGTACTTTTCTCATTGCTGAGAGACATTTTGGGAGCCGGTCTCCGTGGAAGCCCTATATTCATGTGTTACCGGAGACATACACGTGCCCAGTTTACTTAACAGAGGAAGTAATTGAGCTGTTTCCCAGCTGTCTGGTTAAGAGGATTCAGGAGCAAAAGAGAGTGGTTCAGGAACTGTACCTTGCTTCAAAATGCTTCTTTGGTTCCCTGCAGCCCTTATTCTCGGAGCTTGTAGAGAATGTTTTTACTTACGACGCCTTCCGCTGGGCTTGGTGCAGTATCAATACCAGGACGGTTTATATGGAGCATGAGCAGAGTGAGTTTTTGTCCCGAGAACCAGATATCTATGCCTTGGCGCCATACTTGGACCTCCTGAATCACAGTCCATCTGTTCAGGTGAGGAAACAGGCTCACGTCCAAAAAGCCAGTGCTGTCGTGGTAGGATGCCTCATCAAACATTTAGTACACACCTTCTTGACAAATGTTACACATTCACGGCTCATGGCAACAGCAGTGGTGGCTTTGAAGTTAAGCGAATTGAATTTAATCTTTTCCGTGCACCACCATCACCAGCCCAGCCCGGGATTGTGGTTTACGTTTTTGAAATGATTTGTATATTTCCAGCTGGAAGTCTGAAACAAGCACAGAAATCGTTGGAGAAACTTAGCGGGTCTGGCAGCACCTGCGGAGCGAAAGCAGAGTTCATGTTTCGAGTCCTTCTATAGAACTGACAGTAGCCAGGGAAAGAACTGATTTCGTTGCGTTATTTTGAATGACCTACTCCAAATTCTGCTCTGGCACACATCCCTCTTTGTATAAGTCCTATAACATTAGTATATAACGTTGCAGCCAAAGCACAAATTCAGTTCTCTTTCGTACACGTTCCCGCATTCATTTTCAGATTTTGGATTGTTTTCTATCTCCTCATACATTCAGTTGGCAATCTCGCCAAATGCTTTTCAGATTATTCTGACAGGAGCGAAATGTTAATATCATTCCCCACAGGAAGGAACAACTTGATTTAGAGCCAACCTGTGCCACTGATCAATCTTCTCCTAGCAACTGTTTTCAGAGCTGGGAAGGGAGCAGGTACTGTGCTGCTCTGCCTTCTCACCAGGGGATCTCAATGTGAGGAAAGGATGAAGGGGCTGGAGGAGGGGGACGGGTTTAGGTACGTCACAAAGGCAGCAAAGTTCAGGGGTTTAACAAAAGCAACCTGCACTTTTATTGCACGTTTTGTGTCGTGAAAAACATCCACAATGCTTCAAAAACTTAATCAGAGAAAAGTGGATGCTGACCACAGGAAAGGTCAGAAGTCACATGACCCCAGATTATAGTCCAACAGGTTTATTTCAAATTGCAAGCTTTCAGAGGGCAGCCCCTTCATCAGGTGACTTTGCTTCGAAAGCTTGTTATTTAAAATAAACCTGTTGGACTATAATCTGTTGTCATGTGACTTCTGACATTGTCCACCCCAGTCCAACACCGGCACCTCCACATCATGACCACAGGAAACAATATAAGCAGGAAATCTAAAATCATGGCTCAGCAAAGTGGTTTTACAAAGGGTCTCAAAGATGTGCTTTTTTTTTTTAAAGTTCCCACATGGGACGTGGGCAGCTCAGGCTAGGTCAGAAGCTATTACCCATCCCTAAATGAACTAGAGAAAGTGGTGGTGCCTTCAACTGCTATGTGGGGTAAGGATATTCACAGTTCTGTTAGGGAGGAAGCTCCAGGGTTTTGATTCAGCAACAGTGAGAGATTGGTGATAACTTACAGAACAGGATGGTGTCAGAAACTTGCAGGTGGTGATGACCCTAGGCATTTTCTGCCATTTTCCTTCCAGCTGGTTAAAAATTGCAGGTAATGGAAGCTCAGTAGGGTTACATCAGTACATATTCACTACTGCCCCTATGTGCTGTGGTGAAGGAAGAGATTGGTGAAGGTAATGGATGGGGTGCCAATCAAATGGATTACCTTGACCTGCATGGTTGAGTTTGATTGTGAAGTCAAAATCTTCAGCATTTTGGGACTACGCCTCAGTGAGGGACCACTTTGTTAAATCCAAAACAAATCAAAAATATCTATCAAACCAGGTTCCTGCTTACGATCTGACGTGTTCATTAATAACGTGAGCTGGGATCATAAGAGTTACACAAGATGCCAGACATTGAACAATGGAGAGGGACAAGTTGTAAGCCTGTAAAGGGGTGAGGCCATGAGAGAGTTAAACAAGGGGAGTGACAATTCTGTTTGGAAGGCATCAGGAGTGGATTTAAATTGGGTTTAACTCTTATTTCTATTCTTGCAGATAACGGCTGCTTTCAACCAGAAAACCAAACATTATGAAATTCGAACAGTGACAAAGTGCAGGCGATATGAGCAGGTTTTCATCTGCTATGGGCCGCATGACAACCAGCGGCTCCTACTGGAATATGGATTTCTCTCAAACAGCAATCCACACAATGTCATATATGTCAATAAAGGTGAGGCTGCAACGATTGAGCTGAAGGCTGACTGTACTTCTGACGAGTCTGTTTTCCTGTTCTCTGTAACGTGGAACATTTTACACAAGAGGTGGCAGTTAGGATCCCTATTTCCTAAGTTACTTTTTGACTCTTCTCCAGTTTCCCAGCTGCACTTCAGGTTGGAAAAAAAATAGGAATAGTTCTCTCCCCATCAGTAAATGATACTTTGAAATGAGCCACCAGAAAATGTTTAAGAACAGGCCTGTTGTGGGCAACTGTAACTGATGGGAAATCCACAGGACAAGGGAAATTATTTCTACCTCATACAATATCCATTGATTCATTTAGAGAGTAAATTCCAGATGGGTGTATCTGAGGCCTTCGCTTTATCAACAAGGAGGGATAATTTAAATTTGTGTTTCCTTTCTTGATGTCAGCTTGGCGATGTTTCAGGATTCTCTTAGTGCCTTTTTATAAATCATTTGTGGGATGTAGGGCAGACAGCATTTATTGCCCATTCCTTGTTGCCCTGGATGAGGTGGTGCTGAGCTGCCATCTTGAATTGCTGCAGTCCTTTTGGTGTAGGTGCACCCACAATGCCATTAGGGAGAGAGTTCCAGGATATTGACCCAGTGACAGTGAGGGAACGGTGATGTGTTTCCAAGTCAGGACGGTGAGTGGCTTGGAGGAGAATTTGTGGGTAATGCATTAATTGTCCATCCCTAATTGCCGCCGGAGGATAGTTTAGAGTTGTTGTGAAGCTGGAGTCAGATGTAGGCCGGATCAGATGGCAGCTTTCCTTCCCTGAAGGACATTAATAAACTAGATGGATTTTTACAATTGACATTAGTTACTGCATTGCCATTAGGCTAGCATTTTGTTCTGAACTTTTATTGAATTCAATTTTAACGATCTACCAGGGATTCAAACCCATGTCCCCAGAACTTGAGCCGAGTGAGTGTTCTGGTTGTGGTGCCATACAAGCTTTGTCCCAGGTGGTGTCAAGTTTCCTGGATGTTGTTGGAGCTTCAACCCTCCGGGGGAGGGGCGAGGCTTCCATCTTATTCCTGAGTTGTCTTGTAGATGGTGGACAGGCTCTGGGGATTCAAGAGGTGAGGATGTTAATAGACCAGAAACTGAACTGGACGAGACATATGAATATACAAGAGCAGGTCAGAGGCTAAGAACCCTCTCCTGGGATTAGTACTTCTAGGCAGAGGGGAGTTTTTTCCCCTTTATTCTTTCAAGGGATGCGGGTGATGTTAGCAAGGCAGCTTTTGTTGCCTATCCCTGATTGGCTTGGTAGGCCATTCAGAGGGCAGGTCAATCAGATTGCTGTGGATCTGGAGTTACGTGTAGGCTGCCTAAGGCAGATTTCATTCTCTAAAGGGCATCAATAGACAAGATGAGTTTTTACAACAATCGATGATAATTGACATGTCAACCTCACTGCGACCAGCTTTACATTCCAGACGAAGGAAGTGAATTTAGATTTCACCAGCTGCCTTGGTGAAATTTGAACCTACAACCCCACTGCATTAGCCTGGGCCGCTTGGTAACTAGTGTGGTGACATTACCACTATGCCACCATCTCATTGTGGACATGTTGTCAGGATACCCTCAGTAGACTTTTTTTCTAGTTCAGTTCTATTCCCGGGTTGTATCATTACTTATTGAATAAATGGAAAAGGTGGAGCTTTAAATTTGAAGTCCTACTTGTTAATCTTGCTTTCAGAACTCCTTGGTAACCACGTTTCTGGGAAGTACGAACTGGTGGACAGAAAGCTGCAGTTTCTACAGGATGAAGGCCTCCTGGAGTAAGTGTTATGGCATCTGATGGCTGTTTAAAGTCACTTGATTGGGGAAAGCAGATACCTCAAATTAGCAAAAACTGAAAGATCTGCAGATGTTGTAAATCAGGAACAAAAACAGAAATTGCTGGAAAAACTCAGTAGGTCTGGCAACATCTGTGGAGAGAAATCAGAGTTAAGTTTGAGGTTGATCAGCAATTTGTCTTTTGTTTTTGTAACTCAGTTAACAACGTTAATGAACACTGTTGGGGAGAACCCACAAAATTAGAAATAGCTGGAGAAACTCAGCAGGTCTGGCAGCATCTGTGGAGAGAGAAACAAAGTTAATGTTTCGACTCTAGCAACCCTCCTTCAGAACTGGTAGCAGCTCGGAGAAGGTGGTATTTATGCTGATGTGGGGCAGAAAATGAGTCAAGGAATAGGTGGAGATGGAGTGCAGAGAGAGAGAGAGAGAGAGAAAAATCCCCTAAATCTGCCTAACTTTTCTTTTCCTTCTCTCTCTCTGGGCTCCACCTCCTCCGATCCAGTTGAATAACAGATGACTGGACTTAGAGATAGTAGGAACTGCAGATGCTGGAGAATCTGAGATAACAAGGTGTAGAGCTGGATGAACACAGCAGGCCAAGCAGCATCATATGAGCAGGAAGGCTGATGTTTCGGGCCTTGCCTGAAACGTCGGCCTTCCTGCTCCTCTGATGCTGCTTGGCCTGCTGTGTTCATCCAGCTCTACTGACTGGACTCAGTGTTGGTGTGTCTGGAGTGATTTGCTTCAGGCCTGGGGTGGGGTGGGACTGTTCAGGCCGTGGTTCTTTTTATAAGGTATGGGTGAGGCCATGACTCACAGGGTGTGCCTTCTCGTACATTCTATCATTGTCTCCAAGTGAAAGTACTCCACTAGACTTTCGGTGCACAGAGGTCATAAATGTGACTTTTTTTTTAACAGAGGTAAATTTCAGTATATTAACCTTTCCACAGCCAGAAATCAGAATGACCTATTTATTCTCCTCCTCAGAAATTTTTACAAAAAGCACATCCAGTCTAATTTTGGGAACTGACTTTTTGTCTTGCATTTGCTAACTTCAAAGGATACTGCACATAGTTTAGAGAATAGTCATATACAGATTAGCATATTGATTCTCAAGGGTAGGTACAATTATTTTATGGGAAATTTCTCTCCTGCATCAAGCGATAGGTACCATATCCTGTTCCTTCTGCCATCTGGTCATGAATCAGCACTCAGCATGAAGAACTATGTGACTGTAACACAGATTCGAGAGCTGCAGAATTAGACTCTGCAGTGTCCTGGTGTTGGTTCTGTGGGAGCTGAGGAGTCCAAAGATCACAACTAGTCTGCTTCTGGCCACTCCTTGCACTACCCATGCAACCATGTTACACTTGCAAGTGTGCTAGTACCTGCATGGTACTGTGCATGCCTAGAGATGCACGTTGGGAGAATCAGGATGAAGGTGGCATTCCCAGAGAGCTAAGATCACTTCTGGATTTCTGTTTTGATGCCTGAATCTCTCTGCCTGGTGCATGCCACGTTACCGACATTTCAAAGCTGATCGTGTATTGCTGTATAGGGAGGTAACAGAAGCTCTAAAAGGAATCATGGAATCATAGAATTTTATGGTACAGAAGGAGGTCATGTGACCTGTCATGTCTGTACCAGCTTCCGAAACAGTTACCCAGCTAGTCCCTTTCTCCAGCCCTATCTTGTAACCTTCTAAATCCATCACTTCCAAGCAAATATCCAGCTTTCTTTTGTAACGTCCTACAAAATCCACCTCCCCCACACTCCCAGCTAGCGCATTCCAAATCCTAACAATTCTGAGTAAAAATGTTTCTCCTCATTTCACTCCTAGTTCGCTGGCTGACAATCTTGAAATTGTGACCCCTTAGTTACTGAAAAACCAACTAGTAGAAACAAAATATCCTCTTTATCCTGTCAAAATTATTCATAATTTTGAACACCTCAGTGAGGTTACTTCTTAATCTTACAGTTCTGAGGAAGGGTCACGAAACGTTAACTCTGATTTTTTTTTTTCTTCACAGATGCTGCCAGACCTGCTGAGCTTTTCCAGCAACTTTGTTTTTGTTCCTGATTTACAGCATCCACAGTTCTTTTGGTTTTTACCTCTTCTTCTCCTTGGAGCAAAGAAGATTAAGCTCAATTTCTCTGATCTTTCCTTGCAACTAAAATCCCTCATTCCAGGTATCATTCTAGTAAATCTTCTTTGCACTCTCTTTCAGGGCTTTAACATTTTTCCTTAAATAAGGTGCCCAGAACTGAACACAACACTCCAAATGTAGCCTGACCAATGATTTGTAAAGGTGTAGCATCACTTCCTTGCTTTTATACTCTCTGCCTTTATTTATAAACCCAAGGATCCTATTAGCCTTCTTAACAACTGTTTCAATTTGCTTGACCACCTTCAGAGAATAATGTATGTGCACCCTGAGGACTCTCTGCTCCTGTACTTACCACAAAGTTGTACCATTGAGTCTGTATTGTCTCCCCATGTATTTTGGTAGGAGAAACATTACCTCTCATTTGTCTGCACTGAAATTCATCTGCCCATTTAACCAGCTTGTCAATGTCCTTCTATTGTCACTTGGCATCACCCTCACAATTCACTTTTCTCCCGAGCTTAATATCATCTGAAAATTGTTTATGTAAATCAGAAATAGAAAGAGTCCCAACACCAATCCCTGGGGAATACCACTTTCAACTCATCTCCAGTCTGAGAAATGCCCCATCTATACCTACCTACATAGGAATATCTGTTTCCTATCTTTTGGCAACTTCTACTCCGTGTTACCAAGAACCCATCAGTACGAAACATTTCTGATTTGCTAACCAGCCTGTCATGTGGCACTGTATCAAATGCTTTCTGAAGGTCTAAATGTACACCAGTAGCACCGCCCTCATCCACTGCCTGTGTCACCTTGTCAAAGAACTCGGTTATGTTTGTCAGACATGACCTGGCCTTGACAAAGCCATATTGACAATCTTGTATTAACTTATTTTTCTCCAAGTGTACTTGCACCATATCCCTTTATTATGGCATTTTTCTGTTTTCCCCACTGCTGATGTCCAGCTGATCGGTCTGTAGATTCGTAGGTTTTCCTGTGTTCAGAGAGACCTGAAACATTTCTGTCAACAGCAGAGAGAACTTCATAGTTTTCTCTATCACCAGTGACAGAAACACACACATGCAGTGCTGTAGACGTGGCTTTAACAATAAAGCCAAAATTTATTATACTGAAGAATAGAATACATTAAACCAAACTGTTTACATATAATGCACATTTTGAAACCAGCAGTAAAGTACGACCCTTTTAATTCCAATAGCTTCCCATTATAATACTCAAACACATGAGAAAAATACCTTCTCTGACCCATATAGTATTTGAATTAGCTATGCCTTCCCTTCCTGGTCATGAGAATCTAGCAGATTCTTCCTTGATTCGTCCTATAACTGAGCCTAGACTTTCTCAGCATCACACAGCCCTTCTGATCTTAGAACTTCTGAACTAATCTCCTTACACCAAGGTAACCTCTCTCTTAACAATCCTGAACTACCTCCCTTTCTCGAAGCAACTGACTTGTACATCCAGCTTCAGTTGCAACGTCTACAACACTGAAACTTAAAGGTTTCTTTTCAAGCTTAATCCTAAGCCCAAGAAACAATTCCAGAATCTTCTCTTTGATAGCCTATGACATTACACTGTTCACTTCGTTAGTTCATAAATTCTCAATGTAAACAAAATCCCATTACTCTCCTGGAAGTCTGTCTCTAATGTGATGTTTTAAACACCATCACCATGGTTATAGCAATACTTACATTTTATCCAAACTGCTACAGTCAAAATGCACCTTTCCTTTAAGAATTAGAGGCTGAGTAAATTTGTGTTACCCACACATGGACATGTGGGTCATCTACTGGGATCGCAGCCAGTCAGCAGTATGTTAAGCTCTGGCCACTTGCCACAATCATAGAGATTATCAGACAGCAGGAATCTTCTGTGCAGTTTTACTTTCTTTTTCCCCCCTTGAATTAACATTACTAAAAGACTAACTCTCCTGGACTTTGAAGTAGTCCCATGGGATCTTTAACATTAAACTGAAAGAAGAGATAGGCTTCAGTGTCTGTGACAGTGCAGAACTATGTCCCATATCGAGGATCTATATACCATGCTCAGGTGCTTAAGCAAGAGTTGGACCCACAATCTCCTTGCTTAGAGGCAAGAGTGCTACCTGCTGCTGCTGACTTGCTGTTTCCACATCCTGGCTGTAGAGTGACTCTACGTGCACACTGAACCCGTGATCAAATTTATGACTTTCTCCAATTGTAACCTTTGTACCCACATTGAAAATGACACATTAGGGCCTGGTGTTTTTCTGCAACTCCTTGTTTGTACTGGATAATAATTTGAAATTCAGGATGAAATCTGTAACTCACGTCCTTCAGTGGGTTTATCCAATTCATAATAATGCACTTGAGCAAAGTTTGATCCCTTTCTGTGCTATTTTAACCAACATGCTGTTGTGTTACACTTGGTCTGAATCCCAGGCCTTGGAAGGGGATAATCGGTCAAGTTTCCGACATGTGGAAAGTATCGATTGACTCCTCAGGATTATTTCTGAATGAATATTGCACGAAGAACTGGATTAGACTCAGCAGTGGTATCTCCGACCACTCGGAAATCTGGTGTTGATCAAGATTCACATCCGGTTGTTGGTCATCTGGGTTTGTAACGCTGTAGTCCAGCCAAGAGTCAATGGCTTTGGGTGAACAGGGCATGGAAAGGGAAATTAATTAGACCAGACCAAACCAAACTGTATCGCGTCACAGTGTGATTCTGCTCCATGGTGGATGAAGGAACACATTTCGAGCATCCTGGAAATGTGACATGCAGAGAGCAGACCATTTCAAACGATATGTGCCAACATTCAGCTTTGGTCTAAAGTAGGGGCAGGGTTTGTGGCAATGGTTTCAGCAAGTCAATCCAGCCAGTTCAGGGATCAATAAGAAACTGCTTTGGAACACCATTTAGTTGGACAGTCTGTGTAAATTCCTGTGTGTGGGACTGATTGTGAGCTGTCCTGCTGAGAAGAGTTGAAGAGCAGTTGACTAGCTCTGTGGAGTTAGGAATCGAAAGAAGTCCTGGGGAGCTGAGAAAGTTGCTGGTTCTACATGGGGGGAAGCTGAGAGGGTGGGAGCCTGTGAGCATTAACACTTCAGTGGGGCTTGAGAAGGCTTGTAGCAGTATTTGTTTCTTACAACTGAGCAGGATTAGAGCTCGGGGGAAAAGCCCAGGGACAGATCTGGTTTGAAGTTAGCTGTCAGTGAAGCGTCAGGGAAAGAGTTGTGAATTAGTGCTGGAGTATGGGAGCGGTGGGGAGTGTAGACCCAGATAGGATTCTGATTGACTCGAGCAGGAGGAATCCATAGCAGAGCAGCTCTTGAGAGGCAGTTCCAAGTCCGGATCAACAAAAAAAACGACAACTGTAATTCATTATGAAGTTCAATCACGTTTACTGACTATCAAGCCATTAATGTCCGGGAGAGTTACTGAAAAATCCATATGATCTTTCATGATCACCATTTGCTATGTGTTAGCGATGGGCAATAAAAGCTGGCCAGCCAGCAACGCCAACATCCAACAAATGATTTTTAAAAAAGCCCTGTGGAGTATTCAGTCACAGTCTATCTATATTTACCACATCTAAATTGTGTGTTAGAGATAACTTGAACATATATTGTACATGAAGTTACTGCTGTAACTTGTATGGTAAAGTATTGTTTGGTCAGAACTGTGGAATCTGTGGCTTTATCTTGAAAGTTTACTGTAACTCCCTGTATATACTCAAAATTAAAGGTTACTGATCCCTAATGAGATTGTAACATAATTTGATGAAATTGTCTCGGATCATCATAAAAAGTTGCCGGTCTGGTCTGGGGTCAGAACAGGTGCTCCTTCCTTAGCTTCTCCAAAGTTTCAAGATTGGAAAATAAGAAGCAAAACTTAACATCCAAGGAGCAAAAACTCTGCTTACTCAGCCTCAAGTTAATCAATGCAAGTGTACCGGAGTTATAAGTTTCTTTGTGAAATCTTTGTTTAGTGATCAGTCCAGTTACCATTTCATTCTTCTTTGTTTCCAGAAACCTAACGTTTGGATTCGATGGACCATCTTGGAGACTTCTAACAGTTCTTAAGGTCTTCTGCCTCAGAGTAGAGGAATAGTAGGTGTTTAAAATCTGAAAATTCAGAGAAACTATTCTGCATTTTATAACTACTGGGTATCCTTCACTAATTTTTGCACCTTTTCTCCTTGAGTAGAAGAATGATTGACTGGGAGAATGCCTGAGAGAGAGCGGTCTATGCTAGTTGCTAAAGAGTTGGCAAGAGCTTACTGATGGTGCTTCTTCCTTCTGCCATTGCTAATTGACTTTAGAACTTGCATTGTGATATACAGGTGAAAACGCATGCAGGGATTCCCCACTTAGATGATTAAGTGGTTTATTTTGTAGACACTAGTCATGAAAGGTAGATAGCTTGCTGGGTGGCAGTGCACATATTGTGGAGCAAATAATAAATGTTGTGGAATGGGAGAGTGAGAATTCAGAGACTGTGGTTCCTGCAGGAACCAGTCACATTGGTAGGAGTAGGTGGGAGTCCTGTGAAGGAATTTAAAAGAATTGAGTTCTACATTAATTAGCAGAACCTCCACAGTCGGAGTCACAATATTACTCCTAGTGCCATGCACTGGACAAGCAGGGAGAGAATGAGATTGCCAGTGCCTAGCTAGAATGATTTATGTGAAAGGGAAGGATTTGGGTTCCTGAGATGAATTTTTTGGATGGAGTGGCTTCCCCAACGAGAGGGAACGTTACAGCAAGGGGAAATGGAGCAGCAAAGAAGGATTTAATTTAGTTGGGGGAATGTGAGGGGGAACATCCACAGGGTGGGGGAGGAAAAAACAGCAAGACATTGTTGGCAAGGTGAAAACATTTTTTTACATGTTTGAGAGTTATTTTCATAGATGTAAATGAGATAAATAAAACAAGTGAATCAGAAGCACAAATTTGGTAAACATTACAAAAGCTACAAACAAAATGTTAAATAGGAACAGAGTTGGGTGGAAGCACAGCTATATTAATAGGATGAAAATGAGGTCTAGTTAAAGAAATGGTTGATCACTGTGGAGGAAGAAAGGAAGTGATGAGTTATACTTAAACATCTCAATGGGAGGAATGGAGTTGATATAGGTGTTTATATAAATTGCCAAAAGTTGGCACACAAATTAGGAGAGGCATTGGTGTAGCGTAGACTATAATCCAAAACACCAGGCTGTTGTTCTCGGGATATAGGTTTGAGTCCAACCATGGCAGATGGTGAAATGTGAATTCAGTAATGGTGACCATCTAATCATTGTTATCAAAAAACCACGTCTGGTGCACTAATGTCATGTCGGAAGAAGAAACCTGCTGTCCTCACGCAGTCTCACCTGTGTGTAACGTCAGGCCCACAAAAATGTGCTTGATTTAATAACTGAGCTCTGAAATGGCTCGAGGAAAGCCACTCAGTTCAAGGGTTGGTGAGGGATGGGGAACGAATGTGAGTGATGCTCACATCTCATACAAGAATTTTTTTAGAAGTACAGAAATAATCAGAAAGGCTAGTGGAATATTGACCATCTCAAGGAAATTGGAATTCAGAAGTGAGGAAGTGATATTTCAATTGTACAAAGTCTTGGCCAGACCCGCTCTGGAGGATTGTATTCCATTTTGCACGTGGAACTTGAGGTAGATGTTGGCAAACTTGCCTGAATGTTGCCAGGGCTCAAAGGGGTTAAATTATACAAGGAAGCTGTAGAAACATGTTTGCTTCAGTTTAGAATGTTTGAGGTGATTTAACTGAACTCATTAAAATGATAGAGATTTGATAGCAGGAGTTTAGGGAAATTGTCCCCTCGGGTGGGGGAAATCAAGAACAAGATGGTAATTTTAAAAGTTAGATATGTGTTTAGGAGTGAAATCTGGAACTCCCCGAAAGCTGTGGAGGCTGAGTCATTGAACATTTCAGGACTGAGATTGAATACTTTTTATTAAAGATTTCAGCAGATGTGGAACAACAGTGAGTAAGCGGAGTTGTGATAAAGATCAGTCGTGGTCTAGTTGAATGGCAGAATAAGCTTGGGGGGTTGATTGGCCCATTCCTGTTGTATTGTTTCACTCCTTCCTTTGTAACTGGACCAATTTCCTACCTAATGTGATTAGCATCATTAGTGGACTAAGGAGAAAAGCCATCAGCGTTTCAAGGTAGTTAGGAATAAAACTCACTCTGTTAGGGTTGCTTATGTTCCGAGGACATAATGTGAAATAATCATCATAGAATCCATACAATGGGGAAACAGGCTATTCGGCCCATCAAGTCAACACCAACCTTCCCTCCCAGATCCACCCCATAACCCTGCATTTCCCATGGCCAATCCACCTAGCCTGCACATCTTTGGACTGTAGGAGGAAACCCACGTAGACATGGGGAGAATGTGCAAATGCCACATACAGTCCCCCAGGAGTGGAATTGAACCTGGATCCCTGGTGCTGTGGGGCAGCAGTGCTAGCCACTGTGTTGCCCCACGGTGAGTCTGGAAAGGAAAGAATGCAAACAGTTCCATGTCAGAGACATGTAAGAGAAGAACTTCCTACTGCCACTCTCTGGGAGGATGGTGCACATTGAATGATTGATTGACTGATTCTTTGTGTCTTGCAGTTCACAGAGGAAGAAGATCTTGCTTGGCCTGTCTATCACTGATGATAATGAGTTGGGCAGTTTAAAGCTTGCGGAAAAAATCTGTTTCTACCTAATCAATGAAAACCAGAAGGCAATGCAAAAAGTGAGTGTTCTTACCTTGTGATGTTTCACTTTGTCATGCCAATGATACATGGGATCCTGAGTTTCTAAAGAGATCCATGGGGTATGAAAGCAAATGAGCAAATTATGCACAAAGTTTCTAAAATCCTGGTAATCTTCAACCAGCATATTGTGTACAGTTCCGAGCATCACCGTTTAGGGAAGATGTCAAGTATGTGGAGGGAGTGCAGAGGTCACTTAGCAGAATAATGAGGGATTTCAGTTATGTGGGACACCCTTGAGAAACTTCAAACAGAGAACGCTAAGGGAAGATTTTGGAAGTTCTCAAAAATGTGACTGGTCTCGTTTAAGAATCAGTAAATCGAGATTATTCCCACAGATGAGTGGGTCACTAAACCAGAAGATACAGATTCAAGATCAAAAGAGTCAGAGGAGATGTTTTAATTTCAGTTGCAATGCCTAAAAATAATCTCAAACGCATTGCCTGAAAAGGTGGTGAAAGTAAACCTAATAATTTTCAAAAGGGAATTGGCTATATACTTGAAAAGGAAAATTTTATAGGGCTATCAGGAAGTAGAGAGACTTACTGGGCAACTCTTTCAAAGAATCAGCAACGGGGTGATGGGCCTCTGTATCGTAAGAACCTTAAACAAAAAAGGAGCTGGCTATGTTACCCCTCATGTCTGCCCCTTAATTCATCAAGATGAGTGGCGATGAATGATTTATTTATTGTCACATATATCTAGGGAGATACAGTGAAAGCTGTTCTGTTGTCACAATCCAGCAATATTTTGAGGTACAAAGATAGTACTTAAATAGAGTTTTGCACTGAATCCAACAGCAGTGCAGAAATGTGGCCAGAGATGAGTTAATATCACAGAGAGGCCTGACTCCTCTGTCTCTTCTCCAAAACGTTAGCAAATGTAAATTGCTTTTCATGCCTGATTGGGCTCCAAACTTAAGCTTGCAAAATCCTGAATGACCTCTTGCAAGTAATATCTGCATTTTTTTAAATTACACTGGGCAAACTCACTTTATGTGGATGTTGGAGAAACTACCAGATTACAATAAAAGCAAAGTGCTTTGCATACTCGTGATCTGAATTAGTGCCAGGGTAAATCAGCAGGTTTAACAGCATCTGTTTTGAGTCTGATATGACTTATTTTGGACTACCTTGAATAAATTTTTACTGTATGATTCAATGGCAAACTGAAGAGTAACATTGGCCAAAACTGAGAAATCGGCCCTGCTCAACGTACGCAAACGAGGCATTGGAATAGGACTAGGCCATTTGGCCCCTCAAGCTTGCTCTGCCACTGAAGAAGATCATGACCTGATTTTGGCAAGAATGTGGAGCTGAGGCCAAAGTCTGATAACCTTTGACTCCCATGTTAGTCACGAATCTGCCTTAAAATTATCCAATGAATCTACCTTGTCCACACTATGGTTAAGATAATTCCAAAGAGACAAGACTCAAAAAAAGAATTCTTACCTCCATCCCAATTTTTAAACTGTATTTTCTAGTTCCAGCTGGTTCTTGCTCTTTGTCCGCAAATGCTTTAGAATTCATGGGAAATGCACATAGTAGGGACAATTGGGATAGTTGTTTTATCCATTCACTGGCGAGTCTAGCATCTGTTGCCCACCTCTAATTTTTTAACGTTTTATTCACCTGTGGGACGTGGGTTTCAGCTGGGTCAACATTTATTGCCCATCCTTAGTTGCCCTTGAGAAGGTGATGGTGAGCTGCTGTCCACATGCTTGCTGTAGTTCGCAATGCTGTTAGGGAGCAAGTTTCAGGATTTTGACCCAGCGACAGTGAAGGAACAGCGATATATTTCCAGGTCGATGGTAAGTTGTTTGGAGGGGAACTTGCAGGTGATGGTGTTCCCGTGAATTCGCTGCCCTTGTCCTTCTGGATGGATGTGACCATGGCTTGGAAAATGCCATTAGAAGATCTTGGGTGAATTTCTTCAGTGCGTTACGTAGCTAGTAACATACAGTGTGTACACAGTATCGGTGGTGGAAGGATTGGATGTGGATGTAGTGTCAGTGAAGTGGGCTGTTTTGTCCTCAGTGTCCAGTATCTTGAGTGTTGCTGAAGTTGAGTATTCCATTGCACACCTCAACTGGACCTTGTAAATATTGGACAAACTTTGGGGAGTACAAGGTGAGTTTCTTTAATGTTTCTAGTCTCTGACCTGCATGTGTAGCCACTGTTTTTATACAGTGAGTCCTGTTGAGTTTCTGGTAACCCCCAGGATTCTGATAGTGGAAGATACAGTGATGGTAACACTATTAAATGTCAAGGAGTGGTGGTTAAGTTGTCTCTCACTGAAGATGGTCATTGGTTTGCATTTGTGTGGCGTGATGTTACTTAGCACTTGTTAGCCCAAGCCTGGATATCGTTCCAGGATGTTGATAGCTTATATTATGTGGTTGGTAATGCTCAGTAAGAAGAGTTAAGAATAACCTAAGCTCCACTTTTTCCCCATTTAGCGACTGCAGTATATACTCAAATCAAGAATGTCAAATAGCTTCTCTTGATTAAACTCAGTGAGCTTCATTAGGTCCTTCACATCTGCCATATGGATGGCTAGCACTGCCGTGTAGGGTGAAGAAATTATGTTGGAAGGATTGTCTGACAAATTTATGGGGTTGGCAGGATGACGGGAGAGCCTAGATTTCCAAGCAGTTTTAATATTTTACTTAAGTGAGTTTTTTTCATTATTTTGTCTTCATCATGGCAGATTTCCAGACTCTTGAATGAAGTTGTTGAGACTTCAGACCATCTGGAGCTGGTGGTAAAGCTGCGAGGAGAAGAACTAAAGATACTGCAAGCTTCTGCTGAAGTATTACAAAATATGAGAGTTACTCTACCCAGATGATGATCAGAAAGTGGATCATTGGCAATACTCCTTGTTGCTTGACTGTAATCAGTGATCAGACTTGAACAGCTGTTTGGCTCTGGGAAGACCACATTGATTATTTAACGATTTATTGTAAATATGTCTCTTTAAAACTACAATAAATGGTGATTCTGCTGTAATTCATGAAAAACTGGAAAGATTATCAGTGTGAACTCCCTACAGAAGACAACAGAAAATCAAAGGGAAGGGTTGCACAGTGATCTTGTACAGGAGTGCCTCAGATATAATTTGTTCTTGTGGTTTGATTACATTGGAACCCCTCCCAGTGAATTACTGCCTTGCCCCTGGAATAAAAGAAATGAGTGACACATCCAGTTTAAGTATGTATGGCTAACTTCTCAACAATGAAACTGCTGTTGCTTTAAGTGGCTATTTTTCTGATACTTAACAAAACTTACCTACGTAATGAATCAAAACATGTGTATTGTACATTTTGTAGTTAAACCTATTAAATCTGATCGATTGTCAATCAGTTGAGGTCTCTGGATGCTTCAAGTTTGTACCTACAGCTGAAGATTGCTTGTGGCTTCATCTAGAGGTCTGTCATAACATCTCTGAACAGGTTGATTAGAAAACAGCTATACAAAAAACTGTATCTGCAGCAAATAGTTGAGTCACGTGGACCTGAAGAATCCTGATCTGGACCAGTTTAGCTAATTTTGTTTGCCAATGGCTGTACTAGGCACACCACCTGAAAAGGTAAGTAGGTGCACCTTTTAAAAAATGTACACAGGTACAACAGGAGAGGAACGGAACAGGACTAATTTTGATCACCCCTCCAATTAACTGCTGCAGAGATAGTAGGAACTGCAGATGCTGGAGAAGGGTCTTGACCCGAAACGTCAGCTTTCCTGCTCCTCTGATGCTGCTTGGCCTGCTGTGTTCATCCAGCTCTACACCTTGTTATCTTCAATTAACTGCTGTTGTGCTGCCTGTAGATGGGAGAGAATGAGCCAGAGCTGTTATCCTTTACAGCTGCAGGAAAACATTTGTTCTGAGTTTGAATCAGTACATGCTGTTCTTACCCACACTCTCAGTGGAGACTCTCAAATGAACAATGATTTCACTGCTGACCTAGCAGTAGGTCCAGCAACTGTCCAATTCTTAGCAAATAATGATAGCTTCGGGGAGGAGGAGAAGGAGAAATAGCCACAACAAAACATAAATAACTGTGTTTGCTCTCTGATTATCATTATTTTATCATAAAGCCTACTCATAATAGCTTACGCTGGTTTCTCCCCTTAGTGTTTAGGCTCAGAATCTCTTAGGATGGTGTGTTGCTCCAGGACATCCAAACAAAGAGCAAAAATAAGTTTCCTCAAAGCAACAGTGGATAAATTGCACCATCTGATTTTGCACTTAAGTCACTGAAGAGAAAACCATATGCAAATCTTGATCTGTGTTGGAAGTTGACATTTTAGAGGGAGAGATTGCTGATAAGGGGATTGTAAAAAGTGGCTGTTACATACATACATGAATAGTAGATAAAGACAAGTTAAATGCAACTCTATTTCATTGGAACAAGTTGCCAAAATTACAGTTGAGAGGAAAATGACACTTGGATGAAGAGAAAAGCCAGTGCTTTGAAACTGTACCCTGGCTGAAATCTGTACTTGGTAAGAGGAGAAAATGTTGGAGAAAAATAATCTTAAATGCACTTGAAGACAAAAGTTTGACAAGGTTCCACGTGGTAGATCAATTAGTAAGGTTAGATCACATGGGATCCAGGGAGAGCAAGCCAACTGGATACGAATTTGCTTGACGGTAGGAGACAGAGGATGGTGGTAGAGGGTTGTTGTTTGGACGGCAGGCCTATGACCAGCCCCAAGGGTCCACTGTTGTTTGTCATTTGTATCAACGATTTGGATGAGAATATAGGAGGCATGGTTAGTAAACTTGCACAAGATACCAAAACTGGTGTTCACTGGAAAGTGAAGGAGGTTATCGAAGTGCAACAAGATCTTGACCAGCTGGGCCAATAGGCTGAGGAATGGCAGATGGCAATTAATTTAGATAAATGCAAGGTGTTGCATTTTGATATGACAAACTGGGGCAGGACTTACACGACCCAGGATGCTGGGTAGCGTTGTTGAACAGAGAGACCTGGAGGTACAGGTACACATACACATTTCCTTGAACGTGGCATCACAGGTAGGATTGTGAAAAAGGGCATTTGGCACACTTGCCTTCATTGGTCAGAACATTTGAGTACAGGTGCAGGGATGTCACATGTGGCTGTGTAGGAGTGAGCTGCCAGAGGCTGTAGCAGAGGCAAATACGATAATAATATTTTTAAAAATGTGGGTAAGCACAGGACTAGGAAAGATTGAGTAATTTGGGCCAAATACAGGCAAATGGGACTAGTTCGTTTTAGGAAACCTGGCTGGCATGAATGAGCAGATTGAAGGGTCTGTTTGTGTTGTACGACTATCACCTCCATCAATGATCATTTGTGGCAGACATGGCGTTAAGTTCCATTGTGTCCTTACCACTCACAAATACAGTTTCCTATCCAAATTACTCAAACACATTGAAAGAATTTATTTCACTTAAAAGGAGGGATTCCAGAGACAACTTAATGCATCTCCAACCAGCTCTATTGAGGACTGTCAATTCAACAACAGCCAATAAATTTAACACAGGACGTTCTTCAATTTTATGTTGTTTGGTGCTATTAATTCAGTAATTTAACAAACCCACATAATATTTTTGAACATTGACAATATTATCCTGGTTCTAAAATTCAGCATAACTAAAGGTTAGTATAGATGGCACATTAATTAAGTATGTTAATTCATTGAACATGACAATTATCACCAGCTCCCAATACTGAACAGAATTTTTAGCACCATAAACATTGTAGGCCGAAAATGTCCACTTTCAAGGAAGATTGAATTTTACCATGAATTTGTGCTTCATTGCCAGCTTTTCAGTTATTTTGAGAAACTAACCACTAATGATATTTAATTTGTAAAGAAATGCTAAGCAACAGGAAAATTACTGGTCCTCTTCCAATGCTGCTATTTATGGATCTGGCACAAGGACACAACAGCTAGAATGGCATCATGCAAAAACGTGAAAAACACTGGCAAATGAAATAGTTCTTATGTATAAACAGTAGTTTTTTTTTGTATTGGTACAACCATTGAAATTTACTTCAAAAATTTAAGCGAGTAAATTATTTTTTAAAAAAAAGTTCTAAGAAAAGATATAGCTGTTAGCAGCAGTTGCTGCAAAACTATTTCCACCCCAACTTTGAGGGGGAAAAAAGTACTGTTTATGTAAAATAAATTTTTCATTTAATCAGAATTTTGTTCTGAACCCTTCCCCAACCCAAAACCATATCCGAATGGGATTTCATTACATAGGTGCAGTTCTCTGGCGTTGATCTGTAAAATTTTTGGCAGTGTTAGTTGCATGACCACTTATTTTACCAACATTAGCCATGTGCTGGGCTTAAATATTTATAAAATACAAATACACATGACATATTTTACATGACAGCAAGGGGTTGAAGTTTGGGTAGCCATAGAATCCTGGAACAAAGACATGGAATGATTACAGCACAAAAGAGGCCTTTCAACCCCGTATGTGTATGGTGGTTCTCTGCGAAAGCAACTCAGTTCATCCCACATTCCTAGCTTATCCCCGTATTCCTCTTAAACACCTTCTCTTCAGCTGCTTATTCAGTTGCCTTTTGAAAGTCATGACTAAACCTGCCTCCAACACAGTCACAGGCAGTGCATTCCAGATCCCCACCACTGACTGCTAGATGGCATAGTTGGCTCTTTTCCAATCACCTGGAATTGTTTAGAATTTTTTTGGAAAATATTTTAAAATTCATTAGAACCAGTTGAAAATTTTACAAACCATTTTTGCCTTGTATCAGCTCAATATCAACAGCTCCAGAAAGCATACATTTTCCTTTTGTTGAGTTTGTACAGAATTTCAAGCATCCGTTCTTACTGACACAGCTAACAAGAAAAAGACACTTGAGCAAGCAGGCTTTCTAAAACTTTTATTTATTGCCCATTCAACTTCTTTCTATAATTGTCAGAAACTGCTGGACTGAGAATTGCTTAAGCCCAAAGCAGACAATGATTTCACTGGGATTACAAAGGCTCAGGCTTGAGCCAACATGCTTGACTAAACTAGTGCAGGGAACTATAAACAATTCACACTAACCAGCCCTGAAAGAAAAAAAAAGTTTATTTTAGAAGAACTTGCTGGTACAGAGCCAAATTAAGCTAATTTGTTTTCACTCTTGCTATGGAAGCACAGAGAAAGGCTACATGGTGCTGCTTCAAAATAGTTTAAAATTATCCAAAGTAAAAAGTTGCTTTTTTGTTTCCAGTGTGGTTATAGTTAGGGAGCCGTTGCAGTATCAAATGACAACAGGAGGACTCACCATTAAATTCAATCCAGCTCATTCCAACTGGACTGTTTCTTTAAGAGCATGACATTACCAAACTGACCTTGTAGACACCAAGCTACGCTACTGCAATCCTACATTCTACTGATCCAGTCTAAATAGTTGATGCAACATTTAGCATCAACCACTCTGTTGACAAGAGGCAGTGTAAGTTAGAAATTAGCAAAATTGAATCTTTTTGCATGATTTCAGAGGGTTTCAAAACAATTTGAAATTAGTCTTGAGGTCAAGTATATGCAGTGAACCACATTCTTGTCATTACAAATGATCAGCTTTTCTGTAAGATGGTACGTATGACAGCATTGTAAGGAAACAGGTGGCTATAATATTCAAGTATTGAAGTGGAATTGAAGCTGTCGATTTGCCCAGAATAACACAGATGCTTTGGGAATCAACACCAGTCTTTTGGCTGTTTGCAGAAATTAGTTATCACGACACTGTTTCAGAGCCGAACAACTTGTTTTTTCTTGACTTGTTTCTTCTGAACCATCTCCATAGCAACTGAGGCTTCATATATTGGAATGGGTTCATCCAACTGAGGCCTGAAAAGAGACAAGCAGTTAGAAATGTCTAGACATTGTGCAAAGTCTTCAAAATACCTTTTACATTTTTTTTCCTTTAGGAAATGAGGCAAACTGATGCCTAAAATGTTTAGATAATAGGTTATGGTTTTCACCTCATCACCTAATGTGCATTTTAAATGTAATTATATAACTAATCAAATATTGAAGACTGCATTTTTGCTGTGAATTTTAAGGGAAATGTGTAGTATAACTTCTGCATATATATTTACTAGAGGTAGAACTTAATTGTAGCACTTAGCTCGATTACTGATTTATTAAATAATTTTCTTTCAAAGTGAACTGAATTAAATGTTGACAGCAGACTCCCATATCTCAGCTTATATGTCAAGGGTTAGCCACACTCATCGAGCTACCCTGTCCCACTTCAATTTTTTGGGTGACAATCCATCTCCGAGAAGATGTCTCACCTCACTGAACTGCCAGCTGTGCTGGTACTAGTGTAAGGTAAAGATCTCGATAACAACAATGGACCAGGGCATTTAGGTATGTTTTAGTATATACAGGCACAGTGAGTAGATAAGGGGGCATGTTGCACATTGAAGGGAAGAATAGATGTGGAACTCTAAACAGTGGGCATGGCCTCCAACTGATATTGGAGTCTAGTGGGGTGGGCTGGGGGAGTAGCAGTGTTCTTTGTTTGACAAGGACCCCACCATGCCTTTAACTGGCCAGCAGGGTTAATTTTACTGGGTATCAGCCTTGCCTGCTACCAGTACGTCAGAGTTGTCACAGGATAAGGCCTTTAATTGGGCATTAAAAGCTCATTTAAAGGCCTCCATTGGGCCATGGGAGGGAGGCCCACTTGATGTCTCTCTGACCCTCAAAATTGTAATGGAGGCAGGGATGGATAGGCCAACAGTGGGCATGACACTGATGCTTTGTAACGAACTGGCTCACACGTCTGCTTCCATTTCCAGTGAGTGGCCTATAAAGTGCAACCTCAAGGCTAGAACAAGTATCAAAATGATTACCGAAAGGTTCCACTAGCCAGCTTCTCCATCACGTCTTTCAAAATATCTAGACAATGGCATTCAGGAGTATAAAGTTCAGTGTGACAAAATGTGAAACATCACATGAATGGAAAACAATGGATACACATTTGAAGAATTTTGTACAATGTATCTTCCCTATTTCTAAATAATTGCATTCTTAACATCAGATTGCTGACCTTGGATGTTTTGTTATTATAATCATTTCACCATTTGAGAACTGTTCCTCTCATCAGTCTGATATGCATGTCCTAAGCTTCAATGTGATGATCATGAAAATCTTTCCCTTTTTTCCACAGCAATGTAAAAAAGAGGACAAAAAGAACCAGTCAGGAAAAGGAAAACACAAACATGTTGTGGGGCTAGGGGAGTGCAGGAAGGGAAAGAGAGAGAGAGAGAGAGACACACACACACACTTATGAAAATGCCAGGGCTACACTCTAAACATGTTAATTTAAGTCAGAGATTGGTTGAGCTTAAACAGACTACCAGAAAAGGTCACAGATTTGATCATAGGTCTGATGAGTCCATTAAAAAGTTAGTGGAAGTGAAGGTATGCAGACTACAACCAGCTGCAATAAACTGTGTTACTGGGCTCGGGGTTGGCTAAGTTACTGGCTGGGTTTTGATGGGGAGACTGGTTGCGAAATATAGATCAGAGTTTCTGCTCTTGCTGGGGGTCATCCAGTCATTTACAGCTGGACGTGGGAGAGAAACGATGTTCCGGGGTAAGCTTATGCTTGATTTCGTTTCCCACATTTGAGTAGCCTGTTGCTTGCCACCTAGATTCACACAATAAGAACGTTCATGTTGGCATTGGCAGGGACAGAAAAAGTCAAAACCAAAATCTTCACCAGGGAGAGAAGATTTGCAGAAAGAGAGATGATGAGTTCAATGCAGCCTACTGCTTCTCCACTGACATAGATACGTAAAATACAGAGCAAAGCCTTCAGGCCTCATTATATTCTTCAGAAAGCAAGGATTTGCAGTCACAAAAATACACAACTTGTAAATTAGTATTTCTATCACTGACAGAATGAAAAACAACAATCAGGGAACCAGTTTTAATTTAAACTAGTAAATACAGCAGTTATAGAACAGGAGCAAAATTTTGTACATCTGGAGACAAAAGGTTGGAAAGTATCCATCCACATGTCTCTGTATTTGACCCCTCCCCCAACACATTTGTTAAAGCTGAGACTTTATAGCATAGTTACACTACTCATTCTGAATACTGAATGGTTTTAGCTGCACAGCAACATAAAATATGCAGTACAATTGAAGCCAAAACTGCCCCAGCCTAGCTTTGGGCAACAGGTATGGAACTGCATGGAGAGGGTAACTGCAACCAGTTCAAACACATTTAAAACTTTTAAACCTCAAAAAAATGCTGAAGCGTTTAATGCTCGCTTGTTTATTTTAACTATTCAAGTTTCAAGCATTCGAACCTATTGAGCAGAAAGAGGGGCATGTATTTAAGCATAATGCATTCTGATTGTCTAAGTGAAAGAGATATAGACGTGGCACTTAGTCTGAATATCACAGAATCCAGTTATAGCATGGAAATATGCCATTTGAGTGACTCGCCCAGACTACACTTCCCACCCTGCCTTTTTTTTATATTTGTTTCCTTACTGCAGCCACATTGTACCATTGGAAAACACTAATGGGCGAGAACAGCTGCAAATGTCTTTGTTCAATTACATATCATTTTGTACCAGCCTGAAGTTAATCACTAAAATGACAATTCTGTACTCACTGGGCAACTGCATGTTAAGTTGGTGCCAAAAAAAATATAAAGCACCAAATGTTGTACAACATATTTTGGGAAAAAGTAGTAAATGGTGGGGAAAAACTGAAACTCAGGCATTTAATCCATTGGCTAGAAACAGAGGGAACTGAATTATCAGACTGACAATTGCTTCTTTAATCAGGTGAAAACTTAAGCATGGACTGGGGGCATTCTGGCGAAGTTTGCCGATGATATGAAGTTGGGTGGACAGGCAGGTAGTACGGAAGAGGTGGGGGAGGCTGCAGAATGATTTCGACAGTTTAGGAGAGTGGTCCAGGAAATGGCTGATGAAATTCAATGTGAGCAAATGCGAGATCTTGCACCTTGGGAAAAAGAATACAGGCATGGACTATTTTCTGAACGGTGAGAAAATTCATAAAGCCGAAGTACGAAGGGATCTGGGAGTGCTAGTGCAGGATTCTCTAAAGGTTAACTTGCAGGTTGAGTCCGTGATTAAGAAAGCGAATGTGATGTTGTCATTTATCTCAAGAGGGTTGGAATATAAAAGCAGCGATGCGCTTCTGAGACTTTATAAAGCTCTAGTTGGGCCCCATTTAGAATACTGCGTCCAATTTTGGGCCCCACACCTCAGGAAGGACATACTGGCACTGCAGCGTGTCCAGCGGAGATTCACACGGATGATCCCTGGAATGGTAGGCCTAACATACGATGAACGGCCGAGGATCCTGGGATTGTATTCATTAGAGCTTAGAAGGTTGAGGGGAGATCTAATAGAAACTTACAAGATAATGCATGGCTTAGAAAGGGTGGACGCTGGGAAGCTGTTTCCGTTAGGTGGGGATACTAGGATCCGTGGGCACAGCCTTAGAATTAGAAGGGGTCGATTTAGAACGGAAATGAGGAGACGTTTCTTCAGCCAGAGAGTGGTGGGCCTGTGGAATTCATTGCCACAGAGCGCAGTGGAGGCCGGGACGTCGAATGTCTTCAAGGCAGAGATTGATAATTCTTGATCTCGCAAGGAATCAAGGGCTACGGGGAGAGTGCAGGTAAGTGGAGTTGAAATGCCCATCAGCTATGATTAAATAGCGGAGTGGACTCGATGGGCCGAGTGGCCTTACTTCTGCTCCTATGTCTTATGGTCTTAAGCAAACAGTGCATAAACATGTATCATACACCACGATATAGGTATTGTACAATGATTTCTATCCAGTGATTCATGTATATTCAGGGTTGCCAACCCTTCTGCATTGTCCTGAAGTCTGCTCGAATTGAAGATAGATAACACAGTGCAGAGTGTTCAGTTCAGGAGAAAAATAGAACTTCAGTTAATGAACACTGCCAGTGAACGAATGACAGGAGGCAGAGCTAGTTCTGATAGCAATTGGATGATGACAGATTTCCAAGGCAGTAAGTCAGGCTATGCTAGAGGCCAAGCCCCATGCTGGAAAGTACTCAGACAATGGCTATCTGTATTTGAGGCACCAGCACCAACTATTTAAATTTGATACTCCAAACTGCTTCCTTGATTTGTCCCAAGCTTACTCTTTACCTCTAGAGTTTGCCTGAGTCAGTTCTCCGTTCATAGTAGTAGCAGGAGCTGCAACTTCAACAGATTTGTGTTTCACTGTGAATGTAATTTTGCCTTGCATTTTTCATGAAATGGCATTCAAATTCCAGATTTTCCACTTCTAGTACCTATCATTTGGCAGAGTTGTCAACCCTCCCAGTTGCTGTCTAATGTTTTCCCTGTAGCGTTGGAGACTGAGGGGTAACTTTAGAGGTTTATAAAACCACGAAGGGCATGGATAGGGTGAACAGCCGAGATCTTTTCCTGGTGTAAGAGAGAGTCCAAAACTAGAAGATGTGGGTTTAAGATGAGAGGAGTAAGATATAAAAGGGGCTTGAGGGGCAACTTTTTCACACAGAGGGTGGTGCATGTATAGAACCAGCTGCCAGAGGTGGTGGTGGTGGCTGCTATGACTACAACATTTAGAAAGCATCTGGATGGGCATATGAATAGGAAGGCTTTAAAGGGATATGGGCTAAATGCTGGCAAACGGAACTACATTAATATAGAATATCTGTTTGGCACAGACGTGTTGGACAAAAGGGTCTGTTTCTGTGCTATTCAGCTTTATGACTTGCTGAATTTTCTACTTTTGTCTGAGGCATAAAGTGGCTGCTTTCAATTTCTCAGTAGTGGGATGAGAAAATGGTGGCCATGAAAATGTGTGTGGCGGGGGTGGGGTGGAAATGAGGCAGAAAAGAGGAGGCGGACATTGTGTGAGCAGAGAGTTCACCTCGTATAAACCATTCATAGGGTACTCAAGAAATTTCCTGAAATCCGGCTCCCCTCAGCCAATGGTCTTTTTATAGCCTCACGGGCCGCACAGATACTTCACCACAGGGGAACTCTACTTTCATAACGAAAATGCAACATTGACAAACTTCAGGCAACTGACATTTGAACAAGCATCACAAGATCAAACATCTAGCAAGAGTTGGAAACTTTATGTTGCAAAATTATTATTTTTGACTGTTGATAACAAACACTAGTAGAAATATTGCATGCATACTGTAAAAATGTAGGTCTTGTTATTCAGTTCTTAAAATTAATGGGTACTGTTAACTCAAGGTCTGAAATCTTCCAAACGGTGCCAAGAAAGGATACGCAGATACTTCCCTTGATGCATGTTTGATAGTTGCCACACTTCCTCATTTAGGAATGAAATGGTTGCTGCTTTACGAAATAGAAACTGACTATCTGGAGGATCTAGCTGTGAAAGGAGAAATTAATGGGTTAAAAAGTGATACCAACCTATAATATGACAACCATAACATCGATCAAATATGGAAAATTCTGCACACTTTAAATTCTGCTTGCTTGTCAATGTTTGTTTTCCTAGTTAATTTAATGGCAGTAGGAGTGCTATGAAGGGCTTTCACACCCAAGTTAAAGAAGGCCAATTGTACTTTCCTAGAGTCA
Source organism: Ginglymostoma cirratum (assembly GCA_024137785.1). Lineage (NCBI taxonomy): Eukaryota > Metazoa > Chordata > Chondrichthyes > Orectolobiformes > Ginglymostomatidae > Ginglymostoma > Ginglymostoma cirratum. The sequence continues at coordinate 13,109,720 of JAHRHZ010000061.1, read as the reverse complement.
TAGAGATGCAGAACACAGAAATAGACCCTTTGGTCCAACTCATCCATGCCGACCAGATATCCTATATAAATCTAGTCCCATTTGCTGGCATTTGGTCCATATCCTTCTAAACCCTTCCTATTCAAATACAACATTTAAAAAGTATTGGTAATTGTACCAGATTCCACCACTACCTCTGGCAGCTCATTCCATACACGCACGCACGCTCGACGTGAAAAAAGTTGCCCCTTTGGTCCCTTAGATGTCATTCCCCTCTCACCTTAAACCTGTGTCCTATATTTTTGGACTCTCCCACACTGGAGAAAAGACCTTGTCTATTCACCCTATCCATGCCCCTCATGATTTTATAAGCCTCTATGAAAGATCACTCCTCAGCCTCAGACTCTCCAGGGAAAATAGCTCCAGCCTATTCAGCCTCTCCCTACAGCTCAAACCCTCCAACCCTGGCAACATCCTCTGAACCCTTTCTAATTTCACGACATCCTTCCTGTAGGCAGGAGACCAGAATTGTTCACAATACTCCAAAGTGATGGAATCAATGTCCTGTACAGCTGCGGTATTACCTCCCAATTCCTATACTCAATGCACTGACCAATAAAGGCAAACGTTCCAATTGCCTTCTTTACTATCCTATCTACCCGCAACTCCACTTTCAAGGAATTATGAACCTGCACTCCAAGGTCCCTTTGTTCAGCAACAATTCCTAGGACCTTATCGTTTTTTTTTGTAAATCGACAACAGTGAATAGAATGGGCTCTTTTTTATTATATGTTTTTATTGAGATCTATCTCCTGATTAAACTTAAAAGATAAAACATTGGTACTAAGTTAACCTGGAGCTGTGTTTTTAGAGTAGTAAGTCTGGGTTATTTTCTGGGTCTGTAGACTAAGGTGCAAGGATGACCTTTCATAGAGTGATGTGTTCTTCCTGACGGATGTGGGAGATTAGGGAGAGTTCCCATGTTACTGATGATTATGTTTGCAGGAAATATGTTTGGTTTTGAATCCTATTCGATTGTTTGGAGCAGCAGTTAGAGGAAGTGTGGAGTTTACAGGAGCTGCGGGTGTGATGGATGGCAGTTGCAGGAAGGGAGATAAACCACAGATACAGTCAGGTAAATGGTGACTTCCAGGAAAGGTAGGAGAAGGAAGCAGGTAGTGCAGGAGTCTCCTGTGGCTATCCCCATCTCAACCAAGGATGCTGTTTTGCAAAAATATGGTGGGTAATGGACTCCCAGGGGAATGTAGGTCTCTGGTACCAAGACTGGCTCGAATGTAACGAGGGATATGTCATGTTCCAAGTGGTCAACTGCGATAGGGGACTCTATTGTCAGAGGCACAGACAGACGTTTCTGTGGCTGACAGATGACTATCAAGGGACCATTGCTAGGTGCATGTGTGCCTGTATGTATGTGTGTGGTGGGGGCATAGGTGCACTATGTTGTTCATGTGTGTGCCTGAGTGAATGCACATCCTGCGCAAGTACAGGACTGAACTTGTCCATGGTGTGCTCCACAATCATTTCAGACCTTATAACGGTGACTACTCTTCAAAAATACATTATTGACTGTCTGATGTAATTTGCTAAGTCTTGTGGTAATGGAGAGCATTATAGATACATAGAAGCAGAAAATAGGAACAGGTGTAGGCCATTTGGCCCTGCTCTGCTATTCGATATGATCACGGCTGACCATCCAACTTTGTACCCTGTTTCCAATTTCACTTTGATCCCTTCAGCCCTAAGAACCATATCTAACTCCTCCTTAAAAACATTCAATGTTTTGGCCCCAACATTTCAGGGGCAGAGAATTCTACAGGCTCACCACTCTGAACAAATTCCTCCTCGTCTCAGTCTTAATGGAAACAGTTTGGAAATAGATTCCTTCTGACTTAAAAGCAATTCATCTGAGTCACATACTGTGCCAGTTAGTGGTGTAGTGGTTTTAAAACATTTTATTAAAAACTAATTGATCTCCTGGGATGTTATATATGGAGACACAATGCCAAGTCTAGTATTCAGATCAACAGGGCTAAAGAGTTCAGGGGAAAAAAGGAAACGGCAGCGGGGAGGAGGGAGAGAAGAATGAAGGAAATGAAACAAGAAAGGAGTTACGAGATTATGCTCAGTGAGTTGGGGAAAAAAGTGCCATTCATTCCTTCTATTAGGACAGCACATGCTGTTTAACTAGTGTGGTTTTTGGTAGGAAAGTGATGTTTGGGAGTGTTGCATTTATGGAATGCTTTATGCCCGATTAATGTTGGTCAGGTCTAAATTTAAAAGTCAAACATGAAAGATCAAAAATATAAAGTAAGTAATTTCTTGGAGCAGAGTACATTAAAAAGCATAAATCAGTGTTATTTAACAAGAATGGGGCATTACAAACTGTGAATCCATTCTAAGTATATGACAGTGTAGATGAAATGCACGCTCCTAATACAGCACGATCTACAGCATAACTGGTACTATAATGATTTAGTCCTTAGCGGCAAGATGGTTACGAAAGCGATTACTAACATCTGATCTTGAGTACCAAATTTTAACATACCACAAACATTCACCGTGATTACAGAAGACACTGCAATAGAACTTAGATCATGAAAACTATTTCCATTGAGCTCATTCAAAAGAAAACCTGTTAAAACAAACTAAGAGGGACACAGGAAATTAAGAAGGCATTCCTGTTTAGAAACTGGAGCTGTTAATGTCTACCCCTCCACTTGCAAGTCACAAACAGATACAGAAATATAGCATTTACATCAGGATTTAAAAGATACAGGTTTCACGTCATGCATGAGTAATTAAAGTATGTTTAGAAATGAAAACGCAAAAAGATATTAAACCATACCCTCCTTAATTTTTTCCCATTTCAACTTGCCACACAACTACATTGTAACTTAATAGATGAATTTCCATTCTCTCTCTACACAACCTAAAATTAACAGAAATTAATTCTTGGGAATAACATGGATGATTGGAGTTCATACAAAGTCTAGTGTCTTGTTTTCTGGAGAACAGTGTGTGTTGACAGGTTACAAATGACCTATATAGTGTAAGCTTCTTGGACTACCTGCAGATTCTCCTCTGTTGTTACCCAGTGACCTCCAACAGACAGAAGACTGAGGATGTCATGTTTATGTGGGAGATGTTGTTTGACAACTGGTTCATCTTCTTTGCTGTACAACTGCACTGTAACACAACAAAATATCAAAGTCCACACTGTTTATACCACAGCTATTCATAATAGCAGGTAAATAAGACTAAGAAAACAAGGATTGATTTGCTTTTTAATCACTGAAGACCGTTTTGAGAGTGAAATCCACCATATGAGCCCAAAAAAAGCTGGCATGAGAAAAAGAGGTTGATTTCATATTTTCTATATCTATATGCAAGGCAAAATGACAGAAAAGGAGTTCTAATCCCTTGGTTTGCAAAATGAAACTTAATCTATGGAAGCTATAATAAAGATTTTTTTTAAAAAAGTCTGTATTTGATTCATGAGAATGCAAAACTTGCGTACCTGGTGAACAGGGCTGATAGCTAAGCTTCTCCCAGCAATAAATGTTTGCTCTTTAAATTGAAATGTCTCAAGGCGATTCAGTCCAAAACTTAATTTCCGGACTGATATCAGCCCAATGTTTCACTTAGTTCTAAGGCTGCGACTCATATGGAGTCTGACACAGGATCGTGATGCAACAATGTAACACGAGACCATCATCGCTGGGGAATTTTATTACTCAAGATCAAAGGAGAGCTTACTTTCAAAGGAAATCTAAACTGCAACTATTATCAGTACTCTTCAACGATTTGCTCAGTCCCACCCTCAATGTATTCCAAAATGCTAGGATGAAGCACACCGCATTTAGCATCCATTAAAAATGTGAAAATACAAAAATAGGGACAAATGTAAATCAAACAATCCCTCAAGTGCCAGGGAACCAGGTTCGTTTCCAGCCTCAGTCTGTGTGGAGTTTGCACATTCCCCCTGTGTCTGCATGGATTTCCTCCGGGTGCTTCAGCTTCCTCCCACAGTCCAAAGATGTGCAGGTAAGGTGGCTTGATCATGCTAAATTGCCCATAGTGTCCGGGGATGTGCAAGCCAGGTGGATTAGTCACGGGAAATGTGGGATTAGGGCAATTAGGGTAGGGGTTGGGTCTGGGTGGGATGCTCTTCACAGGATCAGCATGGACTCAATGGGCTGAATGGCCTGCTTCCACACTGTAGCAGTTTCAATTCTAAGCACTCCCCTATTCAATAAGTTAGGGCTGATAAGTTTGTGTTCCGAATTATGTATTCCCATCTACACTCAGTAACCCTTGACTGCACAGCCGAACAAGAATCTATCCAGTTCTGTTTTAACAATATCGAATGACCCTGCCTCTGGCATCTTCTGAGGCTGTGGTGTTGCTAAGTTGCACAACCCTCAGGAGAAAATGCTCCTCATCCCTCCTGAAGAGGTGACCCCTAACTTTAAAACACTGCCCCACACCCAACTTGTCAAGACCATTCAGGATCTTTTAAACTTCAACCAAGTCACACCTCAATCTTCTAAACACCAGTGAAAATAAGCCAACTTATCCAGACTGTCCAAACTATACTCATAAGACAAGCAGCTCATTCAAGGATTCAAACTAGTAAACCTCGTCTGATTCACATACAATGCATTTACACCCTCCTTTACATAAGGACACCAAAGCTACGCACAGTATTCAACATGTGTTCTCACCACAATGCCCTGAATAAGTGACACAACTCCAGGTTATAGTCCAACAGGTTTATTTGAAATCACAAGCTTTCATAGCACTGGGGCTTCTGAACTTGCCCACCCCAGTCCAACACTGGCACCTCCACATCCTGAATAAGTGAAGCATAACATTCTTATTTTGATGTCCAATTTCTCCCATAAAGAGGTGTTGTACTCGCCTTCCTCATTATGTGCTGTATCAGATACTAACTTTTTGTGACTCATGCACTAGAACACCTAAATCTGTCTGCACCTCATAATTTTGCAGTAATTCTCCATTTAGCAGATACATATAAAATCATACAGTGAATAAGAGGCCCTTCAGCCCATCAAGTCTGCATTGAGAAAAAGAAACAACTCTAAATCTACACTAAATCACTTTCCAGCATTTGATCCATAGCCTTAAATGTTATGACATTCAAGTGTCATCCAAGTTTAAAGGTTATGAGGTTTCCTGCCTCAACTACACTCCCAGGCAGTGCATTTCCAATTCCTGTCACCGTCTGGGTGATAAACATTTCCCACAAATCCCTTCTAAACCTCCAGCCTTTTACCTTAAAAGGTATGTCCCAATATTACTGACCCTTCAACTGAGGGGAACAGCTGCTTTCTACCCTCCCAGTCCAAGCCCTCAATCTTCTACATGTCAATCAGATTTCCTCTCAGCCTTCACAGCTCCAAAGAAAACAACCTAAGCTTATCCAGCTTTTCTTCATAGCTGGACCTCACCAGACACCATCCTTGTGAATCTTCTCTGGACCACCTCTAGTGCATCCTTCCAATAACGTGGTGAGTAGAACTGCACACAGTACTCCAACTGTGGCTTAACCAAAGTCTGTACATCTCTGCTCTTATAAACTCTGCAATAACTGACTAAGTCGAGTCAAAGAACAAAGAAAATTACAGCGCAGGAACAGGCCCTTCAGCCCTCCAAGCCTGCGCCAATCGAGATCCGCTGTCTAAACCTGTCATCTATTTTCTAAGGGTCTGTATCCCTTTGCTCCCTGTCCATCCATGTACCTGTCCAGATACATCTTAAAAGACACTAACGCGTCTGCGTCTACCACCTCCACTGGCAATGTGTTCCAGGCACCCACCACCCGCTGCATAAAGAACTTTCCACGCATATCTCCCATAAACTTTCCTCCTCTCACTTTGAACTCACGACCCCTAATAATTGAGTCCCCCACTCTGGGCAAAAACTTCTTGCTATCCACCTTGTCTATACCCGTCATGATTTTGTAGACCTCGATCAGGTCCCCCCTCAATCTCCGTCTATCTGAGTCCTATATGTCTTTTCAACCACCCTCTTGGGGGAAGTGATGGCCCTAGTGGTATTATTGTTGGACTGTTAATCTAGAGACCCAGACAATGTTCTGGGGACTCAGGTTTGAATCTCACCATGGCAGACAGTGGAATTTGAATTCAATAAATATCTGGAATTAAAGAATCCGACGATCACATTGAATCCATTGTTGATTGTCGGGAAAACCCCATCTGGTTCACTAACATCCTTTAGGGAAGGAAACTGCCATTTTTACCTGGTCTGGCCTATATGTGACTCCAGACCCACAGCAATGCGGTTGACCCTGAACTACCTTCTGGGCAAATACAGATAGGCAATAAATGCTGGCCTAGCCAGTGACACCCACATCCTGTGAATAAGTAAAGAAAAATACATGTGCAGCTCCCTTCAGAAATCTGTGGGAAAGAGCCCCAAGATCCTTCTGATCCTCCGAGCTTCCTAGTGTCTTGCCAGTCACTGTGTACTGCCTTGTCCTGTCATTTCTTCCAAAGTGCACCACCTCACACTTGTAAGGATTAAATTCCATCTGCCACTGATTTGCCCATCTGACTAATCCACATAAGACCATCTTCCTCACTGTCAATCACCCAGCCATCTTCATAATCATGTGTAGACAATCTTGTCTCCGTCCCACATTTTTTTCTATATCATTTCTATATATCACAAACAATAAGGGAAGGGACCCAGAAATGACCCCTGTGGTATGCCACTGCTCACCAACCTCCACCCTCTGTTTCCTACCACTAAGCCAATTTTGGATCCAACTTGCCAAGTTACCCTGGATCCCATGAGCTTTTTATCTTCTTTATCAGTCACCCATGTGGGACTTTGTCAAAGGTGTTGCTGAAATCCATACAAACCACATCAATACACTTGGTCACTTCAAAAATTTCAATCAAATTTGTTAGACATGGCTTCCGTTTGACATAGACATATTGACTATCCCTGAACAAACCTTGCCTCTAAGGGGAGAGTAATTCTCTTCTGCAGAATTTTCTTCATTAATTTCGCTACCACTGATGTGAATCTCATTGATCTGTAATTCCCTGGTTTATTGCTAATATCCTTCATGAAAAGTGGAACCACATTATCTGTCCTCCAGTCGGCTGGCACTGCCCCTGTGGCAGTGAAAAGATGTACAGTGAAGGCAGATGAAAACTGCTAATTTCAACAGCAATTTCCTTCTTATCTGCTATTAAATCTCCATTTTCTCTCAACAGGACCAATAACACTTCACTTAAATTTCCCTTTTTAAGAGCATATAGAAATTCTTACTTTTCATTTTTACATTCCTAGCTATCTAACTCATATTCTAATTTCTTCCTTCTGATTAACCTTTGTGTCATTCTCACCAATTCTGTCCTGCCACTCATCTTTGTGCAATTATATGCTTTCCCTTACTTCTATAGTTAACCCTCCTTTCGGATTGTTTTCTTTATAGCAGGAATATACATTGAGTACTCTGAAATATCCCCTTCAGTGTCTGTCGTTGCTGGTCTATTGATCCATTCATTGGCATAGCATGCCAGTCCACTTCAGCTGCCTCAGTTCCAATGCCCAAAGTGGCCCATATTCAAGTTTATTTAAAATACTAGTTTTAGACCCCAGCTTCTTCCTTTCCAACTGGATGTAAAATTCAATTATACTGCAATCCCTTCTACCTAGGGATGCCTTTACTTCTTGAATGATCTGTTATTCATTCATGGGATGTGAGCATTACTGGCTGGACCAGCATATATTGCTCATCCCTAGCTGTTTTGATGAGCTGCCTCCTTGAACTACTGCAGTCTATTTGGTGTAGGTACACCCAGAATGTTGTTAGAGAGGAAGTTCCAGGATTTTTGGTGAAGCAACACTGAACGAACACACACACGACTTGGATGCAGGGATAGACGACACTATAGGCAAATTTACGGATGGCACTAAAATAGGTGGAAAAGTAAGCTGCTATGAAGGAATAAGAAATTTACAAATGGAGATGATAGTGTTATGATAGAAATTTAATGTGGATAAGTGTGGGGTTACCCATCTTGGTCAAAGGAACAGAAAAGCAACTTATCCAAATGGAGAGAAGCTTCACAGCGCTTTGATACAAAGAGATCTGGGTGTCCTAGTGCATGAAGTGCAAAAATCTAGTCAGCAGGTACAGCAGATAACAAGGCAGGCAAATGGAATTTTGGCATTTGTTGCTAAAGGATTGGATTATTCAAGTAGGGATGTGTTGCTACTATTGTACAAGGCATTAATGACAATGCAAATGGAATACTGAGTACAATTTTGGTCCCCTTACTTGAGGAGGGACGTAGTTACATCGGAGGCAGTTCAGAGATGAGGGGCTTGTCTTACAAAGAAAGATTGAGGAATTCAGGCCTATACTCTCTGAAGTTATGAAGAATAAGAGAAGATCTGATTGAAGCATATAAGATACGAAAAGGAATTGACAAAATAGACAAAAAAGGATTTTTCCTCATGGGGGGCGATCCAGAATGAGAAGCCATGCTTTTCAGGATAAGTAAATTTCAAACATGAACTGAAATTACTTCTCTGAAAGGGTCGTGAACCTGTGGAATTCACTACCCCAAAGCAAAGTGGATACTGGGACATTAAGTTATTTTAAGAAGAAGATCGATAGATTTTTAATTAGCAATGGGTTGAAGGGTTATGGAGAGCAAGCAAAAAAGTGGAGTTAAACTGAGATGAGATCAGCCGTGATCATAACAAATGGTGAAGCAGGCCTGAGGGGCTGAAGCGCCTAATCTGAATGTCTTTGAACTGAGCTTGCAGGTGGTCATGTTCCCATTTATGTGCTGCTCCTGTCCTTCTAGGTGATAATGATCATTGGTTTTAGAAGATGTTGCCAAAGGAGGCTTGATAAATTTTGGAAATGCATCTTGTAGATGTTACTGCACTCACTGCCTGGAAGTGTGGTAGAGGCAAGTTCAATTAAGGCATTCAGGTGGGCATTGGATATTTGATTGAATAAAAATTTCTGCAGTGCATCTTGTAAGTGGTACATAAAAACCAAAAGAACTGCGGATGCTGTATATCAGAAACAAAAACAGAAACAGAAATTGCTGGAATAGCTCAGCAAGTCTGGCAGCAACTAAAAGGAGAAATCAGGGTTAACATTTCGGGTCTGGTGGCTGAGGAAGGGTCATCAAGCCCGAAACGTTAACTCTGATTTCTCTTCACAGATGCTGCCAGACCTGCTGCGCTTTTCCAGCAACTTCTGTTTTTGTTGTAAATGGTACACACTGCATCCTGTATAGTCTCACAAAATATTCTTGGAATAGTAATTTCTGGAATGGAGGTGGGACAGGAAAAAAACAAAATGGACTAAAATAAAAATCAGGTGAAAATAAATCTTCTCCCTCCTTGCTTTAAATGGAAACCTGTTTACACTGATCTTCTGAACAATAAAGTGCAACTGTTTTGTTTTCAAACAAATTTCCTGAACAATTGTCTCACTCTGAGCCATAAAGACAATGAAATCAAAGTTCAACTTCTAGTCAGCACTGAATTTGTTGATATTAGCCAAGGAAAATATAGGACTGCTCTCAATTGGCTGCATGTTCAGTATGTGGGTAGGGTGGGAAAATGACTAGTGCTCCTGTTCTTAATTAGTAGGTATATTGCAAGTGCATATTTCAGTGAGTACGAGACCATGTTTGATTCCTTTTACAGAGAATCACTGACACTTCTTGCATGGTTTATATGTGAATAAAGGCCTCTTGGATAAGGTGGCAAAAGCCAATTGGATAAATGGAAAGAAACTGTCGAAATGGTGCCCAGATTGGAAAGGGGCAATTAAGGAAAACACATCTTTAAATATACACAATACTGTGAAACATTCATAGAAGACTTTACAACATTCAAAAACATTCTGCTTAAATTGAGAAGCTTAAAAAAAAGCAGCTGATTTTAATAAATACAGAACCTCCACAGTCGACCACGATGTTCACACCCAGACCACCTGTTTCTTCTAAACAATTGTCCACAAGGTCAACCTTCCCATCGGATAAATTGATCACCTTGGCTGTGAAACAGCAGAATTCAAATTAATTTCCTGTCCATTAGACCACTGATTTTCAATGACTCAAACATACCACCCTGATTGATTATAGATAAGTCTGGAAATACTCCGCTGATCGTGCAGCTTCTTGGGAGAGGAAAAGGGTTAAATCTTCAGTTCTGCCACCAGTTCTGATGAAAGGTAACAGCATGAAATGTTAACCCACTTTTCACTCTTCAGACACTGCCAAACTGTTGAGTACTTCCTGCACTTTGTGTTGTTATTTCAGAATTCCAACACCCACAGTATTTTGCGTTTCTGTGCCTCTTAATTAATGTTTTGAGTTCAGAAAACAAGGGCTTTTTGAATTTATGGATTACCATTACACATCCAAATATACTTTTCTGAAATTAAAAGATAACATTGAATAAACCAACTGAAGTTAAAGGCAATGAAGTAATGTAAAAAGTAAGACGTTTGCCAAATGTCATCTGTCACTGAAGCTTTTTGCAATTAGTGGCAAACAGTAAAGATTAGATGTGATGGAGATTAATCATAAAATATATTGTGATTGCACTATACCAGTGTAGTTTATTATTTTGATGGGATATAACCAACAATTACAAAACATTTAACTGGACTAAAAATAGCAAGGCTCCACCAACTAAATTTAATGATTCATTGATTAGAATAAATTCAATAATTTAGGTTATAAGAAAGCACAACCACTTTAAAATGTGAATTCATCATGTTGCATAGTAATTGGGTATTGTATGCATTCAAATTGCATTCTCCAAACAATATTAGTAAGGAAATGAACTGAAGATTGAAAATGTGTAAAAAAAACAAACTATTGGCTAGGTTTCTCAGTAAACTGGTCAAACCCAAGGTCTGACGTACTAGTTCAATTGTTTGTAATAATGCGGCACTGAACCCATAATATGCAGATTCATCAATTTCGCAGATTTTTAAAAGTCTGTCATTCATTAAACAGTGCAATGTTATGTTTGCAATCACAGGGCTGGCAGTCTTAAATGCGTAAAAATTTTAGTTTTTACAGATACTAAAAAAAGGCTTTTAGAAATATTGCCTTCTGCTGTTGGTGAATTTCAGTTTCCAACTGTTACCTAAATAATTTCACTTCACTCTATTGTTAAGGGCCAAACCAAACTCCCTCAAAATATATCAAGGGGATAGCCTAGACCCTAACTTTTATCTTAGTTAAAAGCAAGTGCAAGGTGCGCCATTCCAGATTTAATTTGGTTGGTCGCACTACTTGGCTTTAAGGAAAACACACTTTATTCTTACACCCAGCTGAAATACAAACAAAAGAAACATTGGGATAACTTAAACTCTTACTGTAACTCTAATAGTAATTATTTAACGACTAAACAGCAACTACTCCAGTTTAGTAACATCACATAAACACAAAGTCAAATTCAGTGAAATAGATACATTTCACATGCAGTATTTCTCCAGTCCAGGAGAAAAGAACACCAAAAGAAAATTCTGGCACAGAAAGAGAACTCCAGCTTTTTGTTGTAGCCAAGAGGTGTATCACAGCTTCCATAGGCAACTTCAAACCTCAACAATTGAGCTAAAAAAGCAGCTAAATTAAACGAGATAAAAGGTACTGCAGATGCTGGAGAATCCGAGATAACAAGCATGGGGCTGGATGAACACAGCAGGTCAAGCAGCATCATAGGAGCAGGAAAACTTGACGTTTCGGGCCTAAACCCTTCATCAGAAATGGGGGAGGGGAAGAGGGTTCTGAAATAAATAGGGAGAGAAGGGGAGGTGGAGAGAGAAGAGGATAGGTGGAGAGGAGGCAGACAAGTCGAAGAGGCGGGGATGGAGCCAGTAAAGGTGAGCATCAGAAATGGGGGAGGGGAAGAGGGTTCTGAAATAAATAGGGAGAGAGGGGGAGGCGGATAGAAGATGCATAGAGGAGAGGATAGGTGGAGAGGACGCAGACAAGTCGAAGAGGCGGGGATGGAGCCAGTAAAGGTGAGTGTAGGTAGGGGGGTAGGGAGGAGATAGGTCAGTCCAGGGAGGACGGACAGGTCAAGGGGGCGGGATGATGTTAGGAGATAGGAGATGGGGGTGTGGCTTGAGGTGAGAGGAAAAACAGGTTAGGGAGGTGGAGATGAGCTGGGCTGGTTTTGGGATACGGTTGGGGGAGGGGAGATTTTGAAGCTTGTGAAATCCACATTGATGCCATTGGGCAGCAGGGTTCCCAAGCTGAATATGATTTGCTGTTCCTGCAGCCTTCGGGTGGCATCACTGTGGCATTGCAGGAGGGCAAGGATGGACGTGTCATCTGAGGAATGGGAACCCCGCACCGCCCGCTTCTATCTCCTCCCCAAAATCCACAAACCTGAATGCCCTGGTCGACCCATTGTCTCCGCCTGCTCCTGCCCCACCGAACTCATCTCCACCTACCAAGACTCCATTTTCACCCCCTTGGTCCAGGAACTCCCTACCTACGTCCGTGACACCACCCACGCCCTCCACCTCCTCCAGAACTTCCAATTCCCCGGTCCCCAACACCTCATTTTTACTATGGACGTCCAGTCCCTATACACCTGTATTCCCCATGCTGATGGCCTAGAGGCCCTCCGCTTCTTCCTGTCCCGCAGAACTGACCAATCCCCCTCCACCGACACCCTCATCCGCCTAGCCGAACTCGTCCTCACCCTCAACAACTTCTCTTTCAGTTCCTCCCACTTCCTGCAGACAAAGGGTGTGGCCATGGGTACCCGCATGGGCCCAAGCTATGCCTGCCTCTTTGTAGGTTACGTGGAACAATCCCTCTTCCACACCTACACTGGCCCTAAACCCCACCTCTTCCTCCGTTACACTGATGACTGTATCGGCACCGCCTCGTGCTCCCACGAGGAGCTCGAACAGTTCATCCACTTCACCAACACCTTCCACCCCAACCTGAAGTTCACCTGGACCATCTTTAACACTTCTCTCTCCTTCCTGGACCTCTCTGTCTCCATCTCGGGTAACCACCTAGAAACCGATGTCCATTTCAAGCCCACTGACTCCCACAGCTACCTGGAATACACCTCCTCCCACCCACCCTCCTGCAAAAATGCCACCCCCTATTCCCAATTCCTTTGCCTCCGCCGCATCTGCTCCCAGGATGAGACATTCCAATCCCGTACATCTCAGATGTCCTCATTCTTCAAGGACCGCAACATCCACCCCACAGTGGTCGAGAACGCCCTCGACCGTGTCTCCCGCATTTCCCAGAACACATTCCTCACGCCCCATCCCCGCAACAATAACCAAAAAAGAATCCCCCTCGTCCTCACATACCACCCCAACCAACCTCCGGATCCAACGCATCATCCTCCGACACTTCCGCCATCTGCAATCAGACCCCACCACCAAAGACATTTTTCCCTCCCCACCCTTATCTGCCTTCCGGAGGGACCACTCCCTCCGCGACTCCCTTGTCCGCTCCACACTCCCCTCCAGCCCCACCACACCCGGCACTTTTCCTTGTAACCGCAGGAAGTGCTACACCTGCCCCCACACCACCTCCCTCACCCCAATCCCAGGCCCCAAGAAGACTTTCCACATCAGGCAGAGGATCACCTGCACATCTGCCAATGTGGTATACTGCATCCGCTGTACCCGTTGCGGCCTCCTCTACATCCGGGAAACCAAGCGGAGGCTTGGGGACTGCTTTGCAGAACACCTGCGCTCAGTTCGCAACAAACAACTGCACCTCCCAGTCACGAACCATTTCAACTCCCCCTCCCATTCCTCAGATGACATGACCATCCTTGGCCTCCTGCAATGCCACAGTGATGCCACCCGAAGGCTGCAGGAACAGCAAATCATATTCAGCCTGGGAACCCTGCTGCCCAATGGCATCAATGTGGATTTCACAAGCTTCAAAATCTCCCCTCCCCCAACCGCATCCCAAAACCAGCCCAGCTCATCTCCACCTCCCTAACCTGTTTTTCCTCTCACCTCAAGCCCCACCCCCATCTCCTGTCTACTAACATCATCCCACCCCCTTGACCTGTCCGTCCTCCCTGGACTGACCTATCTCCTCCCTACCCCACTACCTACACTCACCTTTACTGGCTCCATCCCCGCCTCTTCGACTTGTCTGCCTCCTCTCCACCTATCCTCTTCTCTCTCCACCTCCCCCTCTCTCCCTATTTATTTCAGAACCCTCTTACCCTCCCCCATTTCTGATGAAGGGTTTAGGCCCGAAACGTCAAGTTTTCCTGCTCTTATGATGCTGCTTGACCTGCTGTGTTCATCCAGCCCCATGCTAGCTAAATTAAAACCCTGGTTCTGTGGGAGCCGGACCCCAGAATTTCATGATGCCTCTTTAGTCTCAACTTTAAAAAAAAAAACCCCAGAGCCTCACAAGCTGTGTACAACTCAACACCTCTGACTCAAAACCTCACTTCGAAAGAGAGGACATAATAGACCTCCCAAAGCCATAGTATCATTGCACTATTCGCCCTTGGGACATGGGCGTCGCCAGTTGGCCAGCTATTATTGGCCTTCCAAGTTGCCCCGGAGAGGGTAGTATTGACCTGCCTCGAACTGCTGCAGTCCATCCACAGTACCCTTTGGGAGAAAATTCCAAATTTTGATCTAGCAACAGTGAACGAGTAGCTTAGAGAGGAACTTACAGACAGGGTGTTCCATGTATCTTCCGCCCTTGCCCATCTAGATGGAAGTAGGTAACAAGCATGGGGCTGGATGAACACAGCAGGTCAAGCAGCATCATAGGCCTAGACCCTTCATCAGAAAATTTTCTGATGAAGGGTCTAGGCCCGAAACGTCAAGTTTTCCTGCTCCTATGATGCTGCTTGACCTGCTGTGTTCATCCAGCCCCGTGCTTGTTATCTCGGATTCTCCAGCATCTGCAGTACCTTTTATCTTAGATGGAAGTAGGTGCCGTCTAAGGATCTTGGGTGGATTTTGTCTTGCTACTCTGTCTTAGATACAAACACTTTAAAAAATCTCCCCGTCCGCTCAAGAATTGAAAGGTGAATTTGGGAACAACTCACCTAACAACTGCAGTGAAAATTCAAATCACCAAGATGGAAGTTGCTGCAGGTGAAACATGGTCCAGAAGAAACTCTTAAAAATTGATTTTGCTTATACTCAATGGCATCATAGCAGAACATTGTTATCACTAAAAACCTTTACTACTGAAAAGGTAGAATTAAGTCAGATAATTATTTTAGCCAGATGTAACAGTATCTGAAATAGCCCCTTGTGTAAGTTTTTCCAGATATTTATTTAGAATGTACCTTAAAGTGTAATTATTAGGCTCAATTTCTTTTCTGTATAGTGCTATCATTGATCATGTTTTGCCTCCTTCTCACTGCATCAATAATTCCTTACTTGTGTAAACAGAGGTTATCTGATTTAGAATCGTATTTTACACTGCTGTAACAGTACAAAAAGGAACAATGAATGAATGTACTTTAGGAAGCAAACTCTGCAGAGGGTGAAGAAGCAATTTTAGGAAGAGTTCATTCGCCTTCACACTTTCCAAGTTTATTCTGTGTAAATAATAATTTTGTTTTAATGGGCCAGTATCACGACATAAACCTTTGAACTGCGATTTAATGAGTGAATATCTGCTGAAACTAAAATTTTAAACCTTAGTTTTGAACAAAAAGTAAGGTAATTTCCCCACCTGCCCTTGCTCACCTATCAGGTTAGGTGAATGAGAAAGAAATTAGGCAGGATTTTCCATGGCGATGAGATTGGAAGATATTCCATCTGCCTTTGTCTATATCTCTCTATAGACTCTGTCATCTGCAAACTTGTCTATAGTACTTTCACTTTCCTCGACCAAGTTATATTAGTAGATATCATAAATAATTGTGGCTCCCAACACTGAACCCTGTGGCACTCCATTAGTTATGGGTTGCCATCCTGAAAATGCCCTCCTTACCCCAACTCTCCGTCTTCTATTAGTTAGCCAATCCTCTATCCATGCTAATTTACAATCTACAACATCATGGGCTCTTACCTTTATTAAGTAGCATAATGTGTGGTACCTTCTCAAATGCTTTTTGAAAATCTAAATATATTACATCATTGCTTCCCCTGTATCAATCCTGCTTGCTACCTTCTAAAAGAATTACAGTACATTTCTCAGGCTTTCCCTTTCATGAAGTCATGCTAACTCTCCCACAGTTACCTGTTTTATCTCTGTAGCTACTTCCTTTAATATCTTTGTACAAACACCACCAGGTTATATTAGTATTCCTGCTCTTTACCTTTTCTTGAATTTTTTTCTTTTATAGATGAGTATCTATCTTTTACCTCATGATCCATTTTTAAAGAAAATGGAAAACAGAAAAGATTAGTGATCTGAACACAAACCAAAGACATTTTTACTTTAAAGACATCAATCCTACTCACTAAACTTATATTTTGTTCGGACTAAAGTAAACAAACATCTCTTTCCCTCCTCCGGTTAACTACTTGAGACACTCAACCAGCACCCTATTCTAAGTTACAATCTCAATTTCTCAATCACACTAAATTATCTACTAATATATGCTCTCAACAAGAAGCTGAGTCACTTAGTCAGTTTCAGCTGGTTCTTAATCAATCTGCTTTTTCACTGAAAATCTAAAAAAAAACCACGCTCACGGCTTGGACCTCTAGAATTTAAACTGTAGAGATTCATTTAAGGCCAACTACAAACTAACTTTAGTTTGTACAAATAAAAGACTTGGAGTTTCTTTAACAACAAAAGCACTCAATTCTAGTTGAACAAAGTTTGCTAGCTCTGTTTAGATGATCAAATGCCTCTATATCACCCAATACAACTCAACCTTTGTGCGATGACTCGTGTGTACATTTAATGCTTATCAAGACGTTAGGCACAATGCCTGACTAACTCGAGGTCAGCATCTGCATTCGATTGGATAATGCCCATCAAGTTGCAGTGAAAACCTTTCCAGTCACATGTCAAAAAATCTTTAATGCCAAGTAGATTTTGCCAACCTTTAGTCCTTTCCCTTCAATGTAAAATAAAATTCAGTAAAACTAATTTTTCGTTAGTGAGGTATGGTACAATTTTTAAAAAAACTCAGTACAGAAGTCCTCATTGGTGCATCCTCATATACACACTCCTAATAATGTACTTCAGCTATGAAATGTGAAGCTAGAAGCTAATTACTACTGCACTGAAGGGCCTTAACGGAGAGGGTAGGAAGGCCTGTTTTGACTTAGCTGAATAGTCAATAACCAGGGATAACATATTTAAAGCAAGTATTAGAAAGTACCCAGGATAATGGAGGAGAAATCAACTTCTTCCAGACAGTGATGAAAATTTGGAACTAAAGGCATAAAAAAGATACCAGAGGCAAACCACATCATATTTCAAAAGCGTACTCTGATGTGGACTTGAAGTGCCATAACCTAAAGGTTGGAATCTAAGATTAAGATGGGCAGCCCCTTTTTTTGCCAGCACAGGGATACTGGACTGAATGGTCTCCTCCTGTGCCAGATTTTTCTGTTTTTACATTATAATACAGGACATTAGTGCTCATATTGAAATACATTACAGTTGATAAATAAACATTGATGTGGTGGGAAACAGCTTGAAAATCAGTTGTTGAGGTTTGCATACACAGGTATAAAATCCTTAAGTTCAAATGCAAACACTCCTAGTCCAAGCATATTTGAATGATCCAATTCGAATGATATAAATAATTCTCACTGTTTGGCCAGTGTATCACTGAATGCTCTTACAGCCAGAATGCACTTTACATCCCCCATAGTTCACTCATCAAGCACTTCTGTCCACTCCGATTTTATATCCTAAAATTGATTTTGCCTGAAGTCAATCAGCAATATGACGTGGCTCAGTTCTTTAGCATTGCAACAAAACAACTATCTGATTCCACACACTTATAGGTACAGCTGTTTGAAAGTCAATCACGACTTTTATTTTTTGTTCAAGGTACTAACCCCGAAAGCAAGCACTGCTTGCCCACTGGGTAAGCAGCATCTAGTTTGATTCCTTATATGTAGGGCCACTGTTGTAGTTTACAGGGATTAGTGGATAGAACCAGGGAATGCTTCCCAACACAGTATTGCAGACCCCAGTGAATTTCATAATACCAGTGAAAATGGCCTTTGAATTTATTCAGTGCCTACAGAAGAATGGGCCTGCTGATCTACACAACGAGATTGTGGCTGTACTCAGATTTAGAATACACACCCCAAGTGGTTCCTTGGCTCCTTCAGAGGCTGAGCACGACTCAAGTGATAATACTATACTGTAGAGTCACCACCATTAATGGTACAGCACTAGAACATAACTATAGCTTTATTTAATAGCTTGACAAATTTGGCCCTTCGGACTAACTTGTTCAAGCTGACCTGGTTTCCAAAGCTGCTCAGACAAGGAGAGACTTATTTCTCGATAGTACAATCGGTTTGAGTTAGAACATATCGGCTTAATTGCAATTATGTTTCAGATTACTTAGAAACAATGACTTACCTACCAAAGGTTGTCTGATACCTTAGGAAATACAGCCATAGTGCAGCAAGGACAGGATATAAAGAGAAAACAAAATGAAACATTGGAAAATGAAATCACATTCAAAAAGCAGGAAACAAAAAGATGTCTATCCATAGTCATTTAAGTTACGTGCACCTGAAGAATGAGAAATATAGATACCAAACTCTAAAATCACCTTAACCTGAAAACTAAAGTACAGCAGTTTCTAAGTGTAATGAGACCAATGAAATATTCAATCTACATATGCATAGTACTTGATACTTCATGCCTTAAGCATACTACAGAACTAAAATACACCATTTCATAATGTCAGAATTTTAACTCTTTAAAATTAATATAATTTAAATACTTAATTTCTTGGCATATTATACAGTGAAAAAGAAAATGTTCTTCAAACCATCAAGGTTTTAATAAATGGAACTGTGAATATAAACCAGGAATATCTTAAATGAAGTGAGATCACAGAACCAGGCTTTCCGACAAAGTGTAGGACGAGGGACTACTTGCATGTGGTTCCAATTCTTACAAGTCATCAGGACAATTGAGAAAGCTTATGGAACTTGACTAGTAATAATAGCACAATCAAGAAAATCTGGCTATCAGCATTGTTAAAAAATGTGGCCAAGAAATTGAAGTTAAAAAGGTATTTTTTAAAATTATACGTCCCTTTTCTAAAGGAGAAACAGAAGATTAAATAATGACCAAATCTACTAAAGGGTAGACTAATGGGAATGAAATCTCAAAAATTATAATGGTAAGTATGCAAGACAAGCAATCACTGTAAGACAATTGAAATGGGAAGAGGAGAAATAAAATATACAAGTCCACAGTGAGGGTCTTGTGGACTGTGGTCAATATCATTAACTCTTGGCAAGAAGGCCTGGGTTCAAGTCCAATCCACCCAGGTGTGTATCGTAACAGGTTGATTAAAAATATTCAAAGAATCATAGAACTACTACAGTATGAAAGCAGACCATTCAGCACATCGAGTCCACATCACTCTCCAAAGAGCATCTCACTCAGACGCAAAGCCCCCACCTTATCCATGTAACCCTGCATTTTCCATAGCTAATCCACCTAACATGCACATCCCTAGACACTAGGGGCAATTGGCATGGCTAATCCACCTAAGCTGCACAATTTTGGACTGTAAAAGGAAACCAGAATACCCAGAGGAAACTCACACAGACATGGGAGAACACGCACACTCCACACAGACAGTTGCCCAAGGTTAGAATTGAACCCTATCCCCTGGCACTGTGAGGCAGCAGTGCTAACCAATGTGCCACAGTAGTGTAAAGGTACGAGTACAGATGATCTAGAGAATTTCAAAGACAGCTTATGTGCTAAATTAGGTTGTGTCTGCGCTTCAACTTCGGTGTCAATGAAAAACAGTTTTCTTTTACACCAACACCGCAATCATCACAGTAACAGCAAGCAACAAATGTTCATCAACACCGACTATATGAAGGGGAGAGTCAGGGTTCCACCAGGGCTATTCAACTCTAAACCTCATTGCATCCTTAAACTAGATAAGGTCACAAGACAGATAGAGCCCATGGAATCTCAGGAAATTTGGTTGATTTGATCCATAATTGGTTGACTGGCAGGAAGTAGAGGGTAACGGTTGAGGGGAATTTGTGTGATTGGCAGCCTATGTCCATTGGGGTTCTGTCGGGATCAGTGTTGGGACCCTAGCTGCTTGAGTATATACAAATAACATATAACCCTGCTAAATTCAAGTGTAAGTAAATTCGTGGATGACACAAAAACTGGTAGGGTGATAAATAGCGAAACGGATATCCTTAGATTACAGGAGGATACAGTCAAGTTGGTCAGATGGACTGAGCAGTGGCAAACAGAATTCAATCTGGACAGTGTGAGGTGATGCAGTTCGGTATGACAAACAATGTAAGGAAATACATGAACAGTAGGATCCTGGGAAGCATCCTGAGAAGTATCTAGGATCAGAGGGTCCTTGGTATGCATGTCCACCTATCCCTTAATATAGTATGACAGGTAAATAAAGTGATTAGGAAGACATATGGGATACTTGTCTTTATTAGCCAAGGCACAGAGTTTAAGGGCAGAGGGATTATGCTGGGACTGTATATAACTTTGGTTTGGGCAAAACTAGAGTATTGCGTACAGTTCTGGAATCTACATTATAGGAGGAATGTGATTGCATCAGAGAGGGTGTAGAGGAGATTTACCACGATGTTGCCTGGGCTGGAGAGTTTTAGTTATGAAAAAGAATTGGACAGACAGGGGTTGTTTTCCTTGGAGCAGAGACTGAGGAGGGACATGACTAAGATGTAAAAAATTGAAGAGCATAGATAGGCTAGACAGGAAGGAACCTTTCCCCTTGGTGGAGGGACCAACGACAAAAGGATAGAGTTTAAGGCAAATGGCAAGATGTTTATAGGAGATGTGAAGTGGTTATTTTTCACCCAGAGGGTGATGTGAATTTGAAACTCACTGCCTGTAATGCTGGTAGGGACAGAAACCCTGATTAACATTTAAGAACACCATGGAACACAAACAAAATGAACGACAATGGTTATCATGATGAAAGTTCTTCTGTGGCTCTCACTCTATAGTTGTCATGGGCCAGTCATCGAAGCTTCAGGAGAGCATTCAATTAAAACGCTCAGCTTAATTATCTTCAGAGCTGCATTAATAATCTTCACTTTGACATAAAATTGACAGCACAATTTTTCACAAACTGTCTTTCATTATTCTGTTCTATTGATAACCCCTTAGATAATGATGCAACCCAGTCCAGCCATAATCAGAACCAAGCCCCAGCTTACATGCCTCAGATATTTTCAAACACATAAGTACCAGGTAATGACCTTTTAAACAACTGAAAACACTACCATCTCCCCTTGATACTCAAAAACATCAACATTGCTTAACCTTCCAAATTGTGTAGAGAACTTACCTCACCATTAGTCAGCATTTCCCTAATTCTTCAAACTTTGTGTGTACATCAAGACAAAACATGATGGTATTACAGCGTTAAACATTATTCTATGGTTAGACCATAAATCAGCACCAAGCACTTTCAAATTAGAATCAGTAGTATCAACTCAACAACCTTCTTTCAATCTATTATACCACTGATATGTATTATTAATAACACATTCCTACATGCAAGTTCCTTAAGTTTCTTCTGAAGAATCTGAAGACCTAACAGGTAGAGAAATTCTGCTCTCATCCATCCATGGGCTGGATTAGAGCTCAAGCCCTGAATTGAAAAGGATATTGTGATGATATCACATGGCACCCAGCTCTCCAACAAAATATTGGAGAAAAATAAGAAAAACAAGTGGGTTCATGTTTACTTTAATTGATAATAAATCAGCCATCTACTTTGCATCTCTTTCAATTATATAGAATAAAAAAGGGATGAAAATGGTAGGCAGATTGACTACTTCGCATTTTACATTATTGCACAGTCACTTAACTAACAGGCAAAAGTTGATTAGTCTTTCCAAGGTACCCATTACTGTTTAATATTTTTACTGATTATTTTAATATACTAGACCCTAAATGGTCCAATAATAGGGAAGACAAAATTTAGCTTGAAAAACGAGATCCAAATGGAATTTGGTCATCCGAAGCAATTATCGGTCAATTTATCCTTGAAAAAGAATGCACATTAGACAAAATCAGTTTAAAATCACATAATAGACAAATCAGCTAGAAATTCTTGTGTAGGACAGGAATGATGCTTTCACACAAATTTAATTAGTGCTCTCCTGAACTGAAATTACTTGAACTGACTCAATAGCTGCAAACACAGCTAAAATTCAATCACAAGCTATGAAGCAACAGTTCTCTAGATAATGATCATTGGGCCAGCAGAAAAAGCCAACTTGTTTACTTCTTCCTTTCTTTCTTCTTTCTCCCCCAACCACCCCCCTCTGCCCCATGTTCCACGGTTAGGATTCCATGCAACACTTAGAAAATGATCAAATGCAATGTTCCCCGTTCTCTGCACGGCTATTTAACTATTGTTTCACTGTATTTTGAAAAGAAAATTGGAATATCTACTAAAAGCTTTGAAAGTATAGTCTGTGAGTAACTGAGACAATCAGGAAAGTCTGATGTTTGTTCTTCATTCATTTGCTTTTATTATTTAACCTTTTTTAAAAAAATTAACCTGTTCAGGAATGTTATTACGCACCTATGTAGCAGGTAGGACTTTAACCAGACCCTCACAGTCCAGGATAGGGTCATGACCACTGTACCACAAAAAGGCCCCTTATTTAAAAGGTAGCAGTTGCCATGGTGTCGTTTGAACCCAGGCCCCTCCCAGAGGATTAACCAAGGCTCGCTGGGTTACAAGTCCAATGATAGTACCACGAGGCTATGGACTCCCCTAATGAGAAAGGTGGAGAAGTCCTTCAGGGTAACTTCAGCCAGTTGCTAAGGTCAGATGGAGGAGCAGTTTGATTACATTTGAGTTAAAGGACAGGAAAACAGACATAATTCTTACTGTTGATCATTATCCATTAACCGATGTTGGAAAGTACATTTGAGAGGGTGCTGCAGGTCAGATTAGGATTGGTGTTGGCTGTGGTTGTGTCCTCTGTCACTATGAAAGAAGGCTCATACATGAAGATGAATGGGATAACATTAAGAACACAGTAAGAGTGTTTACAGGAGCTTTTAAGGAATTACTTAAGGGTAATGAGAAAAAAAAAATCTAATTCTCCAGGTGGGATGCAGGGCCAGGGTGATCCCATTAACCCAGAGGAGAAGTTCTTTCAACATTTCTACTCTGTATAAATTACCATACCGCTTGTCCGACAACCCTTACTGGGGTGGATACTTCCTAAGAATAACGTTGTAACTCAAGCAGTTGTCTGCAGAACCGGTCATAAATTCTTATTCACCCGTCTACTTCACACTTCTCCTTGATAATTGCCCCTGGCTTGAAAAGACTTTTCACTACCTCGTCATATTTGGTTTCAAGGTGAGCTTCCAAACACACACCTACACCGCCAGCGTTACCCTATTTTAACTTCCAGAACATTGTGCAATTCTATCCAACATTCCATTGCCTTTCCACGTCTGGAACATCTCATAATCCTCCAACAAGTCTGCGCACTACCAATTCTAATGCTGCACACCACTAATTTTCATCCCTCCATTATTGACGGCCATGCCTTCGGTTGCCAAATATTCTGCACTCTGGAATTCACTCCCTACACATTTATGCTATTCTCTCCTCCTTTAAGAGCCACCATTTTCTGTCCCGATATCTCACTATGTTACTTGAAGTCGAACTTTCTTTGATAATACTTCCATAAAGTTCTTAGAAAGGGATGGATTAATAAGAGAGAAATGGCATATTTTGTTAAGGAAAGGTGTTAGCTTACTATTTTAATTTTTTATTTGAGGAAGTAACAAGGGGGCTGGATGAATGTAGAGCAATGGATATTTTCTGCATGCATTTCAGTAAGGCATTTGATCAAGTCCCACACGGCAGATTGGTCAGAAAAGTAAAAGCCCATGGAATGCATGGCAATGTGGTGAGCTGGATCGAAATTTGGCTCAGTGTCAGGAAACAGATGTTAATTAATGCTTTTTGAGAGTGGAAGTGGTTTCCAGTGATCAACAGTGCTCAATGTTGGATCCCTTGTTATTTGTGGCATGTATTAATAATTTAGACTTAAATGTGGGAGGCATGCTTGGGAAATTTTCCCACAACGTGTTGGGCACGTCATGAAAAAACAGCAAAGGTCGTGAACAGGATAGCTGTCAATTGCAGAGTGGTTTCCATGATGTAGTTGAGTATGTGGAAAAGTGTTGAACGGAATTAAATCTGGAGATGTGTGAGGTTATCCATTTTCGGAGGGCAAACAATGCAAGGAAATATATACGAAATGGGAGGATATGAGAGGGGTCGAGGAAAATGAGAGTCATTTGAGTGCATATCCACAGGTAAGACAGGTAGATAATGTAGTAAAAAAGATATATAAAATGCTTTCCTTCATTGGGCATGGTTTTGAGTATAAAAGCAGGGTTGTAATGTTGGGATTATACAAGACAATGGTTAAGCCATGATCGTACTTGTGTTCACATTTCTGGTCACGTTATAGGAAAGACGTAATTACTCTACAGCAGTGATCTCCAATTTAAGCACAGATCATTTTTTCCATTTAAGTGCAACTCAGCATCTGTCCTGAAGAAATATAAAAGTAAACACTTGAATTTCAATGCTATATAAATCTAAAACCAAGTATATGTAATTATTCTTCTTGTCTTCCACTTATCAAGTCTCTGCACGTGGCTTGAATCAAAGTTGTAGTTTGAGACAGCTAGTCATTTGGTGACCACCAAATGCATCAGGCGGGTGCAATACTTGGATGCAATTATCTTCATTTGGGAGAATATAATCTCAGGATATATGGGGTGAAAGTAAGCTTTCATGTTAAAAGGACAGGATTGTGGGAATTGTTTCTCTTCCCCTGATTGAGTCCTCAAAAATCACTGTTCCTTGATCTGAATTTCAATTATTACGCAAAGTGATAGAGTTATCTCAGTATAAACACCACTGCCTTGTAAATCAAAAACCTGATGGAATTTGGTAGCCAACATATCAAGGTCTCCTTGAAGGAATGAATTTGAGACAAGCACAATGCCTATTCCCAAAATGATCAGCTGAATTTGTCTGCTAACTTCCTCAAGTGTGCACAGTCATTTTCTGGGTGGAACCATCCCTTATTGTCTTTTTCTAGTATTTTCCCTCGACTCTGGAACTATTGCAGCATTTGCTTCTTAATTGGGAGGATCACAGACTGTTTCAACTTGAATGCATTCACAGCGGTGACAATATGTGCTCGGTCTCTGTCCTTTCCCCTGCAGTTCACAGTTCAGCTTAGAGTCAGAGTCATAGCCATGGCGATGTAGAGCTTGTTTAGTTTTGATATTTTGTCTGTAAGGAAGCTGAAATCAAACAACCACACATTGTCTGACAGCTCACTGCACATTTCATTCCTGGATTTAAGAGAAGTGACAATTTCAGGCAGCAGATTTAAAAACCGTTACACGAGTCTCTCAAGTTAACCACCTCACATCAGTATGGAGGATTGGTTCATCGTAGGCAGCATTGAGTTAATAAAGTAAGGATTTAAACAATAGATGCTTGCTCCAATTGAGTTTACAATCTTAACAACTTCAATTACATGAAAAAATTCCATTACTTTATTTGTTACTGCTTGCTGGTGGATTATACAGTAAAAATTTATAAAACAGAAGGAATCAAGATCATTGCTGCAAAATGCAACAAAGCCTAAAATTTGTGCCAATCATGGCTGATATACCATTAGTGGTGATAGAAAACAGTTTCTTGGTTACAATGTTTTTATCAAGCACATACCTTTTAAAGGTATTGTTCTTTATTTAAGGGGCAAAAAGGTGAGAAGATCCTCTTTAATGGTCAAGTCTTCCAAAATGATATGCACAAAAGGAATCAATTGGGCTGTGTTTGTCATGATGGATTCATCTAACTGCATTGAGAAGCATTCATAGTCCTCCTGATCCTGCAGTTGCTGAAAGATGTCTTCGGACAAAGATTCCACTCATCTTGCTACTGTGGAAGCACCAAATGAAATGCTCCGCTTTGCTATTATTATTTCTTCTTTGTTCTTAAAGTCTTTGAATAAAGAATTAGAAGCTACAGTCACGGCTTTGTTAATTACTTCCCCCATGTGATTGATTTATGTTTTGCTACAAAATGGCAAATACGAATGGATACCTTACTGCTGATATATAAAGAAAAGACCGTTAAGCTTTCAAAACAGCCTTCAGCTCGTCAACTTTCTTTGTCCAAATCCTGCTGTTCAGGGCAAGACGGTACTTGAATTTACTGTACATAAGTCCAAATTCCCTTTTTTACTAAGTGATATACTTTGGTGACATGTAAGTAGTCCGATTTTTTTTTAGAACAGCTGCAAACAGAAATTTTCTCATTCTCATGGAAGTTATACATTTTCAGTTTCTTTTTAGATGGTCCAGGGTTCATCACTCATCACTACTGCTTCATTTTGTAGTTTGTGATGTCAGTCTGCTGCTGGTAAGGCTGCAAGTAGACTGTAGTGATTGACCTCATCACAATCGGGTGGACCACATAAAATCAGGCATCCTGTTCAGTCTGAGAGCTGGTTCTGAGGGAGCTGGGTCAGCGTCCAGAACACACTGTGCATAAATAATGGGAGAGTTGGTGACGGGATACCCGCTGCTGCGGAGTTATTTCATAGGTCTCTGGATCTTCGCCTCAGGAATATCCAGAATGTTGCTGGCTCCCTTCAAGTATGGAGTCACTTCTGTGGTTGCGATTTGTTTCAGGGGTAGCTGATCAGCATTGACATTGGCAGTGTGGCATGGCCACATTTCCCCTATATATTTTCCTTCCACACAGACCTATTATGGCTCTAGCAAGGACTTGACAATTATAGCTATAAGGAAGGTTTGGATAGACTAGGCTGTTTTCCTTAGAAATAAAATAGGAATGGCTATGAGATGACTGGACTGAGGAGTACAAAATAATGAGGCATTTGGATAGAGTGGTCAAGGAAGACAGAGTTCACTGATCAGACGGTCAATTAGCAGGGGCACAGATTTAAGGTAAATGGTAGAAGGGTTAGAGGGGAGATGAGGAAAAACCTTTTCATTCAGAGGTTGGCAGTAGTCTGGAAATCAGGTCTAGTTTGGTGGTTGAGGTGGAAACCCTCTACTCATTTAAAAGACACTTGAAAAGTTGTAACCTGCAAGACTAAAAGGGCCAGGTGATGGAAAGTGGAAATAAAATGAGCAGCTGGTATAGCCACGATGGGCTGAATGGTGTCTTACCTGTGCTGGTTCTAAGTAACTTGGGATGTTTTGTGATGTTAAAGGAGCTACACAAATTCAGATTGCTCTTGCAATTGTGCCTTTACATTGAGGCCTATTACAGATCTGACTTTCAAGTCAAAAACTATAAACATGAAAGCAGTTGCAATACTATCCCGTAACCTTGAAAGGAATTATATTTTCTATTTGGGAAATTCATTTATTTTCATGCATTATTTGAATCTATCAACTGGAGCTTTTTATAGCAAACAGTCACAATAATCCCAAGAAAAACCTAGTTCACTATCATACTTGCTCTGTTTCAGAGTCCATGGCACACTGGGGTTCATCCAGGTTGAAGGTGTACAGACCTATTAAACAGCTTCAAGATGACAAGAATCACGGAATTGTTACTGAACAGGAGGCCGTTTAGCCATCCGTGCCTGCACCAGCTCTTCCAATAAGCATCATTACCCCCTGCCAATCTTCTTGCTTTTACCCTATACCCTTGCATATTATTTCTATTGAAATAATAATCCATATCGCTCTTAAATGCCTCAATTAAAAATGCTACCATCATACTTCCAGACAGTGCATTCCAGACCCCAACTACTCACTCAGTGAAAACATTCTGTCTCACTTGCTTCTTTTGCACATCACTTTAAATCTATGCCCTTTTATTTCTGTTACTTTTATGAGCAGGAACAGCTTCTCGCTCCAACCCGTTTACAATTTTGCAAATTTCAATTAAATCTCCACTCAACAGCAAGCAGTCCCAACTTCTTAAATCTATCCTCAACTGAAATTTCTCATTCCTGGAGCAATTCTTGTAAAATTGCTTCCGCAAACCTTACAATGCACTCAATCTTTCCTATAATGTGGCATCCAGAACTGTACATATTACCACAGCTGAGGTCTAAGAAGGGGCTTATATAAGTTCAACACCACTTCTTGCTTTTGTACTCCATGTGCCTTTTATTAAAGCTAAGGATGCTGTATGCTTTATTAACTGCTTTCTACATTTATCCTGCCACCTTCAATGGCCTGTGCACATAAACACTCTGGTTTCTCTGCTCTTGGGCTCCCTTTAGAATTGTACCTCTTATTTTGTGTCATTTTTCAATATTCTTCCCACCAAAGGGCATGGTCCAACACTGCTTTGCACTGAACCTCATCTGCCACCTATCTGCATACTCCAGCAACTTGTCAATATCTTTTTGGAGATCCACTGTATCATCTTCACAGTTTGCAAGTCTTCCAAGTTTCATGTCATCTGCAAACTTTGAAACTCTCCCTTGCACACCAAGATCCAGATCCTATCAGAAAATGCAAGGGTTCAACACAGACCCTGAAAAGTGAGGCAATGTCAATAAATAAAATACAAACGGATCATCTCACCTCAACATTTCTGGTTGGTCGAAATGTTATTTCAAGTACATTCCAATTTAAAATAAAAGAAAGCAAGAAAATACTTAATGTTTGTTAAGTATTCCTCTAGTCAATAAACAGCTAATGCCAATTATAAAATATTATAGACAAAGGATTATCACAAGAATCTATGATATAATTGTTCATTATTTTGTACAATAATAATTTACAGCCATATTGTTATCTTGACCCTCGTCGAAATGATTTATTTTCTCACCCTGGAAAGGTAAATAAATGACAAACTGCAGCAATTAAAAATCTGAAATGTGCAAAATGTAAGGCTTGAAGAAATAGGGACAGGAAGTTTAAATGTGAGAACATGGTGGGCCTAAATTGCTGCCTCCATTCTGAGACTGACATTCTATTATACTCAAAATATTATTATTGCTCTTTGTACTCGAATGGGCAACATCAATCCTTTATTTTACTATATCATAAATGAAAGCAACAAAAGCTTTTAACACTGTACGCACATACAATACTGGGATATTAATGTTCTAGGAAAAAGTGCATCTTTTTACAGAAAAAAGTTTAGGGTGGTCTCTAAGTTACTATTAAAAGTTATTCTGTTTAATAGTGGTCTCCAAAGAAGTTACCTTCTTATCGATATTTACAGTGCAGAAGTAAGCCATTCGGCCCATTGTGTCCACACCAGTCAAAAATGTCACCATAGCCTTCCAATTTTCCAGCTCTTGGCCCATAGTCCTGGAGCCTATCACAATGCAAGTGAATATCCAAATTCTGCTTAAACTGAATTAAGCTTAAAATACAAACTTTTATTAACTTAATTTTTTTTCAGATGAATTACATATTATAGATCCCTGCTGGCTTGTGCGCATGCTCATATGCTTAATTAAATGTAAACTCAAGAGGTTTTTTTTGAACAACTTGCTATCAGCACTTTCTCCTCCTCTTCTCCCCCCCCCTCCTCAAAACATACTTCAAGAATTGTTACAGTTCACTCAAAACTAGTGTGGAAGTGGCTTCGGGATAAACATCACTTAGTTTGGGAGTAAAAGTGAGACTGTGACACTCATATTTAGGACTGTGACATACAAGTCAAAGTCCAATTTGTGGATGCGTTGTCATGACTCACTTTGGGTTGATGGTGAACATCCCAACTGAGGAAACAGCCTATGCTATTCATTGTAGAACAGCCAGCATCCATTCTTATAGTAATCATGCTATAGACTGTTCTAACGAAAGATCATTGGCTTGAAACGTTATCGTTGTTTCTCTCTTCAGATGCTGTCTGACTCCAGTATTTGCAGCTTGTTCTGCTTTTGTTATAGCATGCAATGTTCTTGAAGAAATGCAAATAAAAAACACTTCACAGTGCATATGAATCTCAAAAGAAAAGAACAAAAATGTACAATCCTTGGCTCATACTATTATTATTAATGCTGTGCAAAGCAGAAATAGAAGTGATGCAATTAGTTTCATCATCCCGAAAGAGAATAGGAAAATACTGAACAGTCTTTCTTGTATTCATACACGCATGGGATGTGGGCATTGCTGGCTGGCCAGCATTTATTGCCCATTCCTAGCTGCCCTTGAACTGAGTGGCTCACTAGGCCATTTTAGAGGGCAGTTGAGAGTCAACCACATTGCTGTGGGTCTGGAGTTACATGTCAGCCAGACCAGGTAAGGATGGCAGATTTCCTTATCTGAAGGACATTAGTGAGCCAGTGGAATTTTCTGACAATTGGTGACAGTTTCATGATCATCAGTAGATTCTTAACTCCAGATTTTTTAAACTGAATTCAAATTCCACCACCTGCCGTTGCAGGATTTGAACCCAAGTCCCCAGAACATTAGAAATAATAAGGTGCAGAGCTGGATGAACACAGCAGGCCAAGCAACATCAGCCTTCCTGCTCCTCTGATGCTTCGGGCCTAGACCCTTCTTCAGAAATAGGGGAGGGGAAGGGGTTTCTGAAATAAACATGGAGAGAGGGGGAGGCGGATAGAAGATGGATAGAGGAGAAGATAGGTGGAGAGGAGACAGACAGGTTAAAGAGGCAGGAATGGAGCCAGTAAAGGTGTAGGTGGGGAGTTAGGGAGGAGATAGGTGGGAGATGGACCTGAACTGACCTGTGCGTCTCCTCTCCACCTATCTTCTCCTCTATCCATCTTCTATCCGCCTCCCCCTCTCTCCCTATTTATTTCAGAACCCCCTTCCCCTCCCCCATTTCTGAAGGAGGGTCTAGGCCAGAAACGTCAGCCTACACCTGGTTATCTCAGATTCTCCAGCATCTGCAGTTGCTACCATCCCCAGAACATTACCTGGGTCTCTGGATTAATAGTCTAGCAATAATACCACCAGGTCATCGCCTCCCCTTATGTTCCCTACTTACAACTGTTATCTGGTGATCCATCATAAAATTCATTTTATGTTGGAAGACAGGATTAAATCTGCTGAGGTTTGGCAATATTTATCATCACAGTTGAAAAATGGTTATTTTGGGCGAGTCAGCAGCCCTTCATGAACAAAACATCAAGACATATCAATGCCTTTAAGGTCAGCAAGTAAACTGGAAAAAATAAATTTATACATTAAATTATGTTTCTCATTTGACATAAACAATGTTAGGACTGACTTTTTTTTAAAAACAAAGGCAAATTATCTATAAAGATTAACCTTTGCACAAAAGAAACTATTTACCATGGGAAGCCACACAAATACATACCAACGATTGGTCTCAATCCTTCCAAATACATTTTGTCCTCAAGGGTGTTTACAGTAGAAATTACCTTAGCTCCTCGATGGTGAGCCAATTGAATAACAATGGTACCAAATGGCTAGAATGAAAGAGAATGATAGGTCATTAGATAACACTCAAATTAAATATTCAGTGTATTGAGCTATCTTGCTTATAGGGGGATCACAATTTAACACAGCACTTTTGTTGACGCATATCAATCTAAGCAAGTCAAACTCAATAGCTGAGAAGAAATTAGGATTACAGTGAAGTTACATCACAGGTAGACACCTAGCCCATTGAGGCAATTCAGCCCAATCTCCTTTTCTACGGCAGATTTAGTGTGAAAATGTTCAGGAAAAGTGGAGCATATATACACACCCAACCCAAACCTACTAACAAGAAATGCTCAATAAGAACAGCATAGATATAATTATGGAGAAAAGTAAAGCACTAAGAAATCAAATAGATTTTAACATAAGAATGGGCAAGTGGTAGTTGACATGTTAAGTGATTAAATCCTGCCAAGTTTTTAATTAAGAACACTAACAACAAATTCAATGCAGTGTATAGCACATGCAATGCATGTACTCAAGACTTGGATTTTGAAAATGAAACATAATACGTTTCAACTAAGTCAACTAAAAAGTAATGGTCTACAGCCTTACCGCATACTGTGTAATCATGCAATTAACTTCTTGATTTGCTTTAACTACTATCTCAGGATAACGTAGGCTGTTTGGAATTCTGGCATTCTCAGTTAAGCTTCTGATTTCAAATCTTCTCCATCACTTACTTCCATCTCCATCACATATTCATCATGTTAACAATAACGTATAACATTAAATTTAAAGATTTTCTTTGTATTTTATATGGTAAGAGGGGAAGATGTGGTTAGTGTAAGTCACAAATTGTTCTAAATGGGGTTCTGATTCCAAAAGTTGCCATGACAAGTGGAGAAATGGATCTAGAAAAGCAAACAGTACACTCCTTCAACTCCAGTTGTAACACTATGCCACAAGTAACATCCTCAAAAATAGCCAATAAGTGTGCCAAACCTGATTTCCCTTATAATTCCATGCTGACTGCCTAATTTTATCATCTGCTCCCACATGTCTGGTTATCAGATCCTATACATGAGATTAAGCTAGGTAGGAATACAAAAGATTGCATGAGCTATTTTGGATATATAAAAGATGAGAGACACAAGAGTGGGCACTGGACCACTGGGAACGGTGGCTGCAGAAATGGTAATGGGGAACAAAGAAAGGTAGGAGGAACTGAATAGGTACTTTGCTGTGGAAGATATCCACTGCATACCAGGATTTCGAGAGAGTCAGAGCAGAGGCGAGTATTATGGCCGTAACTAAGGAGAAGGTGCTAGGGAAGCTGAATGATCTGAAGGTGGATAAATCACCTAGACCAGATGGACTATGCCTGAGAGTTCAAAAGGAGATAGTCAAGGAGAGGTGGTGATTTTTCAGGAATTACTGGAGTCAAGGAGGGTCTCAGAGGACCGGAAAATGGCTAATGTGACATCTTGTTTAAGAAGGGACAGAGGCAGAAGATGGGAAACTATAGGCCGGTTAGCCTGACCTCAGCACATGGTAAGACATGAGAGCCCATGATTAAGGATAAGATTGTGGAGTACTAAGAAGTGCATGATAAAACAGGACTGACTCATGCCTGACATCCGTTCGTACTCTTGGAGGGAATGAGCAAGTTAGATAAAGGACAGCCAGTGAACACAATCTATTTGGATTTCCAGAAGGCCTTTGACAAGGTGCTGCGCAGGAAGTTGCTAAGTAAGATGAGGGCCCATGGTGTTAGGGGCAAAGTACTGACATTGCTAGAGGATTAGCTGTCTGGCAGAAGACAGAGTGAGGACAATGGGGTCTTTTTCAGGATGTCAGCTGGTAACAAGCAGAGTTCCACAAGGGTCAGTCTTGGAACCACAACTATTCAAGTTAAGCATTAACAACCTGAATGAAGGAATTGAGGACTTTGTTGCTAAGTCTGCAGGTGACACAAAGATAAGAAGGAACAGATGGGGTTGAGGAAGGAATGAGGCTGCAGAAGGACTTGGAGAGGCTAGAAGAGTGGGCAAAGAAGTGGCAAATGGAATATAATGTGGGAAAGTGTGAAGTAATGCACTTTGGCAGGGAGAGGTGTATTTTCTAAATGGGAAAAGCCTTCAGATAGGTGAACCACAAAGGAACTTGGGAGCCCTAGTTCAGTATTCTCTTAAGGTTAACATGCAGGTTCACTTGGCAGTTAGGATGGCAAATGCAATGATCTCATTCATTTCAAGACAGCTAGAATACAAGAGCAGAGATCTATTGCTGAGGCTGAGTAAGGCTCTGGTCAGACCATATTTGGAATAATGTGAGCAATTTGGGCCCCATACCCAAGGGTGTGCTGGGCTTTGAGAAGGTCTGGAGGTGGTTTACAGGAATAATCCTGGAGATGATGGGCTTGACATGTGAGGAACGGTTAAGGACTCTGGGTCTGTATTCAATGAAGTTTAGAAGGAGTAGGGGGGAATCTGATTGAAATTTACAGAATACTGAGAGGTCTGGATACAGTGGATGTGAAGATGATGCTTCCACCCAAGGGCGTAGCCTCAGAGTGAAGGGACAACACTGTAGAACTGAGATGAGGAGGAATTTCTTCAGTCAGAGGGTGCTGAATCTGTGGAACTCACTGCCGCTCCAAGCAACAGGGGCCAAGTCATTGAGTGTATTTAAGCCAGAAATAGATAGGCTCTTGATTAGAAAGGGGATCAAGGGTTACAGGGAGAAGGCAGGAGAATGGGGTTGAGAAACATAACCATGATTGAACGATGGGCCAAAATGGCTGATTCCGTTCCTTTATCTTATCGTCTATAACATATTCTAACATTTTACTGGCTGCTTATGTCAAGCTAACAGGTTTGTAGTTCTCCATTCTTTCTCCCTTCTTAAACAATGGAGTTACAGTGGCTATTTTCCAGTCTGCAAGATCTTTTGCAGAAACTACAGAATTTATATAACCATCCAGGTATTGTCTATCTATTTGGATTGTTTTAAAAAGACAGCTGTGGGTTACTGCGTGAAAATATTTTTTAAAAAGGTCAGCAAGTGATCGTCGAACAGAGACCTAAATCCAACACTGCTCATAAAGTACGTTACTGCTATTTAAGGGCTGAATAATAACCTGTGAAGGTTGCAGACTCCTGTGGTTTTATTTTTTTAAACCCATTTGTGGGTTGTGGGTGTTGCTAGCTGGCCAGCATCCATCGACCATCCCTGGTTGCTGTTGAGAAGGTGGTGGTGAGCTGCTTTCTCAAACCACTGCAGTCCATCTGCTGCGGGTTGATTCGCAATACTGTTCGGGAGGGAATTCCAGGATTTCGACCCATTGATAGTGAAGGAAAGGTGATATATTTCCAAGTCAGGATGGTGAATAGGAACTATAAATCAGTGTTAATGAAAAGAAGATTATCCTGTGATGTTTATGTCAGGTAGGGTAAATACATTTAAAGGCCATTAGCTTTGTTCTCAGTTCAATTCAGAAACATCAGTGACTGACTTCAGAAGCAAGTTTTGTAGCTCAGTTTAGAAAACACTGAAGTTCAATAAAGCAACTTTTAGTTTCTCGCTTATAAGTTTTTCCAGTTCAGGTCAAGGGAAGCCAGCCACCCCTGCAGAAATGCTGAATTTGTGAAGCTACCAGGCCAGAAGAATTTGAATAGAAATCTGCAAGTTTTTGGAACTGGGCAAGTTTAAGGTCTCGGATTTGTGAAGAATTCATTAGCAGACTCGGAAAGGAATCATCACATTGTCTTCACTGTCCATAGGAAAGAACCTGGAAGGAGTCAATTAAATAGATACCTGAAGTGCTCAGAGGTGTAATATCTCTGGACTAAAGTCTCTGTAATGGATGGTTACGGAGTCATCGAGTTTTACAGCATAGAGATTCTTCAGCCTATTGTCTCCATGCCAATTATCAAGCACCTATCTACTACAGTCTCATTTTTCTGCGCTTGGCCCCATAGCCTTGTAATGCTATGGCACTTCAAACCATCCAGTCATAACCAACTTTTCAGACAGTAACTTTCCTTAAATCCTCTTAAGCCTCTTGCCGTTTATCTTAAATCAATGCCCCTCTATGAAAGGGAAAAGTTTACTTCTATCGATGCCTCTCAATTCTATACTATTCAATCAGGGTCCTTCTCAGCCTGGTCTCCTCTAAGGAAAACAAGATCAACTTATCTAGACTGCTTTCAGAGCGGACAGAAGTCCAAACACTGGTTTCCACCTTTCTATCATGGGCTTCTTCCCTGTTCAGAAACCAACACTCTAATGGGGAAGAATCAAACTTTTTTTTATTAGAAACAACTTCTCTAGATGGGTTGTGACTCAACTCTACAATGGGTGAGATTTGAACACAGACCCTCTGGCCCAGAGAGAACTAACAATCTTAAACATTGAAACGATGTCCTAACCCTGCTTACTCATCGTGGAAATGGATTACAATTAGTTTATCTTTGGCCTCGAGCTCAATGATGCATTACTTTGTCACACTTTCTTGAGTAGCCCCTTTGTCCATGTCCTAAATCTCAGAAGATTACGTTTTCCTCCCATTTTGTTTGACCCCCAGGACATCTGTTCTCCTCCCCCTCCACCCCACCAGCACCACCACCTCTCCATTTGGTCAGCTCCAGTTGTGAAGAGCACAGCATGCCACAATGATGCAGTACACGGCTCTGCTGAAACAGTCCAAGCGTTTACACATCATAAGGAGGCCGACGATCTGTTTCACTATAGTACTGATAGAACTGTCAGCAGTGTTGTACCATCCTTCTCTGCCAGTGTTTAGATTTTGTTAAGATTTTAGGAGCCATTCCTGAACAGAACTAGTATTTCAGAAGGTGACAGGGACTTTTCTAATAAGAGTAATGATAACTCTCAGGATATCAAGTGCAGATCTCCAAAATTTCACATCTAGGCTCATATATAATTTGGTATTGATGGAGTGGAAGACTTGGCAAACTCTAATGGTTATTAATAGGCGCTCTCAAAGCAACACGGGTGCAGTCAATAGTACCCTGGCCTTGGGGAAAACCAGTGATGGCGAAGAATCCTAATGTCAGAACTGCTTAACTCTTTTTGTCCTGGGTGAAGGATACAAATGGCTCTGCTCTGGAGAAAATGGCATCAGTTACATTCTGGTTGTATATATGGGTGGGCGATTGGGAAATGTCATATGTGGCCCCAGTTGCTTCTTGAAATGAGCTGGTAGCATAAAAATTCAGGACAGCCACTAGGATAGGACTGTTATTCCGTCCCGAGCTCAAGTCCTGCTCCAACAGGTGACACAGTTCAGTGACGGGAGCCCCAGACATTGTTTATCAATGCCTGCACTATTTTTGAGACAATTAGGGAAAATGACAGAGGCCTATCGATACGGAGTTTCATCATACCCCTCCATTTCTTTGCTACGTCTTCATCTGCTGGAAACTTTGCAACAGCTGCTGGATTATCCTGTAAGAATCATTTCCACATTGTCTCTGTGTTTGAATCAAGGGCACAGGATTTTAGCCATAGCAATCTCTGTGACCTACGTGAAGCTCAATCATCTTTGGTGAATGTCACAGAGATAACAATTTTATTCAAGCTACTCCTGAGCTGTGACATCCATCACAATGAAACTACATGTTATACTCTCAATGGCACAGCATTGAGGCTTCCCAAAGAGATCACCGTTATGCTTTGATAAAGGATTTCTAAGGTAGCATTGTCTTTGATGATTTTTGCTGCTGCAATGAGCACTTTCGTGGTCCATATATGGCAGCAAATTCTGGAACTAGACGGCAGTACAACAATATGAATCGCACGGTAATCACCTGGCGTGGAATGTTGGAAAACATTGTTCAGTGGTATGTACGTTACTGAACCAAAATTGTTCCACTGGGGGGGGGGGGGGGGAGTAAAACTCTGCCATTAGCAACATCGATATTAAACCAGCCTCACCCCCACCCCAAAAATAACAGTCCCTTCAACATCACAGGCCATGTCCTTGCATACCTACACTTTGCAGCTGCTATATTCACATACTGGACTGAAGTGTCGTCGTACAGTGCTAGCTATGGAACAAGTTTTTGAAATGGACATCTGTGGTGCTGTTTTTGTTCCTTTTCTGATTACATTTGCTAAGCCAACATGACAAGGATACAACGAGGGCATTTGAAGTCATAATTTGTAGACAATGAATAGTCTGATGAAGTGTACTGAATTGAGATCCTCCAGAATCCAGAGGGTGGTAGTACATAATCAGTGGAGGCATGATTACCCACAGCTGGGACTCCAATTTCAACAGTTTTACGCTGCCAACAAAGGGAACATAAAAAAACCTACTCCATTAATTCTGCAAACAGTATCAGCTAATTTTTACGTGGATTGCGCAGATGATTTGACAAGTTCCGACTTTGTTTTGGTGTGAGTGAACAGCAGGCTCTGCCTGTAATGCAAGAATTCCTCTCCATTCACCATTCCCCCTTTTCTACAGCTGTCTTGGTAGTTCTGATGATCTTTCAGCCTCACCCGGATTCCAATGACTCCTTTTACGTAAACTATATATGTCCACACTTTACCCCTTAAAGTTCATGACTGAAAATTCTCATCCGATTAACGGCCCTACACCCACCCCCTGTAGATGTCAAGGTTACGATGACCTGTGTGAACCGTGCCTTCCAGTGCACCCAGTCCCCGCTTTTTCACTCTGAGGTCTCACCCAACTACCTCCGATTGCTTTCTATCACTGTCAGCATTCCCTCAACGAACTAGCATAATGATGTCCACCTCAGATTCGACTTGCTGACAATCCTGAACTCCATGGACTTCCCCCGATACGCCGCAGGACCATTACCGAGCAAAACCCTAGGACTGACCACGGCACACCTCCCAGACTGATATGTGCTCAGCAAACTGACTGATCTACCTGTAATTCACCAACTGGTAGTCCTTGACTCGCAGTGCTGACTATTGCTGCAAGGATATGGGTCCCTGCTGTCTGACAGGATCAACTGAATGAAGACAGCAGGGAGTCTTTACTTCAGAAATTAGTAAATGTATTCTAAGAAAGCAATGCAATAGACTAGGGTGGTGGCCTCCATGTAAATCAGCACATAGATACATGAGATTCATGTGCCTGTGTGCAAAGTGAACTGCATAACGATCCAAGTCATAGGTGTCCCTGAACTCCAATGGAGAATATTGAAAGGCTGAAGTGGTGAGAGATTTGGTCTGAGGGCAGGCACAATGACAATGGCGAGGCTAGCTGTTTGCCAACGGTAACTCCCATGCTTGCCGTTTAAGGATAACGGTGGCTATGAAGCATGGAAGGATGAGGCATGATGACTAGGACAAGCATTCAATAAGCTGCAGCTTGCAGGTACCCACTCTGATTTACATGTCAGGACTTTCCATCATTTAGTTTCTCACCTGAAGGAAAGGAGAATTAGAAGTGGTGTATAAAAATGAGGGGATCTGGGGCTTACATGAGATACAAATGTAAGCAAGTAAGGTTGTCATTACTCACTAGTGAGATTCTGAAGTTGCCATTAAAGCTTCAGAGGAGAAAATCGCAAAACATTTTCTCAGTGATTTGGTTTTGCTTTTTCTTTAATTTTATCTGTATTTTTCCACTTTTTTCACCATTGCTCATGACACCCAATGATGGGAAAAGTTCCACCCCCTACAAACACACCTATGGTCACAAAAATACTTGTCTGTTGCCCTAACTAATTCCATATTGCTTTTGGTCTTTCACTCCTCTTCCTCCCGTCCTGAGCAGCTCAGACACTTATGGTGCCATGGACTTGGCTATGACTGAACTCATCTGAAGAAGCATCATCCTAACCAATATCCAAAATAGAAAGCCAATCACAGCAAGTCAGACTGTCTCAGGATTCTTGTAACACCTGCCTGGCTCTCAGACTGTTTGGCAGATACCCATTTCCTATCCACCTGCATGCTCCTCACTTGGTTACGACCACAGTGGGTCTTTTGTAAAGTATTCCAGTATATACTCTCATCCATCTGTTATTGACACTTCAAACAAAATGAAATTAGTGTTTCAAATTAAAGTAGTTAAATTTTGAGATCACATTATAACTTTGGACCCTGAAGAGGCAGCCAAAATCTTACATAAAGTTTAACAGGCTTGTACCCAAACTGGGGAAGACATTAGCAGAGTGGTGATATCTCTCGACTAGTAACCCAGACATCCAGGCTAATATTCGGGGAATACGAGTTCAAATCACATCAAGGTAACTGGAATTTAAATTTAAGTAATTAATCTGGAATATAAAAGGCATCAGTGGCTGTGATCATGACAACTGTCACTGATTGTTGTAAAAACCCATGAGGATCATGGGTATCGCTTAGACAAGAAACTTTGCCACCCTTACTTGGTCTGGCATACATATGCCTCCAGATTCACAGCAACGTTGCTATCTTTCCACTGCTCTCTAAAATAGCCTCACAAGCTACTCAGTTCAAGGGCAATTAGGGATACACACACACACATGAATTAGCAATAAAAGAAAATCTTATAGACAATTCAACAATGACAAAAGAATCATGACCAACTATTGAGAGGTAAATATAGAGTCTTTGTTCAAATTGGATGTGGCATCAACCAGCATAGTCGCCAACAAAACCTTAAAGGGTTGGGATAATTTACTATGGGTATTCTGTTAAATATGTCACGATTGGTAATAAATGCATTCACAATTCACTATGGAGGTGTCTGTTGTTAACTTCATCTGAACACTAAACTCACCAATATGCTTCAAGAACTCTTATTTGTGAGCTTTATCAATATGCTGATGTGATATCAAATGAACATTAAATATCAAGGTTGTCTTTATTCAAGGCACTTCTGCATTTGTCAATTTAATGTTAACTATCGCATATTTTGTGCCAAAAGCTGTTTTGTGCTTCAGGCTGTACAATCCACAAAAGCTTATACAAACTCAACTCAGTATTTTAATTTCAAATTAATTGCTTTCTTCAATCTTTTCTCCCTTGCTAAGATATAGTAAATGGTGAAACCATAGCATTTATATATTGGGTAATTTTCCCAAAAGGAGAAAAAAATAAACTTTTTCTAACATGAGTGTCCAGTGAGGTTTTCAGCATAAACAAGATATAACAATGTGATTTAACTGAGGGATTTCATTTCTCGTCACGGAAGCTTTTTACAAAACAGATCTGAAATTTCAACATTATCTTCATTGATACAAGTATACCTAAGTGATTCTAGGCATTAAATCTTGTAAAGTACTTTCTAAAACTGAAAATCTGCACGTTAAGAGATTTATAGTCCAATTTATACACACACTGAGTAATTTGTTGTAAAATTTGTTAGTGGGTTCAGCAAGCATAAAAGGTAAAGTCACCTACTGGACCATAGACTGCTCCCTCATACAGTGAGGGATGACTACTGGTGCTTTATCCTGACGGTCACCAAACTTCAGGTGAGGAGAGGGGTTCAGAAGGCGACATGGTAACCTTAGCAGTTGTGAGAATTGAACCCACACTGTTGACCTCATTCTGCATTAGAAGTCACCCATCCAGCCAACTGAGCTAATTGACCCCGGGTCATAAGCACATATTAATAAGTCAACAGGTTATTCACTGAACAAGAATTTGAAATAGCACACAGCATGCATTCAATTCCCACACTGGCCAAGGCTCCCATGAAGGGCACTTCTTTTCACCCTCTCCCCTTGTCTGAGGTATGGTGACCCTCGGGTTAAAACACCACCAGTCATCTCTCTCCCTATTCCTTGAGCAAGAGAGCAGTCCTATGATCTCATCAGATAGTAAGATTGCTCAATTGTAGACCAACAAAGTAATTCTTCCAAACAGGAAATTACCATGATAGTTTTAAAGGCTACTTATTTTCTGTCAATCAATTCCACTCAGTCTTCTTCTACTATGAGTGGACTTTGCTTCTGGGGAGCTAAAATCTGCACCAAACATAACAATCTTGGAATGAGCAATTAGTTTCCTTTCCAGATCGAGTATTGAGAGATATCACAGATTCGTGGATCACTACAGGCAGGATTAGACAGCAATGGGAGAACTTCAGTGTTGAAGTAGATTAAAAGAAAAACTAAAGAATTGTTAACAAAAGAGAAAAATCTTGTTTAAACATGTGCAAGCTGATTTCACTGTAAAACAATAATTCAACGCTTAACACTTTAGCAAGATATAGTGCTAAGGTCTTAATATTATAAAATGCTTTATGTTCCAGAATAGAGACAGACTAAATATATAATAAAGAAACCATTATAAAAGGGACAGAGCAGCTATTGACAAAAGCAGATATATACGGAGGTAAAATGAATCAGAAAGTTCAATCATAGACCATCTGAAATGCAGTTTAAGTAACAGAGCACATCTATAAATGACAGCAGATTTCATACAAAGATCAAATTGAGTGCTCAGGAAAAAGGCTGAGGAATCAAGAAAAACATACAATGGAGACCTTCATATTGCATCAGAGAACAAGATTATCCTTATTCTCCAAGAACTATGCTGCACCAACAAGTAACATTTTTTAATAAGAAAGGGAATAAATATGTTTTTCTTATGAACTTAAGAAGACACCAGATCTTGAACCTTAACTGAATAGACATTTAATTAATACTTACATTTGCTCCTTCCATTACTAACACAGTTGTCCCAGCACTGACATGAGTATGTGTGTGCAAAGCCATATATGCACGCAATCCATCACAAATAGTCCCTGCAGCATCCACCCAGCTCACATTTTCAGGTTTCTTTACTGCATTTGAAGACCAACATATTAGAAGAAAAATAGTGGAAAAATGCAAAACAAAATAAATTATTCTCTTTTTTTGTATTGTTTAACATGTTCTTTTTTCAGACATAGATCAAAAAGTAAAACTCATCTAAAGGAGAGATACTAGCATTGGAGGCCCTAGAAAATGCTCACTAGGTTTGTTCTGAGCCTGCAGAGATTTTCTTTTCAATGAGTTGCGTGAGGTTGGAGTAGGTTGGACTTGTACTCACTGGAGTTGAAAATAATGATAGGAGGCCTTCTTGAAACATACATGTTTCTTAAGGGACTTGGCAGGATAGATACAGAAAGATTGTTAGTCCTTCTGGAACAGCCTAGGGACAGAGGACATAATCTCAGAACAAGGAGTCACACATCGAAGGAAGAGATTAGGAATAACTTCGTCTTTCAGAGGGTAGTGAATCTTTGCAATTCTTTACTGCATTACACAGAGGCTATCGAGATTGGGTCATTAGGTATATTCAAAGCTGAGACAGACAGGCTTTTAATCAGTAAGGGAATCAATGGGATAAGGCAGGAAAGTGGAGTTGAGGATTATCAGATCACCCATGACCTCATTGAATCGCGGAGCAGACTCGATGGATCTATTTCTAGTCGTACATCTTCTGTCACATAAGTTAGAGGAAGTGACTAAAGATATTATGAAATAAATTCGTGAATATTTCTGAAGGTCGAGATTTCGCAAAAGCCATCATTAGTCCAAGAGAGAAAGAGAGAGTGTGTGTGCAAAGAGAGAGGATTGCGATAGTCTAATATTAATAATTATTTTAAGTGCTTTGTAAGAATAGTTTTGCAGTACTTTAAGATTTATGGAGAGGCCATTCGGAGACATTTTTAACAAATTAACCATGTTTTCCTGGTTTTTTGCTTCAAACACAACTGCAGACACTCTTGGCTTCAAAAGGCACATCACGGGTTAAAATTAGTTACAAACCATGCATTAAAAAGGAAACAATTTATTACAAATGCTGACCACCCACACATGGTATTTTGGGTATGAATGTTGGTGCATTTTTGCCCTGTTCAGCTGTTCACAATTTCCACAGCAACAACTAATTACTGCTGGGCTTCTGGTGATTGTCATAGAAATCATGGCTATCCAACCAGAAAATGTGCTGATAGCGCGTGTATATCAGCGCGTACACACACACAGAATCTACTGCAATTAACTCTTTACGTGAAGGCCTTAATTTCATTAGGAAAACTATAGATGTACTGATGGATTACAGCTGTGAGGTGGCGCCCAGAAGCTGGAAGAATGAAAACATTCACTTTTTTCCATATTCAGTGAAAAAAGTCAGACAGAAAAAGTCTTATTAG
Organism: Ginglymostoma cirratum; assembly: GCA_024137785.1. NCBI lineage: Eukaryota > Metazoa > Chordata > Chondrichthyes > Orectolobiformes > Ginglymostomatidae > Ginglymostoma > Ginglymostoma cirratum. The sequence goes on along the minus strand of JAHRHZ010000061.1, from coordinate 13,065,953 downwards.
GACAGAGCTTCCATTTTACAAATAAATCTGAACATATAAAGGTCAGGGCCCTTGTTAGATCAAGAGAATATTTGTTTCAAGTTTTTTTTATATATTTATTCCCTCATGCCCAAACATTGTCATAATTTAAGTTGCATTGCTCATGTCTTGTTTTAAAAGTATTTCCATCAGCAGAGTGCACTCTTCTTTGTCTTTTCTAAATGTCTCAGATAATCGCTCACGATAATCCTTGTACACTTATCCATTATCCTTTCCCTTACCTCTTCACTGTCTGCTGCTCTTTCATTGTGCCTTTCAGATTTTCTTTGTGCAACTGCCTCATTTTTTTTCTATATATGCATCCTTTATTGCAACATTGAATACTGCAGAGATTAGCCCTGTGACAAAATGGGCGTGGCAGTTTAAGACGTGGCATATGGCCAGGAGTTGCTGCCTACCAGTCATCATTTACAAATGAAACATGTCCATACAATTTCATTTAAAATCGATTAGAACATCAAGTCCAAAAGTCATGGGATTTTTCACATAATCTGCTTGTTATTGTATCTGCAAACCCAGATCGTTTAGCGTCCAATTAAATCTTTGATCAGAATGTGAAAAAGTGACACTTCAAGCAAAAGTTATTGACTGATTTATTTATAGTTAGACAACTAAAAACAGCATACTTAATAAATTGGGTGTATATTCTGGCATGCTCTTTTTTATTCGTTTACAGGATGTGGGAGTCCTCTTGAGATGCCTTTGAGAAGGTGCTGGTGAGCTGCCTTCTTGAAGTGCTCGATTTGGTGCTGGCACATCCAAAAAGTCATAAGAGAAGGAGTTCCAGGATGTTGACCCAGCAACAGTGAAGGAACGGTAATATATTTTCAAGTCAGTATGGCGTGTGATTTGGAGGGTAACTTCCAGATTGTGATATTCCCATGTATCTGCAGCTCTTGTTCTAGACAATAGTAGTCATGGGTTTTCAACAATGGAGGATTGGTAAGTTTCTTAAGTGCCGTGTCTAAGAAATTTAGGAAAACTTGGTCCTCATGGACAAATTGGGCCAAAGCGCCCGTTTCCATGCTCTATGACTCTAAAGTAAGGTACCTTGCAAGATGGTATGGCACTTCACTGCCTGGAAGTGTGGTAGAGGCCATTCCAATTAAGACATTCAGGTGGACATTGGATGTTTAGTAGGATAAATTAAGTCGGATAAGATCATGGGGAGAAAAGTAGGAGACTGGCACTCAACAATGAAGCTGGTGCAGGCATGTTGGGCCAAATGCCCTCTTTGGACCAGTAGACTATAAGACATGAAGGGCAGAATTAGGCCAAACAAGGAGTTTGTTCCACCATTCGATTGTGGCTGATATGTTTCTCAATCCCATTCTCCTGCCTTATCCTCCTAACCCTTGATGCCCTTATTAGTCAAAAACCAATGTATCTCGGTCTTAAATACACTCAATCATTTGGTCTCCTCAGGTCTCTGCAGCAATGAGTTCCACAAATTCACTACCCTCTGGCTGAAGAAATTCCTCCTCATCTCAGTTCTCAAGGCTTGACACTCTTCACTCTGAGGCTGTGCCCTTAGATCCTAGTCTCTTCTACCAGTGAAAACATCTTCTCCACATCCACTCTATCCAGGCCTCTCAGTATACTGTAAATTTCAATCAGATTCCCCCATCATCCTTCTAAACTTCATAAAGTACAGACTCCGAGTCCTCAACCATTTGTTATATGCCAAGTCCTTCATCCCCAGGACCTTTCTTGTAAATCTCCCCTGGAACCCCTTCAGCACCAGCATGTGCTTCCTTAAATATGGGGCCCAAAACTGCTCACAACATTCCACTGCAGTCTGACCACAGCCTTATGCAGCCTCAGCAGTACATTTCTGCTCTTGTACTCTAGGCCTCTTGAAATGAATGCTAGCATTGCTTTTCCCTTAACTGCCAACTGAACCTGTATGGTAACCTAAAGAGAATTCTTACAGAGCACTCCCTAGTCCTCTTGTGCTTCAGGCTTTTGAAGCCCTTCCCCATTCAGAAAGTAATCACAGAACCACTACAGTGCAGGGAAAGACCATTCGGCTCATATCGACACCGACCCTCCGAAGAGCATCACACCCCCACCTCATCCCTTAAACCCCAAAATGAAGATTTTTTTTAAAATCACAGTTAATTCATCTAATCTGCACATCCTGGACAACACAGGGCAATTTTTTTTTTGCATGTTCAATCTACCTAACCTGCGCATTTTTGGAGTATGGAAGGAAACCATGCATCTAGAGGAAACACACGCAGACACAGGGAGACTGTGCAACTCCACACGGACATTCACCCAAGGGTGAAATCAAACCCAAGTCCTTCCTGCTGAGGCAGTGCTGCTAACCACTGCGCTGCCCCTACATCTCTATTCTGCTTACCAAACTGCATAACCTCACACTTTCCCATGTTATATTCCATCTGCCATTTCTGTGCCCACTCTCCCTGCCAGTCCAAATCCTTCTGCAGCCTACCCCTTCGCTAACACTACCTATCCCTCCATCTATTTTCGTGTCCATTCTTGCCTCTCTTGCCTTTTATATCCAAAACAAAAACTCTTGCATTCTTCTTTTCTATTACTAGTGAGCTTACTCTCACATTTCAGCTTCTCCCCTTTATTACCTTTTTTTTTTAAAAAAGTTATCCTCTGCTGGTTTTTAAAGGCTTCACAATCCTATGGACTGTAATCTTCACCACACTGTATGCTTTTTCTTTTGCTTCTATGCTGTTCCTGACATCGCTTTTCAACCATGGTTGCCTGGTTTGTTTGCTGCTTCTTCCTTGGGATGAATTTCTGCTGTGCCTCCTGAATTACCCTCAAGCTCCAGCCATAGTTGCTCCATCATCTTCCTTGCTAGGCTCCTCTTCCAAGCAACTCTGGTCAGCTCCTGCCTCGTTTATTTAATTACCTTTAAATCAATTGTAATATCTGATTCCAGCTTCTCCTTCTCAAATTGAATTCTATGTTATTATGGTCGCTACCCCAGGGGGTTTCTTACCTTAAACTCCCTAAATCAAGTCTGTCTCATGACACATCAACAAATCCAGAATTGTATGTTTCCTCTTAGGTTGGACCACAAGCTGCTCCAAAAAAAAAAAAGACATCTCATCAACAAGGACATATTCCTTTTCTTGAGATCCGCTACCAATCTGATTTTCCCAGTCTACCTGCATGTTGAAGTCCCCTGTGATTATCGTAATAACAAAGTGAACAAAGAACAGTACAGCACATGACGTGGACCTTTGGCCCACCAAGGCTGTGCCAAGACACAGTGCCCTTCCAAACTAGAAACCGTTTGCCTCTACTCAGTCCATGTCCCTCTATTCCCTACCTATTAATTTATCTGTCAAGATGCCTCTTAAACATTGCTGTAGTATTCCCTTCACCACCTCTGGCAATGCATTCCAGGCACTTACCACCTTCCGTGTGGAAAAACTCACCTCTCATCTTCTTTAAACGTAACCCTCTTCTACTTTAAAACTATGTTCCCAAGTAATTGGCATTTCTACACTGGGGAGAACAGAAGACCCAAACTATCCATGCCTCTCATAATTCTGTAAACTTCTTTCAGACCGATCCTCATTCTTCGACGCTCGAGCGAAAACAAACCAAGCTTGCCCAATCTCACCTCATTGCTCATACCCTCCAAACCAGGCATATCCTGGTAAACCATTTTTGTACCCTCTCCAAAACCTTGTTTTTACTTATTCATTCACAGGATGACGGCAATGCTGGCTAGGCAGCATTTATTGCCCATCGCTAATAGCCCAGAGGTCAGTTAAGAGCCAACCACAATGCTCTGGGTTTGGAGTCACACGTAGGTCCGACCAGGTAAGGATGGCATTTTCCTTCTCTAAAAGGACATTAGAGAAAAACATAGGTTTTTCTGACACTAGTTTCATGGTAACCATTCGACTCTTAATTTGAATACAAATTCCACCATCTACCACAGCAGGATTCAAGCCCAGGTCCCCAGAACATTACCCAGGTCACTGGATTAACAGTCCAATGATGATACTTGGGCATTGTTTCCACATCCTTCCGGTAGAGTGGCAACAAGAACTGTACACAATATTCCAAATGCAGCCTAACTAAAGTTCTATATAGCTACAACATGACTCGCCAATTTTTATACTCTATGTCCAGATCACTAACGGCAAGCATGCCATAAACCTTCTTGGCCACCTTATCCAATTGTGTTGCCACTTTCAGTAAACTGTGGACCTATACACCTAGTTCCCTCTGTACATTGATGCTACTAAAGGGTTTTGCCAGTTCCTATATTCTTCTCTACTGCACAAGATTTGCTAAAATGCATCACCTTGTATTTGTCAGGATTAAACACCATCTGCCACTTTTCCACCCAATTCTCCAGCCTATCTAAATCCCGCTGTATCTCCTGGCAATCCTCCTCAATATCTGCATCTCCCTCAATCTTTGAATTGTCCACAAATTTATTAAATCAGACCACCTACATTCTCCTCCAAATCATTTATATAGATTACAAACAACAGGGGTCCCAGTAGCGATACCAGTGGAATGCCACAGGTCACAAATCTCTAGTCAAAAAAAACACTCTTCCACCACTACTGTTTTCTATGACTAAGCCAGTTCTGTATCCATCTTGTTGTTCACCGTGGATGCCATGTGAATTCACCATTTTTTCAAACTCAGCCTGCCACAAGGGACTTTGTCAAAGCCCTTGCTAAAGTCAATCTCGACAACATCAACCACCCTGCCCTCAATCATCTTTGTCACTTCCTCAAAAAACTCAATCAAGGTTGACAGAACCGACCTTTCCCGTACAAAGCCATGCTGCAAAGTGCCTTTCCTACATGTCCTTTCCGTTTCCTGAATTATTTTCTGCCTCGCCTCCCCCCGACCCTCCAGCAGTGATCTTCTTGCAGCCACATGTGTGATCCCCACCACATTTCAACCTGTGCTATAAGCTCATTTACCTTGTTCCATATATAGCGCATATTTAAATACAACACCCTCAGCCCTATATTGACACCCCACTTTCTCATCATTGTTCCTTTATCTGCTGTGCTTGCAGTTAGATTCCTGGCCCTTTCCATACTCTCTGTCCTCTTACCCTTTCTGGAAATTTTAATAACCTCTGCTGAACCCTTCCCACTAACTTTTTCCATAATTTTCCATGGAACTGAACTTCAGCACTACCTCCTGGATCCCTTGAACAGACTCACTCATAGGCACACACTTCCGTCCCTGACCACTGACTAAATTAGAAGTAGCTAATCTAAAGAGTGTGACTGCCTCCTGAAACAGCATCCAGGTAACTCTGCACTTCCCTGTTGTGTCTCAGTGTTCGAAGCTCAGACTCAGCTCATAAACTCTGAGCCGGAATTCCTGAAGCAACCAATACCTGCTACTGATGCGGTCACAATGAAGCACGACGGGGTACACCGGCTCCCACATCATGCAATTACAATACATTGCCTGGCCCAGCACCTCTATTATAATTTCTTGTTCTTAATTTGACTTTTAAAAGTTTTAGACTTTTCTTTAGTTTATAGCCTGTAAATATTTCCCCTATTTACCTTCAATCTGAATGTTACCTATATTACAGTCAAATTAGTAGCTATCACCAACCAATTAACTTACGGTTTACCTGTGATGTCACTCTTTTGCAATGAGCCTCTGATCCTGAGCTTCAGTTTAACCTGTTGAAAGAAACCTTACAAACTATGAGCCAAAAAAATAGTGCCCAACTCGCTGAAGTGTATACTCACTCAGGCTGTGTCTTATTCTGGATATGATCTTTCCTTCCCAACCATGCAAGATTTCCTGATAGAAAGTGCACAACAGGCCCTCTCTTAAATAGAGATGAAGTGAGATATACTAATTAAGCTTCAATAGTATTAGAATCCCTACAGTGTGGAAACAGGCCCTTCGGCCCAACAAGTCCACAACGAACCTTGGAGTATCCCAACCACATCCATCCCCTTGTTACCCACCTAATCTACACATCCCTGAACACGACGGGCAATTTAGCATGGCCAATCCACCTAACCTGCACATCTTTGGATTGTGGGAGGAAACCCACGCAGACACAGGGAGAATGTGCAAACTCCACACAGACAGTCACCCGAGGCTGGAATTGAACCTGGATCCTTGGCACTGTGAGGCAGCAGTGCTAACCACTGAGCCACCGTGCTGCCCCTTAACGCTTAATTAACACATAATTAACACTTATTCAGGCTTCAGGTGATTGACTAATACCTGTCCCTCAGTCAGCTACTTTATTACCCTTTCCATTAGGCTCCTGAATTTTAAACTTTTAAAGTAGAGAAAGATTTATCAATTCTATTCTCATGTTGCCTCCAAATTCTCCAACATACCAAAAAAATCCTGAAAAAACTGTGGGTGCTAGAAATCAGAAACAAAAAAAGTCCTTTTTCAAGGTAAGAACTCAAAGTTAATGCTTTGGGTTGAGTGGCCCTTCTTCAAGAAACAGGAACACTGATTTCTCTCCAAAGATGCTGCCAGACCTGCTGAGATATTCCAGCAATTTCTGTTTTCATCTCGAAACTATATCTTCACTAAGGCTGTGTCTCACTGGATGTAATCCCTCCCTACTGAACGGCCAAAGCTTACTGAAGAGGAGCGCCTTTTGCACCTTAACATTTCTGTGATTCCGAGGTACACACAGCAACTAAACATTGATGGTGGGGGAGTGGATGACATGGAAGCTGTGCCAACTAAGCGGGCTGCATTGTCCTGGTTGTCAAGCTTCTTGAACGTGTGTTGTTGGAGCTGCATTCATCCAAGCAAAGTGGGGAACTTCCACTATAGTCCTGACTGGTGTTTTGTCGATGATGGACACACCATGGAGAGTCAGGAGGCAAGTTATTCGCGGTGATCTGCTGTTGTAGACACAGTATTCACATAGCGAGTCCAATTAAATTGCTTATCAATGGTAACCCCCAGAATGTTGATCAAAAGATGGAAATATCCTTAAATGTCAAGGGGTGGTGGTGAGATTCTTTGTTGGAGATGCTCATTGCTTGATACTTGGATCGCACAAATGTTCCTCATTACATATCAATCTGCGTCAAGATACTATCGACATCGTGCATTTGGATGTGGACTGCTTCAGCATATATTGATTAATGAAAATGTTGTTTTTCTTTTATATAGTCAATGCCTTTGCCACTTGTTCACAAGAACAAAATTAAGCTTTGATTTATTTCACAGCTGTACTTCAAGTAAGGGAGACAACTATACATTGTTACCACATGGAGACAGCCATCTGAACCAAATCAGCCTTTCTGCCACTGCATTTGCAACACAATAAAATTTAAAACCTTTAAAAGACCTTCAGAATTGTTTCCAATGGTCCCTAAACAGACTTTTTGAACAGCCAATCCTAGACTTTAAATGATCAACTGCAGACACCATTTTATAATCTTAAACATGAATTAGCAATTTATTAACAATACTTTAGCAAAGCAAAAATTAAATAACAAAGTAATCTAATGGATCTTTGCCTGTGTGACAATGCTGTCACTTTTAAAAGGTTTTTTTCCCCTGGGTTTTTGTTTGAAGCGAGATTGTAAAGGCAGAGGCACTGAATTGGCTAATAAACACTGCTTAAATAAAACAACTTAGGAGGCCTTCAGGTTTTTTTTTAAGAAGGTTGGAACAATGTAAGCAGCTTGGGTGCGATGTCCAAATGACATTTAAATGTTGTAATTGTACCCACTTCCACCACTTTTTCTGGCAGCTCGTTCCACACACGCATCACCCTCTGTGTGAAAACTTCACCCCTCCAGTCCCTCCTAAATCTTTCCCCTCTCACCTTAAACCTATGCCTTGAGTTTTGGACTTGCACACCCAAGGAAAAAGAACTTGAGCATTCACTGTATCCATGCCACTCTTTTATAAACTTCTGTAAGGTCACCCCTCAATCTCTAACACTCCAGGGAAAAATAGCCCCAGTCTATTCAGTCTCTTCCGAGAACTCAAACCCTCCAGTCCTGACAACATCTTTGTAAAACCTCTTCTGCACTCTTTCAAGTTTAAACAAATTCCTTCCCATAGAAGGGTGACCAGAACTGTATGCCATATTCTAAAAGATGGTGGTTTCTATTGATTTTCTGGAAATGTCAATCAGGGCTGCCTTTAATTTCACGCAGATGAAGGCAGCAGTACTCATAATTTAGTTGTTTATTCCCTCCGCTGCTCCTGGGAGGTTAAGCAGGGAGATTTCAAAGCATAATGCTGTTACATCAACAGTCAGATTCCTTTTCCTTCAAAACACAATCCAAAACCAATTCAAACTCTGATCATTCCCTGATAGACCAAGCATCTCCTCCAAGTCCCAGTTACCATTCAACATCTGTCATCTGCTTCAGCAGGTCTTTTCCAGGCTTGCTAGAATAAATTCCCACATACTAACCTCATTAATAGCCAACTTTTTCTGTCTGTTTAAATATAATGCCCTTCTTCAGCGTTGAAACGTCTGCAGAAATCTTTTGGTCAGGAACCAACCTGCAATTAATTTCCAGGCCTGACCTCATGAATAAACAAAAGCTTGTTTGGTCTGTTTTCCTTTCAATGCAAACAATTAACCACAGTCAAAAAGTCATTTTTGCTTACAATTCCCAGTTCACAGCTCCAAACCAAAATTCTCTATAATAGAGAATAAAACAGTTTTTTAAAAAATCACAAGCACTCAAACGACATCTTAAAGAAAAAAATTGATATTACAATATTTTTACCTACCAAGGCTATGTTCATGAACAAGCAGAATATCAGAAAGTCCAGATTCTTTGCAATCCAAAGGTAGAATCCCTGTGAGATGGGCATAGCAGTGACCACATTAAGGTTGGAATTTCAAAAACATTGGCATATATGTCAAATATATTTTGATTCTGCTTACCAACTACTTGATCATTTGGCTTAAAGAACCTCACTTTTGGTCCAACTGAAAAAGTATATTTAAAGAATATCATTAAATATATTTTAAAACAAATGAGAGTATATTATTGTCTACTTAATTTTTAAACATGGAAACATTCTTGAAATAAATTGTAACAGCTATCCATTATCAAAGTGAGGAAGTTTCTTCTGTTTGGAATAGGCAAACCTGCTGGTATGTTTCTTAAACTTTAAAGTTTTAAGGCTGTTTGTTTTGGAAAAAAATAACTGCAATTATTGGCCTAGGACAGGAAGACAGCTTTCCTTTCAAAAAAAAAATCCCAACGCAGAGCTGAAAAATAAATACTGGGGTGTGCCAGCCTCAAAAACTCAGCAAAAAGGCATAGTTCCACAGCAATGCTTGATTGTTTCTTTTCTACTCTGAACATCTGTTTTTAAATGCTTTTACAGTTCCTCTAAATGAAAGTGTATGATTTTAAACAGTTAAATTATTCAGTTTTCTAATGTTTTATCATCCAACTATACAGCAATTAGTGATTTTAGCTTTATATTAGTGGATTTACAAGATTAGGTCACAAATTTGGAGCTACAGTGACTGAAGAGATTATGTGCATGAAGCTGGTGGTTAATGGTATGTAGTTAACTTTTGAGACTGGACTCATTTATTCCTAGATCAGTCACACATTTGATCTCCGTAAGCTTCCAGTCTTCTGCTCCTCTGAAGAAAATCACAGTGGTAGTATACAGCAGTGGACTAATAATCCAAACAGTTGAACTGATAACCCAGGAAACGCAAGTTGAAATTAATTATGATAATTTTACTATGAATTCAGTTTATAAGTAGATGGAAATAAAAATTATCAGCAGTAAAAAATCATCACAAAGCAATCAGACCATTGTAAAAACCCCAGAGGTTCATTGTCCTTAGGGAAGAAAGCCCACTGTCCATCCATGGTTTATCTCAGTTATGACTCTTTCAGACTTCATATTTTTAGTGATCAAGATCATTGTGGGGACTCAAACTTGTTCACAGAAGCAGTGCCTCCAGGGATGATTTTACAGGAGATGCAAAACAAGAGGATGCATCTGAGGCTGCCAGTGAATTAAGGGCTTCCAGCTGGTTGTGCAGGAACAGAGAGAGTCAGCCCATGAGAGTAAGGTGAGGTGGCAGTGCTACTGGTCTGCATGGAATGTGAGCGGGTTGGATTAAATGGAGGAGTGAAACAATTGGACGCAAATGGTGCCACTTATTCAACACCAATGCTATTCCTCAAACAACAGCAGTCTTCAAGAAATTAGATGAAAAATTAAAGTCTCTGCAGTGGAGGACCTCAGGCTTTACAATTTGAATCTTAGGGCCACAGACATTTGCTGTGGGCACCCATGTATCCCATAACCCATACGCACATGGCAGATTGGTACTAAAACTAAAGTAATACGGGATTCGAGGTGGGCTGGCTAGATGGATACAAAACTGGCTTGGTCATAGAAGACACAGGGTAGCAGTGGGAGGGTGTTTTTTCAGAGTGGAGACCAGCAACTAGTGGTATTCCATAGGGATCAGTCTTGGGTCCTATATATACTACAAACAATAGAGATGATCTGGAGGAAAATGTGGATGGTCTGATTAGTAAGTTTGCAGATGACACGAAGATTGGTGGAGTTGCTGACAGTGCCGATAATTGTGAAAGGATACAACAGGATATATATACGGTTGGTGACTTGGGCACAGAAATCACAGATGGAGTCTAATCCAAACACATGTGAGGTGAATGCATGTTGGAGAATGAAATTTAGGTGTGAATTATACTGTAAATGGCAGAACCCTGAGGAACATTAACATACAGATGGATCTAGGCGTGCAGATCCACAGTTCCCTACAAGTGGCCATACAGGTGGCAAAAGTGATTAAGGCAGCACATGGCATGCTTGCCTTCATTGGCCGGGGCACGGAGTACAAGCGTTGGCAAAATATGTTGCAGCTATATGAAATCCTTGTTAGCCTGCATTCAGAGTATTATGTGGGGTTTTGGTCACCACATTACCAGAAGGACTTGGAAGCTTTGGGAAGAGTATAGAGAAGGTTCACCAGGATGTTGAAGGACATTGGCTGTCAGAATGGTTAACATGACTAGGATTATTTTCACTGGAAAGTCAGCAGCTGAAAGGAGACCTGATAGGGGTCTACAAAATTCTGAGGGGCATAGATAGGGTGGATAGTCAGAGGCTTTTTCCCAGGGTTGAAGTTTCAACTACAAGGGGGCACAGGTTCAAGGTGAGAGGGCATAAGTTTAAGGGAAATGTGCGAGGGAAGTTTTTCATAGAGAGTTGTGGGAGCCTGGAATGCACTGCCAGAGGTGGTGGAAGCATACACGTTGGTGACATTTAAAAGGCATCTGGATGGTTACATGAATAGAGAGGGATTAGAGGGATATAGACCGAATAAGGCCAGAAGGTTTGTTTTTCAGTTCAGTCAGGACATAATGATTGGCACAGGCTTGGAGCGCCAAAGGGCCTTTTCCTGTGTCGTACTTCTCTTTTGTTCTTTGTTTTGTTTTGTACCGAACAGGCTGTAGACACAATGGCAGCGGTATACTAGAAAATTGTTGATAATTTGTTGCTGACGAGCCTCAACTAATTCCATTGCTTTCGAGTGGGTTGTCAGAACAGGGGGGATAAAAGAGGCAGCGGTGGACAACACTTTGGAGAACTGGTACAATGACAATGACAATGACAATCTCCACAATATTCCAGAACCAAATGCGTCAAGAGGACATAGGAAAAATCCCCCTTGGTGTAAAATATTACGTGTAAGCAGATGGAAGAAGTAAAAAGGCACCAGTATCAACCCAAAGGAACATTCTAAATTTTTGCAAAGCACAGAGACAGAGTGTATTGGCTTGCTAAGTGGCCAATAGGATCTCACTGTTGTCCAGTGTATATGATTTTTATAAGTGAAAGACTTTATCGTTAGATAATCAGCAGAATTAAGAATCATTGGTGATCTTTTTCTCCCTTGTTCAGCAATGTTAAAGCCAATTGCATGGTCATAACACTTAGCTAATTTCACATAGATCTAAGAACTAGTTTGAAAGATTAATTTCCACATCCTGTACAGGATCTCTATATGGAGTCTGTGGAAAAACATTAAATTTAACTATACTGCTCGCATTTCTCCAGACTAATGTTCTGTGCTTGACCAGAAAAAAAATGCCGATTTTTTTCATGTTGCAGTCCTTTTACTTGCAAACTAAAAACTGTTCAGAACAACATTTCTGGATAAATTCTTAACCAAAGGATTGGGATAGAAAGACTTAATCATTTTACATTAGAATCATCACTTACCTTCAAGAACCACTCCAGCGACTTCTCTCCCAATTGGTAAGAAATCTTCAAGCAAATTTAGTTCCTTCAGCAGCTAAATACAAAGTGACTTTTTTTTTTTAAAATGAAGAAGAAAGATGCACCTTTCTTTAAAACTGCAATTTTAAAAACATCGATACATGAGAAATAGGCCACTGTTTATTGCCAGCCCTTTGTTGCCCTTGAGAATTTGAGAACTGCCTTCTTGAACTGCTACAGTCCATTTACTGTAAGTAGTCGCACAATGACTTCAGGGAGGGAATTCTAGGATTTTGTCCCAATGATCCTGAATGAACAGCAATATATTTTCAAGTTAGAATGACGAGTGGCTTGGAGGGGGACTTACAAATGATGGTGGTCCCACCTGCTGCCCTTGTCCTTCTACACGTGTTTGTGGATCTGGAAGGTCCTTTTTCAGGAACCTTGTTGAATTTCTGCAATGCGTCTTGTAGATGGGTCAAGCTGCTGCTAAATGAGCATCAGTGCTGGAGGAAATTAGTTTTATGGGGATTAAGTGGGCTTGCTTTTGGATAGAACATTTTGGATAGTACAATGGTTCTCTAAAATACAAACATAATAACACATGCTAGAAGATCACTGTTGAAGTAACTTTTTTTTTATGCTGAGTGCAATACTAGTTTAAGTGTTACAGCAGGATTTTTTTTTTCCCTTGTACCCTAGCGTTTATTGGAATATGACATTTTCTGCCCACTGCCAATTGCCTTGTCACTTGAATTCATGTTCACCATCTGGATTTTGGGGAGAAGGTCCATTTGTGCCTTTGTTTACTTACTCAAGAATTTTCATCTTGCGCTTAACCTAATTAACTTTCAGTTTCGGAGACCAAAAGTGCAAGACGACATTTTGTTTCTTTCTAAAATACGTAACCAGATACAGATAGAAAAAGAACATAATCTTCCCTGATCTTGGTGAGATATCTCCCCCACCCACCCCACAATGGCTCTTTATGGTTACATGATTCACTAATACAATGTAAATAAATATTAATTGATATTATTCACTTTACAATGACAGTTTTAATTTTAAAATACTGTTCCATATTTAGGAAGAGAGTTAAATTTGATTGTAAATAAATTTCAAAGACGATTACCAGCTAGTCTTTTTGGACACAAATGTATTGCTGGCAAACTCGTTACCTAAATATTGTCAAAAAAAGGCCTTGAGAGAACTCAGTCATAACAGGGTACAAATCCATACAGTGAAACTTTATTATAGCAATAAAACACTTCCAGTAGCGCATGTGCGCCCTCCATCCTTCTCCCTTCAGCAAAGCCTTTACTTCTATTAGATCATTAGCCGAACACTTGGCCTTGGACAAATCTTTCTCTATTTCCATGGCAAAGAGAATCTTGAAACAATTTTGAGAGTATCCTGAAGGTATTTGCTCCTTCCACAGAATTAATGATTGTGGAAAGAAAATCAACCATACTAGCAACAACTGCATTTAACTCCACTGGACTTGGCTGATAGCCCTGAAATGGTTTTTCATTCCAATACCAAAGGATAAAATACGTAAAAGCAGCATCAATAAGACAGAGATAGAATATGGAAAATAAGACAAGATTAGAGGGTTCAGGACTTCCAATCTTGCAGTAAATTTGAAAATGCCATTCCTGGTGAGTTACAAGTCTTGTCATGGTGCAAAGCGGTTCTTAATTGTTTCCCCAAAGGTAGGAGGGAAAAACTGGACGGCTAATTGCTGAGGGTTGTGCCCACTTATGTTGGAGGGGCTACAGGTTCTGAATCTGGTCTTTTGATGAAAACAGTAAGGCAAGTTCAGATTTTAAATTGGGAAACAACAAAACTTTGTGAAGAAAAATAAAACGAGAAATGAAAGCGATGATGGTGTAAATATAAAGGCAAACAGTGCAAAAGAAACAGCAAAGGCTAAGTGATAAAATGCAACAGAAAACGGTGTTTAAGTGAAATAAGACATGCTCGTGTTTTGCATATACATCTTATATACCTAACTACGAATACATACAAACATTAAAAGCAGATTTACCTTTGTATTCAAAGGACTGAAAGCACAAACTTTAACCTGTAATTTTACATAATGGCCATATACACTTGGAACAGATTCCTAAAAAGAAAGGAATAAATATGTTTGTTAGTAGTGTGTCTATTAATAGGGTATCGACATTGATTCACCTTTACTGAATACCTTGTTTGTGCCTCAGTTGCACAGATGTGCCTTTTAGTGATACTATCCAGTTTATACCAACAACATCATGTGGTCAGAAAAAGGAAAGATCCTATAGCCTGCATGTTGTGCTTTCAGTTGCGAATGCCCTAAGCTATGGAACATCCTCCCCCACCACCAATTCTTTTTCACTTCCTTCAAGATACACCTTAAGACTTATCCGTTTGATCAAGCTTTTTGTCATCCAGTATCTCTCCACAAATAGTTTACTTTATGACAGAATAAAATCAGAAAATGCTGAAGAATACCTCAGCAGATTGGGCACCATACAAACATTTTTCCTTATTTTTGTCAGTTTCTTTCTCTTCACAGATGGCACTTGACCTTCTAAGCACCTTCCAGCATTTTCTGATTTTATTTCCAGTTTCCATCAGCAGTATTCTGCTCTGGGCATCAGTTAGCTCATTTGGCTGGATGGCCGGTTTGCAGTGCAGAAGAGTCAGTGTGGGTTCAGTTCCTGCACCAGCTGAGGTTACTATAAACAAGTCTTCTCTCCTCTCTCTTCTCCCTGTCTGAAGCGTGGTGACCTGGATGTTTAACCTCCAGGGTCTCTCTCTTTAATGAGGAAGCAGCCCTTTGGTCTGGTAGCTCTTTTGCCACTTTACCTTGACCTATTATTCTGCAAGTCTTGCGATTGAATTTGCCTTGGTCTTGACTACTTCCAGAATGCAGTTAACTGAAGGGGCTGAAAGAAAATTCAAGCAGATACACTTCCACTGCATACTGGCATACTCAGACCTTTATCTGTGAGCTCATACTTCAACTACAGGAGAAGAAACCAAACTCAAAGTGTTCACCAGCACAGCTAGCGCTAGTGGGAACATTGTCAAACAATCATATTGATTTGTTAACATAAACGCGGGTTTACAATGCATACAATAGCACCTTCCAAACCTACAACCATCACCACCTAAAAAGGTTACAGATGCCTGCGAATGCCACCCCCTGCACGATTCCCTCCGAACCATACATCAGGGCTGAGCGGGTTCTGAAGTGGAGTTCTGAAGAGGAGTCATTGGACTTGAAATATTAACACTCTATCTCCAAAGATAGTCAAATTTGCCAAGTTCCTCCACCACTTTGTTATTAAATCAGATTTCCAGAATACATAGTATTTTGCTTAATTTCCCGAAGTAGCGTCACCAGATGCTATGTATCAATGGCTGCCGTGGAGCCTCAACTAAGTTACAACAGACATGTTCCTGCTCTTACACATTGTCATTCTCACCGTTTCAACTGGGGGTGGTCATCATAATTGTCAAGCCTCAAGATGAGGTTGCAATGAAAAAATGTTTAGGAAACACTGCCATACGCCATCCCGATTTGGAAGTATATCATTTCTCCACTGCCACTAGGTCCAAACCCAAAACCTCTTTTCTCAATAGCACAGTATCTACACCACACGACTACTGTGGTTCCAGACAGCAGCTCACAACCGCCTGCTCAAGGGCAAATTGATAAGTGTGTAAATATTGGCCTAACCAACTACAGTAACAATCCATAAAAGAATACTAAAAAACCTTGGTTTCAGAACGGATGCCCAACTTTACAAATTCACAAGTATCCTCTGAATAAGGCATATTCATCATACTTGTAATTGCAAGCAGGAGCTAAATTAAGTTACATCATTCGTTCGGCTCCTGCTTATCTTTACAAAACATGATTTCCAGATGAACAGACACTGATTCAAGCAAAGTGTTCCAATGGACTAATTTATTTCTAATTCAAGCTAATGCTATAAAGACAAGGAGGCAGCTTCTAGCCGGAATGCCAATCTCGGCCCAGTGAAGACGCGGCGTGGTGTGTTCCGGAGGGGTGGTGTCAGCTTGGCATGGTGGTCTCTAGGTTTGGCAGGCTTGTCCTGGTGTGGACGCCTCGTACCAACGTTGAGGTCTTCTTCGTCAGCTGCCTCTGGGCATTCCAGCTGACTGGTGTGACGGTCTCGACCTTGCAAGGAGGTCGTCTTCAGTGTGCAGTATTCCAGCAGCCGCGTCCTGGCGTGATGGTCTCAGCCTGGTCCGGCTGTCATCTTCTCCCATATTGGCAGTCTGTTTGGTGGTCTTGTACCAGCACGAAAGACTTCTGTGGCAGTGGCTTCCGGGTATTCCAGTATTTGCCCTGAACTGAAACTGATCTGAGATGAACTTTGTCTTAATTTTTACATTTTTTCCTTTAGCTATCACTTATGTCATTAAGACAGGTGTCGTGGTATGAAGACTTATAAAACTTTTCACTGCATTTTTTTTGTAAAAACATACATGGCAACAAATTGCTATTCTATTCTAAAAATTCTTGATGCAACCGCAACACGTGAATGTGTCAACCTAATTTAAAGCAAATTTAATTAAAACATTGCCTAATCATTCAACTTCTTGTCATCAACACAGTTGTAGCTTATCATATTTTGTAGTTCTGCAACATCTTGGTTGCTGCACACAATTTCTTTTAACTCTAACCTATGAAAACTCCATATTCCCCTTATCCCGGCCTCTTGCACATCAGTCAAAAAGCTGCCTAAGTCAGCAGTGCCTTTAGCCATCTATGCCTTAAGCCTTCGAATTGTCTTGCTCAATCTTTTTGTCTCCTCTGCACCTTTAAGATGTTCCTTAAACTTCGACTGAAGTATCAGTCACCCATTCCAGCCTGAAATCAATTCTTGTCTGTGCTGCTGGAGCTATATGGGAAGGCATTTTTATGTTAAAGGCATTTACCAGCAACATTGTAGTTACTGACTAAATGGAAGCGAGCCGTAATTCGTTATGGTTAGATTTGAATTATGTCCTGATTTTAATAAATAATACACTTGACTGATGTATGCACAATACCCTGAAATCTGACACCTTTATCCCTGATAAGACAAACATGTTGCAAAATGTTTAGTTAGGCAGTTATCACCATGTCTGTAATGAACTGAAACATTTTTTAATTAAACCAACAGCAATGATATCAATCTTTGTCCTCCATTTACAATTGTGCATTAAAATGGAGCATGAAGACAGCTGTTGTTTATTCTGATGCCTCGTATCACGGAGTCATCACAAACAGAAATGTAACTATTCTACACGGTTGAGAGTTTGAAATCTCTCAGACTTTGACCTTGCGTATCTGACATTATAACCAATACTGTCTTGATTTAATCGAATAGGGAAATAGATTTATGGGACTAAATGATCTACTTCTGCTCCTATGTGATCACACCAGGACAGCAGTTTGCTACTAGCTAGACATTTTTTTATATCAATTTCAGAGCAGAATACCAACCTTGTCTTGAAACACAAATTTTATGTCTTCATTCGATTCAGCCAACTGGCAATACAGTCCCTTCATCTTGAGCTTGAAAACAAAAAATAAGTATTAAAAAAGTTGCAACAGTGTCTAATTTCATGGGTGAAAATGTTTTAGGAATAAGATTTTCAGGTTGGGGATTGACATTTTAAATGGAAGACAATAGAAGCCCCAGATTAGGTCTGTTTACCAGCCCTCAAAAGTGAGGCTATAAGTTTATTTCAAAGTTAGAGTTGGAAGTAAACAAAAAGTTGATCCCTTTGGAGTCTTTTTTTGGTGGACAAAAGTTGATCGTTGTCTTCAAAATGGGTTCAAGTTATTCATGTGGCTTCAACAAGAAAGACTGTGACCATTGAACCTTGACATTCAATGGCATTACCATCATTGAATTCCCCACTATCAATATCTTGGGCATTACCATTGAACTGGCCAAGCTCAATGCATACTGCGGTAACAACAGGTCAGAAGCCAGGAATACTGCAGCAAGGAACTCATCTCCTGACTCCCCAAAGCCTGCCTTCCATATACAAGACACAAGTCCAGAGCACGATAGAATACTTCCCACTTGCCTGGATAGGTCAGCTCTGTCAACAATCAAGAGGCTTGACACCATCCAGGACAAAGCAGTTCGCTTGACTGGCACTACATCTACAAACATTCACTCCCTCCGATGATACACAGTACTAAAAGTATACATCACGTACAAGATACACTGCATAAATTTATCAAAGCTCTTTCGACATCAACTTTCAAATCTATGAAAAGTACCATCTGGAAGGACAAGGTCAAAAGATATAGGGGAACACTACAACCTACAAATTCCCCTCCAAGCCATCCTCAACATATTTTTGTTCCTTCAGTGTCACCAGGTCAAAATTCTGGAAATCCCTACTCAACAGCATTGTGGGTGCACCCACCCTAAGTGGACTGCAGCAGTTGAAGGCAGTACACCACCTTTTCTAGAGGAATTGAGGATAGACAATAATTGCAGTGTCTGTGTCTCACTGTCAGTTGGACCTTGAAAGCACATTTAAGAAGCATAGGGAGAAATCTATTCTGAACTGCAGGCTAGAAGCAAAAGAAGCATCAAATCAAAAATTGTTGTCTGATTTTGGAGGCACTTGGTAAAAGAGCATGAGGGAGTTATTACTATCCTAGAGATGGGATATCCACAATCAGGAGGTGCTTAAAAATAGTTAGAGTCACCTACCCAAATGTTAGTGGAAGGACTCTAAAGAAATTTCACTCATTGGAGCACAGCAAAAATCTTGAGGAGAATTAGCGTGAATTTCTAAGACATGTGTGACACCTTAGTTTGGTCCCAGAAGAAGACAAAGAATATTCAAGACCTGCAAAGCAGTGCTTCCCAAACTTTTTCCTGCCGTGACTCTGTTTTGAGGCTTGAAAATTGTTGCGATGGTTCACTGAAAACTGAGAGAGCAAAGGGCCTTTTAGAGTGGAAGCAAGACTGTTGTAATTTTTTTTCCAAATTCTATGGCACTTACTGCTGCCTCAGATCTCACGGCCCCAAAGTTTTAGCTTATGGCCAATGTTCCCTTTAATTTTTCTTCTTAGCCTTACTACAAAGTGAAATGTAATTCTTGGGTATAATAAATGTTGAATGGGCAGTATCCCATTGAGACTTTCTGGCTTAAAGAATAATTGTTTACAAATCAGTGTTGTTAGCAGTATTTGCTTTATTTAAATCCTTTATGGTAAAAGTTTTTGTTTAAAATGTGAAACCCTGTGGAGTAATACTGTCAGTTAATTACTGGGTGTTCAAATTTCTTTTTCCAAGTATTCTTCTCTCTAGAGATCATAACAAATTAAAAACTGCATTACAAACAGAAGATGAAGATCCAGATTTTTATTGAACTGTTGACAACTATGCCCTTATGGCAGTTGGGGATATAGTCTACTTTAAATTCAGTTTGAAGTATTGTATCCTGGAATGTTATGATTCAAGTAGTTTAATTCAAAACATTGGATAATTAAAATATTTTAGCACAAAGGACTGTTTGAAATTATCACAAGTAGACAATACACATTGAAAGTTTGAGACAATTGTACATAATCAAATGTACAAAACAGAACAAAGTTGCATGGGGGCCAAGGCCTATTTCATAGGGACTCTATCTCATGCTAGCAGGTTATGTTGAATGATTCTCCAGTAATATACTCATATTCCTTGTTAGTTAGTTATCCAGCTTAATTTCAGGGTCCAGGTCCTACCAGTCTAGACTGGCATGTAGCCAATAATCCCATCCAGAGTAATTGTGGAGTAACCTTGTTACATGAGGATTCCGTAGTATTCTGCTCCCATAGAAGAGTAAGATTAAGTAGTAAGATTTAAATGTATCTTCCAGTTAACTAATTGCTAATGAGGACAACCGGACATGATTAAGATGGTCATCCTTCTGAATTATGTGTTTATTGCTCAAAAGAGCTAGGAAGAATGGCTGTAACAAGTGTAGATCATTGCAACCTGAATGATATTTCCTCTAGCATTAATCTGCCAAAAATAAAAGGGTATCAGAGATAAAAGGTACTGCAGATGCTGGAGAATCCGAGATAACAAGCATGGGGCTGGATGAACACAGCAGGTCAAGCAGCATCATCGGAGCAGGAAAACTTGACGTTTCGGGCCTAGACCCTTCATCAGAAAATTTTCTGATGAAGGGT
>JAHRHZ010000061.1:13022375-13045071 GCA_024137785.1 Ginglymostoma cirratum | reverse complement strand
ACCCTTCATCAGAAAATTTTCTGATGAAGGGTCTAGGCCCGAAACGTCAAGTTTTCCTGCTCCGATGATGCTGCTTGACCTGCTGTGTTCATCCAGCCCCATGCTTGTTATCTCAAAAATAAAAGGGGCAGTGTTTTCAGGGTATGACATTGGATTCTCTCGCATTCCACTCCACATGGAATTCAAGATAGTGCCACTTTTGATTAGAGCTGAACACGAGACAATCACCACACACACTGACAGAAAAAGGTACAAATTTACAAAACACTTAAAGTGCACAAGAAATAGGAGCAGAAGACCATACGATTCAGTGATCCTCCTAGTCACTCAACACAATTATGATTGATCTTAGACTGTGACTCTATTTCCATGCCCATTCCCAACATCCCTCAATTCCCTCGAAGTTCAGCATTCTGGCTATCCAATTTGAGACATTTTAAGGATGATGCATTCTCAGCCCTCTGGTACAGAGAATTCCAAAGATTCTCAATTCTTTGCTTGAAATAATTTCTCATGGCAGTCCTAAATGATAGAATCCTTCTCATAAACTGTGTCACCATGTTTTAAGTTACCTGAGCAGCTGAAACAATGAACATCTACTTATCAAGACCTTTTCGAATCTGACATGTTTCAATGAGATTGCCTCTCATTCTTCTGAATTCTAGATTGCAGGCCCAAAGCTTAGCCTCTCATATGAGAAGTCCCTGATCCCTCCTCCTGGACACCACCCCAAGGCCTCCTACCCTCCCTTGACCTCTTCATCTCCAACTGCCATTGAGACATCAATCGCCTCAATCTCTCCACTCCTCTCGCCCACTCCAACCTCTCCCCCGCAGAACGTGCAGCCCTCCGCTCCAATCCCAACCTCACCATAAAACCCGCGGACAAGGGAGGCGCAGTTGTAGCATGGCGCACTGACCTCTACATCGCTGAGGCCAGGTGCTAACTCTCCGACACCACCTCCTACCGCCCCCTTGATCATGACCCCACCCCCAACCACCAAACCATCCACAGCCTCATCACCTCAGGTGATCTCCCACCCAGAGCTTCCAATCTTATCGTTCCCCAACCCTGCACTGCCCGCTTCTATATCCTTCCCAAAATCCACAAACCTGACTGCCCTGGTCGACCATTGACTCTGCCTGCTCCTGCCCCACTGAACTTATCTCCACTTATCTCGACTCCATTTTCTCTGCCTTGGTCCAGGAACTCCCTACCTACGTCCATCTCCTCCAAAACTTCCAATCCCCTGGTCCCCAACACCTCATTTTTACCATGGACGTCCAGTCGCTATACACCTGCATTCCCCATGCAGATGGCCTAAAGGCCCTCCACTTCTTCCTGTCCCGCAGGCCTGACCAGTCCCTCTCCACTGGCACCCTCATCCGCTTAGCTGAACTCGTCTTCACTCTCAACAACTTCTCTTCCAATTCCTCCCACTTCCTACAAACAAAGGGTGTGGCCATGGGTGCCCATATGGCCCAAGCTACGCTTGCCTCTTTGTAGTTTACGTGGAACAATCCCTCTTCTGAAGCTACAGTGGCCCTAAAGCCCACCTCTTCCTCCGTTACATTGTTGACTGTATCAGCGCCGCCTCGTGCTCCCACGAGGAGCTCGAACAGTTCATCCAATTCACCAACACCTTCCACCCCAACCTGAAGTTCACCTGGACCATCTCCAACACTTCTCTCTCCTTCCTGGACCTCTCTGTCTCCATCTCAGGCAACCACCTGAAAACCGATATCCATTTCAAGCCCACCGACTCCCACAGCTACCTAGAATACACCTCCATTCACCCCCTTTCCTGCAAAAATGCCATCCCCTATTCCCAATTCCTTCACCTCTGCTGCATCTGCTCCCAGGATGCGGCATTCCACTCCCAAACATCTCAGATGTCCTCGTTCTTCAAGGACCGCAACATTTCCACCCCCACCCCCACCAGTGGTCGAGAACACCCTCGACCGTGTCTCCCACATTTCCCGCAACTCATCTCTTACACTCCCTCCCCGCAACAACCAAAACAGGATCCCCCTCGTCCTCAAGTACCACCCCACCAACCTCCGGATCCAACGCATCACCCTCCGACACTTCTGCCATCTGCAATCCGACCCCACCACCAAAGACATTTTTCCCTCCCCACCCTTATCTGCTCTCCGGAGGGACCACTCCCTCCGCGACTCCCTTGTCTGCTCCACACTCCCCTGCAGCCCCACCACACCTGGCACTTTTCCTTGCAACCGCAGGAAATGCTACACCTGCCCCTCGACCTCACCCCCATCCCAGTCCCCAAGAAGACTTTCCACATCAAGCAGATGTTCACCTGCACATCTGCTAATGTGGTATACTGTATCCGCTGTTCCCGTCGTGGCCTCCTCTTCATCGGGGAAACCAAGCGGAGGCTTGGGGACCGCTTTGTGGAACACCTACGCTCGGTTCGCACTAAACAACTGCACCTCCCAGTTGCGAACCATTTCAACTCTCCCTCCCACTCCTCAGACAACATGTCCATCCTGGGCCTCCTGCAGTGCCACAGCGATGCCACCCGAAGGTTGCAGGAACAGCACCTCATATTCCGCTCGGGACCCCTGCAGCCCAATGGTCTAACGTGGACTTCACAAGCTTCAAGATCGCTCCTTCCCCTACCACATCCCAAAACCAGCCCAGGTTGACCCAGTCTCCCTAACCTGTCCTTCCTCCCACCTCAAGCCTCACCCCCAGCTCCTACCTACTAGCCTCATCCCGCCCAGCTTGACCTGTCTGTCCTCTCTGGACTGACCTATCACCTCCCTAACTCCCCACCTACACCCACCTTTACTGGCTCCATCCCCACCTCTTTGACCTGTCTGTCTCCTCTCCACCTATCTTCTCCTCTATCCATCTTCTATCCGCCTCCCCCTCTCTCCCTATTTATTTCAGAACCCTCTTCCCTTCTCCCATTTCTGAAGAAGGGTCTAGGCCCAAAACGTCAGCTTTCCTGCTCGGCCTGCTGTGTTCATCCAGCTCTACACCTTGTTATCTCAGATTCTCCAGCACCTGCAGTTCCTACTATCAGAGGAACAACATAGTCAGCATTCACTGCACCATATCCAAATCGAGTACAAGTTTCTTTGAATGTGGACAAACAAAACTGTGCACAGTATTCCAAATGCGGTCCCATCAAAGCCCTGAACAACTGTAACAAGAATTCAATTCCCCTTGCAACATGCTGGTTACTTTCCTACTTCAAGTTAAATGATATTGAAAGCAATTCCTGCAGCTGGCTGCCATGATAAGTAAGCTCAGCCAACCAAAAGGCCCAGATTTTCAGTGCAATGGATAGACATGTTGTGACAAAGATGGCAGATGCATTTCTTGTAGACAGCCAAGGTGGCTCAGGTATCTCTAAGGATATGGTCCCAGGACACCTTGAGGGAGGTGGAGGGGAATTCACATATCCTTGTGGGATGGTGGTGTTGCGGGGGGAGGGGTGGGATCCGGTGCCATTTGGGCCTTTTAACTGTGGAGAAATTGTGTGCACAAACGCTTAAAAAATGTCAACACGTGCGCCAAGGTAACCAATCTCAGCCAGAACAGGACAGGCAAAATAAATGAGTCAGCATTCTCTTCATGGTTGCTAAACTTCAGGGTGCACCTGACATAACTGCCTATCAACTTGCCATGTAAGCTCATACATAAATAATGGTCTGTCAGGGTGGTGATACGTCAGAGCTGAAATTTTCTGTGCAACTGCACCCCAATGTACCCCACATTTTGAGTTGAAGGGCATAAAAGAATAGTGGAATTGTTGAGGAGACACAAATATTGTTCAGCTTTAGATCAAACATTCCCCCCGCAAAAAAAAACACAACAAAGCAATGGGGAACCAAAAATAGTTCCAGGAGTACAATATCATCCATGTGCCTGGTGACTTCCAGCACAGTAGCAATAATGTCCACATTGATTTCAATTTTTACAGGAGCAATAGAAGTAGTGTAGCTGGATCTGATCTGAAACTGTAATTATTTTTAAATATTACTTTTGAGGACACTCAATTTTCACAAGGCTTTGAACTCTCCAAGAGCACTTCCAGTTTTGTTTTATTAGCCCATAACATTTGGATGCAGAGTTTTCTGAAGTCTATTATGGTTTAAAACCAATGTTGCTACTTTGCAAGCTTTTTAGTTACTTGTACAGTATAGCATACACAGGGTAAATGAATTCACTTATTTTAGCATGCACAGGCAAGGAATGCCTATCAACAAGTTAATGTTGATGATAATAATAACGAAAGCTACATAACTAGAAATACTAAACAAAGAGAACACGGAACATTCTAGAAATATATAACAGGCCAGTTAGCTTCTGAAAAGAGAAAAAACAGGGCACCAATTTCTTCGTTGGAACAGAAACCTAGATGTTAAATCAAGCCATTTCTACTTAGCACAAGGGGCTTTCTTGCGTTTCAGTTTCCAGTTCGTTATTTTCTAGCTGTAATTTGTTGGGAAGGTGTTAACTTTACCGCTTGTGTATGAATCCGATAGGAAAAACTGCTAGTAACACAGCAGGAACTTTAACTTTGTTAGTTGTCATTAAGCTATATAATGAGCTTATAATGGTGTGGAATGGAAACCTGGTTTAAATAGCACAGCAACAGGTGGGTATTCCGTAATCAGAAATTAAAAAAAGAAAGATTCATCAGACAAGCAAAATGCCGCTGATACTGCAAATCTTGAGAGAGAAGAGATGCTGGTCGTTCTCAGCAGCACAGGCAGCATTTGCAGAGAAAGAGAGTCGATGTTTCAAGTTAATGATGAAAGATCATTGACCAGAAATGATATGTTTCTCTGTCAGCCAGTGAGCTCCATCACGTAGAAGGACAAGTTGGTAGCACACTCATCTGAGTCAGAAGATTGCGGGTTCAAACCTTGCTGTGAGCCTTGAGTGTAAAAGTCAAGGCTGACGCTTCACTGCAGTGTAATACAGTCATTCTGAGAAATCACCTCTTAAATGAGATATTAGAACATAGAACTGTACAGCACAGTACAGGCCCTTTGGCCCACGATGTTTTGCCGAACTTTTACCCTAATCCTAAGGTCTATCTAACCTCCACCCCTACCTTATACTGTCATCCATATGCCTATCTAATAGCCGCTTAAATGCCCCTAATGAGGCCGACTCCACTACCCTCTCCGGCAATGCATTCCATGCCCCTACCACTCTCTGAGTAAAGAACCTACCTCTGACATCTCCCCGATATCTACCTCCTTTCACTTTAAAACTATGTCCCCTCGTAAAAGCTATCTCTACACTAGGAAGAAGTCTCTGGCTGTCCACTCTATCTATACCTCTGATCATTTTGTACACCTCTATCAAGTCACCTCTCATCCTTCGTCGTTCTAAAGAGAAAAGCCCTAGCTCTCTCAACTTTTCCTTGTAAGGCCTTCCCTCCATTCCAGGCAACATCCTGGTAAATCTCCTCTGCACCTTTTCCAACGCTTCCACATCTTTCCTGTAATGAGGTGACCAGAACTGGACACAATACTCCAGATGCGGCCAAACCAGGCTTTTGTATAGCTGGAGCATAACTTCACGGCTCTTGAACTCAAACCCTCTATTAATGAAAGCTAACGCACCATACGCCTTCTCAACAACTCTATCCACCTGGGTGGCAGCTTTCAGGGAACTGTGAACATGAACCCCAAGATCCCTCCGCTCCTCCACACTGCCAAGAATCTTTCCGTTAACCCTGTATTCTGCTTTCAAGTTTGTCCTTCCAAAATGAATCACCTCACACTTTTCAGGGTTAAACTCCATCTGCCACTTCTCAGCCCAGCTCTGCATCCTATCAATGTCCTTTTGTAACCTAGAACAGTGCTCCGCACTGTCCACAACGCGACCCACCTTCGCATTGTCCGCGAACTTACTCATCCACCCTTCCACTCCTTCATTCAAATCATTTACCAAAATCACAAATAGAAAAGGACCCAGAACAGATCCTTAAGCAGGTGCTCTACTTGCCTTCACAGGTAAATATAAAAGATCCTTTACCTCAATTTCAAAGAAGAGCAGGGGAATTGTGCTCATCAATACTTCAATTAACAATATATAATCAGAGTGCGTGGTCATGATCCCACTCCTGTTTGTGTAAGCTTGATGCTCATAAACTGACTGCCAGATTTCATGCAATAATGGCCCAGGACAGGGGCCAACCAGCTCAATGAGCAGTGCTGCCGCTGAGCAACCCTTGACCGTGGACAATGAAATCATCCACCCACATACTGCTCCCCTTCCGCCTTCAATGGTTCCTCCAAGTGTTGTTCAAAATGGAGGAGTACCGATTCATCAGCTAAGGGAAGACGGTACATGATAATCAGCAAGTTTCCTTGCCCATGTAAAACCCAAAGCCATGAGATTTCACAGGGCCTGTAGTCAATGTTAAGGACTCCCAGGGCAACTCCTTTCCAACTGCATACCTTTGCATTACCACTCTGCTGGGTCTTTGTGCCGGTGGTTTCTGGGACATTGTAAATACAGCAATTACATCAGTCCTTTATTATAAAACAGTCCCATTTTCCCATTTCAGTCCACAATCAATAATTCAAAAACAAACCAAACAGTCTTAGCAAAACTGGAGTCAATGGGAATAGGGTGAAAACTCTGCATTGCTACTAACACAAAGGAAGATGGATGCAGTTGTTGGAGGTCAATCATCTCCCTTCCTGGAAACGACTTCAAGAATTGCTCAGGGCAGTGTCCTAAGCATAACTATCTTCAGCTGCTTCATCAATGATTTTTGATGCATTAAAAATTTAAAAGTGGTGATATTGGCCGGTGTTTTCACAATCTTCAACATCATTCAAAACTTCGAAGAGTATAAGCAGTCCATATCCAAATGCAGCAACACCTGGACAATATTCAAGCTTGAGCTGATAAGTGACAAGTAACATTCATGCCCTACAAGTGCCAAGCTACCATCTCCAACAAGAGAACATCTAACCATCTTGCCCCTCGACATTGTTCGACATTAGCATCATTGAATCGCCACCTCTCAATGTCCTGGGCATTACTATTGACCAGAAATTCAACTTGACAAGCCATACAAATACTGTGGTGACAGGAGTATATCAGGGCCAGGAATTGCGCAGGGAAAAACTCACCTCCTGCCTTTCCACCAACTACAAGGCCCAAGTCAAGACTATGATCAATCCACTTGGCTGGACGGTCATAGCTCCAACACCACTTCAGAAGCTCGACACCGATCAGGACAAAGCACCTGCTTGAATGACATCACTTCCACATTCACTTCCTTCACCACTGATGCACAATGGCAGCAGTGTGTACAATCCACAAGGTGCACTGCAATAACTCATTATGTCTTCCGTGACAGTATGTTTTGGACCGGTGAAGTTGGCCACCCAAAAGGATGGGGGCAACAGGTGCATCGGAACTTCACTGTCTGTAAGTCCCCACCCCAAGCCACACTCCAGACTGATCTGAAACCAAATTTTAACTTTAGTCATCTTTTACTGTTGAAATATTTGCATAAACACTTACCTATTTGTTTTAAGTTCAAGGTAATTTTCTTTCATATTCTACATTCTCTCTTTAGTTTCTTTAAGTCACTTTTTGCTGGTTTTTACATTCAGCCCAATTTTCTGATCTGTCAATCTTCATGAAATTATATGCCTCTCCTTTCAACTTGATAATGTTTATATGTGTCTACGATATTTAAATGGTTGCCACCTGATTCAAAGTTATATTAATACGTTTAGTTCCATGTTGCTTCTTCTGGATAACTGCCAAGATAAAGAACAGAGCTAGTACATTTACAGTCCAGTCACAGGACTGAGCACAGATTAATCTCATTTACAAACCACTTTGTCAACGTACATTGACAAAGACAACAAATGTTTTTCACTGTGCATAACAGCAATTTAAAGGACAAATATAACATCGATATCACAAGGAGAACCATCACATTCAAAGCAGCAAGCCAACTAAGCAAGAATAGGTAAACGCTTCATACATTTATGAACATATGAAGTAATAGCAGCAGGAGGGGACCATTTGGTCCCTTGAATCTGCTCTATCATTCGATCATGGCTTATCTGATCCCGGCCTCAAATGCACTTTCTTTCCTGTTTCCCATAATCTTTGGTGCAAATTGAAGAGATACAAAATATAGCTCATTTCTATCAAAAAACCCAACCACTTATTTCAGCTAGGGCAGTTGAGTGAGTATCAGCTGATAATAGAATTCAGCTAACAGTCACAAAACTATTTTTAAAAGAATTATGACTATAAACTACTGGATTTCACCCATGTTCTGACCAATACCTATCTCTCAACCAACATCTGTTCATCATTTCATTTCTGCTTCTGATCTCTCTCTCTCCATGCAACTTTCCCATTGCTAGAGAGTTGCAAGTATAATTTATGACTTGGTATCATTATGCACAGGCCCCAAGAATAACCTCAAATGGTAGCATAATGTTGGTGTGCCTCTGCATCATTCTCAAGCCATCGAAGCTAACTAGCCCATCTTACGGGTATTTACATTCACAAATTGGCTGCTGCAGTTCCTAACAATATCAGAGATAGCATTTCGACAGCAGAGTGGTGTAGTAGGAATGTGCTGAGCCCATAGCTCATCAAAATCATGCTCTGCTGTGTTCTTTGGTTGTGATGGTAGGGTCCCTACCTCTGGACCAGAAGGTCCAGGTTCAAATTCAACCTAGTCAGGGCATGTGTTCTAACATGCCTGAACAGTTTAACAGAAATATTTATCATACAGCACTTCTGAGATACTGGATTGATTATGAGATTCTCAGAGCTATTTAAAAGTGCTGAAGGAATACAAAATTCTTCTTTCTGTTTCACCCAGCTCAAAGTTGAGTAAATTTCAAAGTTTCTTTTCAGATCCTGTTGTATTCCTGCTACTTAAATCCTGTAACAACCAAAATCATTTCGCCGAATCTAAATTCTCTTTAACTGTGAAGGCCTTGAACACCAATGTCAAAGTCCACTCCCATTCTGACGAGTTTTATCATACTCAAAACATTAACTGTTTCTGCTTTCACATACAGAGTCAGAATCTTTCCGGTGTGGAAACAGGCAAATCAGCCCAACAAACCCGTACCAATCCTCTCAACAGCATCCTACCCAGACCCAGACCCATCCCCCCTACCCTGTAACCCTACATTTTCCATGGTTAATGCACCTAACCTACATGTCCGTGAACACTATGGGTAATTCAGCACGGCCAATCCACTTAACTTGCGCACAGTAATACAGCATGGAAACAGGCCCTTTGTTTCAATTCGTCTGTGCGACCAAGTTTCCAAATCTAAACTAGTCCCACTTGCCTGCATTTGGCCCATATCTCTCTAAACTTTTCTTATTCACGTATGTGTCCAAATGTCATCTAAACATTGCAACTCTACCTGCATCTACCACTTCCTCTGGCAGTTTATTCAACACACAAACCACCAGCTGTGCGAAAAAGTTGTCCGTCAGGTCGCTTTTAAATCTTTCTCCTCTCACCTTAAAAATATGTCCCCTAGTTTTGAACTCCCCTACCCTAGGGAAAAGATTGTTGCTATTCACCTTATCTATGCCCCTCATGATTTTATAAACCTCTATTAGGTCACCCCTCAACCTCCTAGGATTCAGGGAAAATGGTCCCAGCTTATCCAGCCTTTCCTGTAACTCAAAGCCTCCAGTCCCAATGACATCCTGGTAAATCTTTTGTGAGCCCTCTCCAGTTTAATAATATCTGTCCTATTGCATGTCAACCACTACTGTGCACAGTACTCCAAAAGTGGCCTCACCAACATCCTGTACAACCTTAACATGATGTCCCAACTCCTATACTCAATGGTCTGAGCAATGAGGGTAAGCTTGCTAAACGCCTTAACTATCCTGTCTACCTATGATGCAAATTTCGAAGAATTATGTACCTGAACCCCTAGGTCACTCTGTTCTACAACAGAACCCAGGCCCTTGTTCATCCTACCAAAATGCAATACCCTGCATTTATCCAAATTAAACTCCATTTGCCACTCCTCAGCCCACTGGCCCAATTGATTGAGATGCCTTTGTAACTTCAGATGACCTTCTTCACAGTCCACTATACCACCAACTTTGGTGTCACCTCAAACTCACTAACCCTGCCTCCTAAATACTCATCCAAATTATTTGTATAAATGACAAACAAAAGTGAACCCAGCCCTGATCCCTGAGGAACACTGCTGGTCACAGGCCTCTAGTCCAAAAGTCAACCCTCCACCACCATTCTCTGTGTCCTACCATCAAGTCAACCTGCTGTCAGACCTGATATGTTTCTCCAGGACTTCATTATTCCTCTCTCATTCTGTTTCTCAGAAAGGTACAAGGTAAACAATCTTTCATTATAACTGAGACATCTAAGTTCACAAATCAACCTCACTGTCCTCTGCTACACATCCTCTGATAACGTATGTAATGTTTCTAATGTGATGATGAAAAGTGAACAAATTACTCCAAACACAGTCTCATCTGGACAAAATAAAACAACGTGACACCCTTATAAATCACATCATTTGGGGAAAACATGGGGATTTGCCTTCATCACTATCTGTAGAAAGTAATCAATTAATACAAGCAGTTTGAAAAATAAAAATATTTGCCTTTTTGAGGTTTATTAGTTTAGCCATGCAGAACCTATGGATTAGATTGTCAGGCTGAGTAACAAATCTTATATGATGGCATAGTGCTACAACATTTATCTTGAAACTAAAGGCCAGGTACAACAAAAAAGGAAATGTATGAAGAAACGTTGAGAATACCAATTATTGCTTCATGGGCAAATGTACACAACAAAAATGTTCTTGGAATACAATACTTTGCATTGATAATTTGAAACAAACGACATGGCGGCAGGTAGCTCAGTGGTTAATGTTGCTACTTCACAGCTCCAGGTCGAGGGTTCGATTCCACCCTCCGGCGACTGTGTTCAGTTCTCCCCCTGTCAGCATAGGTTTCCTCCCACAGATGTGCAAGTTAGGTGGATTAGCTATGCTAAATTGACTATAGTGTCCAGAAATATGTAAGTTAAGTAGGCGGATTAGCCATGGGAAAGGCAGGGTTACAGGGATGGGGTGGATGCTCTTTGGAGAATCGGTGTGGACTTGTTGGGTCGAATGGCCTGTCTCCACACTGCAGATATTCTCCGACCAAGACAACAGTGTGGAGCTGGAGGGACACAGGTCAGGCAGCATTAGAGGAGAAGGAAAGTTGAGGTTTCGGGTCAGGACCCTTCTTCAGAAATAACCTAAATACTTTGTGTACAAAAAGAAACAGGATAGGGAAATAACATACTTACTACAGTGGTCCTTACTCCATCCACTCTATTTAATCTTTTAAAACATATGATTTAAATATAGCACTATTAATTGCTTCAATACGGCTGGAGTAAAGCCGAGAAAGGAGCAGCAGTACGAGGTAAAGTTAAATGTCTCCCTTCAATTGTAACTTAAGCACCCATCACAGCCAAAGCGTCGTCACGAGCACTGACTCAACCTAACCTGACGACCCATCAAACGCAAGCACCGCCCACCTGCTCACACCCGGTTCGTTGATTCCGGTAGGGCTACGTGAGCATGCGCACTCTCTATGGTCATAGCGGCTGTCACTCAAATGGGCATCCACTCTGCGGACAGCAACGAGTTCGGTCGAGAGGAAAGCAAAAGCGGATTTTCCAGGGGAAGGAACAGCTTAACCGCTGATTGGATCACGCAGAGATGGGCGGCGACGCGTCTTTCGATAGGGCGCTACTCATGTCAGTCAGCGAATTTGCGGTGCGTCGTTTCCGTTTGGTTGTGTGGGCGCGTCTGGTAACGTCTTGGGGGCGGGGAGAGCGAGAAACGAGAAAGAGTGAGTGCGTGCGTTAGGTTTAGACACTAGGCAACGGGCGGAGAGACAGACGTAGACACAGGAGAGAGAGAGAGAGAGGCGGCTCCTTGTCTCACCCACACCCAGTAGCCGGCAGATCGAAAGGATATCTCTACTCCGGCGGGTGTGGTGAAGGCCGTGGAGCCGCCGCTGGGGAGCGATCCTCCGCCGGCGCTTTCCGAGATGAGGTAAGCTGCTCGGTTCCCAGGTCCTGCAATGGCTCTTCGCTGCAGCCGAAGGATTACTGCCTCCTGTTATTTCAGGCACTGCTTGCTGCAGGCATGTCTCCCTTTAATACATACTGTGGTAACTCACCGCTGTTCAGCCTTGAGCAATCTGCCTTTTGAAACAGAGGCTTTGCTGGCAGACCTTAAAAGTAAGAGGAAAGTCAGTTACTGTGGAGGGAGGTGAGGAGACTTTGATGAGCTTATTTGCTGCATGTTATTGTCGAGGTGAATTTTTTTGTCCCTAATTACCTGGCTTTTTTTTGGACCATGCAGTGAGTAAAAGTAATGGGGGTGAAGATTATTTTATACCCTTTGCCTCCCTTTCCCCTTTCTAGCTCCTCTGTTGCAGGGCGGATTGGTCGCAGGGAGATGGGAATAATAAGTGTAATCTGATACAAGTGTTTTTGGATCATTACAAGAAAGGAGGGTCGTATTCGTTTTTTTAAACCACATTGCTGATCCTTGATATCGAGTGTATTATTTGCTACAGGACGTTTATTTTGTGAAATTGTGAAGAGTAGTGCTTGAAACCCCGAAGTATAGTAGATATTTCTGTCGTTTTAATTAAACATATGGAGCAACGTTTAAATCAGAACTATGAAAAATCCAAGCCTGCTGTTTGATTTATGCTGTTTGAAGATGAGCGAATAAACGAATGAAACGAGCATTAAAGGATTGGATGGTTTCTAAAGTCGCGGTCGGTTCACGGCCATTCTAGTACTTAAAAAAATCTTTCATATGGTCTAAAACAGCCTGATCCTCGCTGTTAATTAAATACAATCTAAATGTTAGCAAAGCCTGCTGTTTTCTTTGCTGAAATTTGGTAGTGATTGTCGTTTTGAAGATGTTGTTTGTATTCAGTGGAATCTGAAATTTAACGTTGTATTGAATAGATTATAAATTATTAATTTTCAGCAAAATAACCAACCACCTTGAGATTTGGGTAGAATGTAGAACTGTGGTCGTTAATCATGATGATGCAACTGACAGTGTAACCTGGCAAGTCTTGCCAAATAATCAACTGTATAGTATGATTTATTCTGTAGTAATATATTGGTTAAGTGGTAATGAAACTGGAAGATTTTGCTTGAGGCAATGATTTAGGATAGATCTGTGATCAGATTATTTCTTATGCGATAACATTGTGTGTATGCTTATTTACATGTAGTAGTCATATTCACTAAATTGCAAAAGAAAAGCTTTACCATGATGGGAAAAAAGGTTATGACATCTAAACTTTGACATATAATGTTCTGATTGAGTTTTAACATGAAGCCACATACTTGTTTCTAACAGTTCAAATAAAATTTATGTAGAATGCACAAAACATTATTTTACAATTTTTATGTTTTAAGTGAGATTTTAAAGTGTTGTGTGAACCAAGCAAAGTTTCCCTAGGAATCTTGCAATTTTTTTTTTGTTTTTTTTTAAAGTATTAATACTGAAAAATTCCTTCAGACCATAAGTATAGCAACAGAATTAGGCCATATGGCCCATTGAATCTGTTCCACCATTTGATCATGGCTGATATGTTTCTCGACCCCATTCTCCTGCTTTCTCCCCATACCCTCGATCCCCTTTCTAATCAAGAACCTAGCTATTTCTGTCTTAAATAGGCTTAAAATGACTTGGCGACCACAGCCTTCTGCAGCAATGTATTCCACAGATTTACCAGTCTCTGTTTGAAGAATTTCCTCCTCATCACAGTTCTAAAGGATCGTCCCCTAAATCTGAGGCTGTGCCCTTTGGCTCCAGTCTCTCCTAATGGATACATCATCTCTACGTCCACTCTATTCCAGGCGTCTCAATATTCTGTAAGTTTCAATGAGATCCCACCTCATCTGTATAAACTCCACGGTCCTCAACTGCTCTTCATATTGACAAGTTCTGCATCCCCTCCAAGGCCAGGATATCCAACCTTACAAACAGGGCCCAAAGCTGTTCACTATTCCAAAAGTAACCTCAGCAATACATCTCTGCTCTTATTTTCTAGCCCTTTTAAAATTAATACTAACACTGTGTTTGTCTTCCTAATTGCCAAGTGAACCTGCATGTTAATCTTTAGAGAATCCTGAACTGGAACTCACGTCCCTTTGTGCTTCAAATTTCTGAAGCCTTTCTCCACTTACAAATCAGTCTACGCCTCTATTCTTCCTACCAAAGTGTGTGAGCTTGCATTTTCCTGCGTTGTCTTCCATCTCTTGGCACTTTCTCGCATTGATTTTGTAAACATCAGGAAGACAATCGGATCAGTTTAGGGCTGCATGGTGGCTCAGGTTAACACCGCTGCCTCTTGTAGCCAGGGACCTGGGATCAAGTACTGTCTCAGGCAACTGTCTGTGTGGAGTTTGCACATTCTCCCTATGTCTGCATGGGTTTCCTTCCACAGTCTAAAGATGCACAGGTTAGGTGATTGGCCATGCTGAATTGCCTGTCGTGTGCGGGGATGTGCAGGTTAGGTGGATTAGCCATGGGAAATAGGGGTAGGGTAAAGGTGGGTCTGTGTGGATGGCCTGCTTCCACACTGTAGGGATTCTATGATTCAATCCAAATCTTTGCGTATGAACTAAGTGCAATTTTGAATTGCAAGTCTTTAAAGCCAACTGAAAACATTTCAGTTAAATGCTAAGTTTCATCCTACTTTTTGGAATGCTTAAGCACCACAATGATTTTACTAACCTTGCATCATGCATCGTTTTGTAGCCTTCGTTGACACAACTGGAAGCAGAATAGTAATAAACTGCAGAATGCTAAAATTTTACTCTTAATTATTTACTGATCTTTCCTCTTGTAATCTAATTATGCCAAATGAGGGTTTATTGGAGATTGCTATACAATTCTTTTAGCGTAAAGGTAAATCATAAGGCTTGAGAAAATGCCAGATCTTGTACCTTTTCCGGACTTTGGAGTGCCTGGATTGAACTAAAATTGTGTAACCAAGCAGGAGTATATATTTTTAAAAACTCATTCTTTGAGAATGAGAGTACAGTTTTACAGAGCTCAATAGTTTTGCAAATTGCCAAAAGTTTGCTATTAACTCCTTATTAGTTGATGCTGACTATTTTTGCAATACTGATAAGTGAGGTTATAGTGAGAAGTAAAAGCCCATTAAAATTTTGGACAGAAGTACTGGGTAAATAGACCAAACTTCATAACTCATGAAAAGAGACACTTCAGTATTCCTTATAAAGAAATAATGTGTGGCAATATAGGAACCATTTAATTGTGATCACTAAAAATCAAAGACGCTGGAAATCAAACAAAAATAGAAATTACTGGAAAGACTCAGCAAGTTTGGCATCATCTGTGGAGGGAGAGAGCAGCATTCACATTTTGGGCTGAATGACCCTGCTTCAGAATGTTCTGCAGAAGGTTCATTGGACCCAAAACGTTAATGTTGTTTCCTCTGCACAGATGCTGCCAAACCTGCTGAGCTTTTGAGATTTTTCTGAAGAAGGGTCCCCACCCGAAACATCAGCCTTCCTGCTCCTCTGATGCTGCCTGGCCTGCTGTGTTCCTCTAGCTGCACACTGTTATCTCTGAATCCAGCATTGGCAGTTCTTACTATCTCCTGAGCTTTTTTGGCAATTTCTGTTTTTGTAGGTTGTTAATCATGGTTGTTGCTGTGCACAGAAATCATGTCAGAAGTTGAATGCATTTACAATTAGAAGTGGTTCACAAATGAATGAAGTGCAATTGGTGTAATGTATAGTATCCATGAACCCCCTATGAATGTTATTAGGATATGGAGGCACCAGAAAAGGTGCAGAGAGGATTTACAAGGATGATATCAGAAATATGTGGGAGTAACTAACAGAAAAGGATCAACAGACTGTGTCTCTATTTCTTCTGACAGAAGAAGGCTGGGGAATGACCAAATAGAGATCTTTAACACAAGTTTTGACACCAGCGATGCCAAGAGTATACTTCCCCTTGTGAAGAAGAGCATAATGAAACCATTCACGTGAGCTCTCACAGCGAGTGGTTGAAGCAAATTGTATAGATTGTTTGAAGAGGAAACTGGCCAAGCGTTTGTGGTATTGCTGGGTCATAAACCTGAAACGCCTCCCGAAGAGCCCCGTGCACCAAACAGACTGCAGTTCAAGAAGGCAGCTCATCGTGACCTGGGGCGACTTTAGATGGGCAATAAATGCTGACCCAGTTAGTGAAGTTCACATTGCATGAATTAATTAAACAATGGTTACAATAGTAGATTTAGGTGAGGAATAGTGGGAAGAGGCTTGAGTGGCACATGAGCTTTTGGGCCAAATGGACTGTTTTTGTGTTGCATGTCCCCTGCAAATATCCTGCATATTTTAAGAAATGAAACAAAGAGCTGCAGATGCTGGAGTTCTGAAATGAAACAGAAATGTAAGCGTTCAAGATTTGACATTGACTTCAAAAAGTTCAGAGCACGAGTACTTTCTTCCTGCTCATTACCAACCCCCACAACTCCAGGTCCTGTCATGGAATGAGACAAAAGAACTGCGGATGCTGCCTGGCCTACTGTGTCCTACCTGTCATGGAATGGTTTACTTTCAGCTCAGCCAACGTTATCACCCATCCAACTTCTCTCCTTCCTTGGCTTACTATCAACAATCCCATTGTTTGCCTTCTTTTTCTTTAGTCTCTCTCTTTTACTGAGATGCATCGCCATCTTTCTGCTCTCTCTTTCCCCATCTCTTGTCATCTACATTAATACTACCTTTTCCTTCTCGTTCTGAGGAAGGGTCAATGGAACTGAAATGCTAAACCTGTTTGTCTGCAGATGCTGCTGGACTTGCTGAGTTTCTCCAGCAATTTCTCTTTGTTTGTTTTATTCAAATAAATCTGTTATCATTTTGTGCACATAGCTCTGATCCAATAGGACTTGTACGCAACATTAACATAATGTCTATTGGGTGAGTTTAGCTGCTTAATTTCTAATATTATGGTTGACACATTATTCATTGTATTCCCCCTGGGAGTCAGTGCTGAGACTTGAACACTTCATTCCAACTCTTGGCTTGTGCAATCTTGTAGAACTATATGGCGTGCTGTGGGAGGATGGAATGGTAACAGAATTTGTCAATGCTGCACATGAATATTAAGTACTTGAAGACAGCTCTAAAAGCACATTCTTATTGTATCAGTGTGAAATTTCCCGTTTGCTATTACATATCAATCCACCTGGTACGTATTGATGAAACAGTTGAGGAAAGATTGTTCTTCCATATCCTCGGCTGATGCCGATTCAGACAACAACTTGGATGTGATAGAATGTTCTTAAAGTAAAGAATGGTATCTTTAAAGTAAAAAGTAAAATTTGGACCAGTTGATTTTCAGAAAAGAGATTACAAAATGAAGACACAAATGTTAAATAACTGAGAATAATTGATCGTGTCTGAAGGACGCACTGTCTGAATCAAGTGATGGTTGAAGAAAGCATAGCTGATGAAATTTTGTGACAAGCGAAGGAAATTGAATGGGGAAAATATGTAGGAAATTGAGCAAACAACTCAAGAGATAAATTGCTTTTGAGGAGCTGAATAGGAGATATGGAACTCCTTGTCCTGTGAGAGACAGGAAACTGTACGAGATAGGCACATGGACAGAGTTAAATCAGAAATTGAGATGGACAGCTTTTGGCTAATGAAAAACATAGAACAGTACAGCACAGGACAAGGCTTGCGTTGAATATGTTGAAGAAATGCACGTAAAAATGGCGAATGGGAATTAACTTTGGAATCAGGAAAGCAGATGATATGGAAGTTGATTGATTGCTACAACTCCAGGTCGAAAACAGTGAGCCAAGTAATGGAAAGGCTGCAGGCGTAAATGAGCTTCTAGCAGAATTAATTGAACTCGTGGGAGAAATGGCAACAGTCAACAATACCTGATAAATTTTAATAGGTTGGATGAAGCCACCAGA
Source organism: Ginglymostoma cirratum (assembly GCA_024137785.1). NCBI lineage: Eukaryota > Metazoa > Chordata > Chondrichthyes > Orectolobiformes > Ginglymostomatidae > Ginglymostoma > Ginglymostoma cirratum. The sequence goes on along the minus strand of JAHRHZ010000061.1, from coordinate 13,027,023 downwards.
ATGGTTTATATGTTCAATGTTTTTACTTCACATCAGTGAGTACCTAAGACAAATATCATTTGACGAAGTGGCAGAGAGGCAATAGTGTGCCATCTACAAGTGTACTGCAGTAAATCTCTGACCAAAGCCATGACCAGTACTACCTTGAAAGGCAAGGGCAACGGATGTATGGCAATACCATGACCTTTGTTTCCCTCACATAGCCCTGATTTCTCGCCATTCCTTCAATGTCACTGGATCAAAATCCTGGAACTGAACTGTGGTGGTGCTTGCATCCCAAAGACTGCAGTGGCTCAAGAAGGCAGCTGTATTATACTTGCTCACGGGCAAATACGATGGGCAATAAATGATTGCCTAGCTAGTGGAACCCAAGGGAGCAAAATAATGAAAGAAAGAAAAACGTAGTTGTTGGAAAAGCTCAGCAGGTCTGGCAGCATCTGTGAACGAGAAAACAGAATTAACATTTCGGGTCCGGTGACCCTTCCTCTGAACTATCAGATGCTGCCAGACCTGCTGAACTTTTCCGGCAACTTTGTTTTTGTTCCTGATTTTACAGCATCCGCAGTTCTTGTGGCTTTTAATGACATACTTTTTTTAAATACCCGCTTTCTATTGACAAGTGAATCCCAGGATTAACTATAAATTCAGAAATGGGAGGAACTTGAAAGTCATAATCACCACTAGTTAGGTGGAACTGAGTAAATTGTCAGCCTGCAGCTCCAACAAGTCCTGGTCCTGATAGACTTCACCTTTTAGGTCTTCAAGGAAGTGGTTCACGAGCTAATTGATATATTGGTTCTAATTTTCCACAATTCCCTAGATGTGGGTGAGGTTTTACTAAGTTAGCAAATATTAAATATAAGAAAATTACAGGCTAATTAGCTTAATGTGTCATAGTGAAAATGTTAGTAGTTATTATTAAAGTTATAGCAAGGCACTTAAATAAAATCAAGATAATGGAGTAGTTTCAGCATGTTTTTGTGAAAGGAAAATTATGAACCAGTATCGTATGCTTAGATTGCAGGAGGCATTTGTCAGAATTGCAGAAACTGAAGGGTCTGAAGAGTGTAATGTATTGGTATGGTTTGAAGATTGACTAGTTAACGGGAAATTGAGTAGGCATTAAAGGATCGTATTCTGGTTCGTAAGGTGGAAAAGTGGTGTGCCGCTTTCTTTACTCAGAGAGTGGTAATGGCGTGGAATGCCCTGCCTGCCAATGTAGTTAACTCAGCCACATTAGGGGCATTTAAACAGTCCTTGGATAAGCATATGGATGATGATGGTGGGATAGTGTAGGGGGTGGTCTTAGATTAGTTCACGGGTCGGCGCAACATGGAGGGCCAAAGGGTCTGTTCTGCACTGTATTGTTCTATGTTCTATGTTCTATGTTCTGTGTTCTAAGTTCTAAAGGTCAGTGCTGGAGCTTCAACTGTTCTTACAATTTGTTGGAAAGACTTGAATAAAGGTTCTGAAGATATTGTTACCAATTCTGATGTTGAAAGGATAAGGATTGGTTGACTTTGGTTGGATAGCTGGTTTGTGATGCAGAGTGATGCCAACAGCATAGGTTAAGTTCCTGTACCTGCTGAGGTTACCATGATGGTCCCTTCTCCTCCACCTCTCCCCTTACTTTGAGGTCTGCTGACCCTCTCGTTAAACCACTGTCAGTCATTTCTCTCTGTCTCTCACTCTGATCTCAGAGAGAGAGAGAATCATAGTTCTCTGGGATGATGGTATCTTAGAAATGCAAGTTATGACGAGGGCATGACTGATCCCTTTTGTTACTGCCTTTTTGAGAGGGCAGTGGTTTGGTAAATACTGTATAATGTGGGGAAAATTTGACCATTTTGGCACAAAAATAACCCACTTTTTTTTTTCAATCCTCAGTGGTGAGAGGATGCAGAGGGATCTACATGTCCTTGTGCATGAATTACAAAAGGTTGATAGACAGATACAGCAAGTAATGAAGAAAGCAAATAGAATGTTATCGCTTATGAGTGTAAGTAAATAGACAAGTACAGAAATGATGCTTTACCATGACGTTTGTTTCTCTCCAAGCTGCACGTCACCGTGATTTCTCGCCATTCCTTCAGTGTCACTAGATCAAAAAGCTTCAGGTATATAGGGCACTGACTTCACGTCTGGAGTATGCTATACGGTATTGCCTTCCTCAGGAAGGATGTACACGTGTTAGAATGTGGAAATGAGAAACAGAACATAGAACAGTACAACCTATTAGTTTAATAATTGCAATGGAATTGTGGGATAGACTCAGTTTGTATCCACTTGGTGACTTGATAAAACTCGTAAAATCCCGAGGGGTCTTGACAGGTTAGATATGGAAAGGTGTGTGTTGCATTTTGTACGAGAATCAGATGAGGAATCACAGTTTAAAGATAAGAGATTGGACATTTAAGATGGATGAGGGGAATTATTTTACTGTGGATCATATGACCTTGGAGCACATTTCGAGGTGGTGAAAGTGTCTTTAAATATTTTTAAGGTACTTGCAAATATACTTCAGAAGGATTTGAAACATTATCTGAACCAACATCTCTGACAAGTAGTAAATTGCAAACTAACTTCTCAAAATCCATGGTACTTTTCGCATTTGAAGTAATAGGCATGAACTTGAGTTTTATCCAGTTGGTAATCTTGTCTTTCCACTTGAAATAAATTAACAAGAGCTAATTTCCACTGTTTTCTTGAGCTTGTCTGTAGAATGAAAGTAACCTTAGTTGACCACTTCTAATTCTGAGACATGCATAACAGCTTTTCACCAATTCACCACCTTAATTGGCTCTGTTCTCTTCTAATCTTTTCGGATCTTTATTTGCACCTTCTAACTGAGTAATGCTCTGGTCTACTGCTTAATGTAAGCTGCGTGCATATTGTCCTTCAGACGCCACAAGGCTGAAGTTAAGATAATTTTATCATTTGGTCCTATTGTTAAAAGATCAGTCTGTGCTATCAGCACTTTCTCAATGTCAGACACATTGTTACTGATGCTTTCTGTAAATAGCTCTGCCCAGATTAACCATATCTTTATAAACCAATTCCTTTACATCAGGGAGTCTTCGTCCTCCGAACTACGACCAAGTGTCAGGATGCATCATCATATTCCATTCTAACACCAACTTCACTCAGCAATGAAATGGTTATTCTTTAACAACCAGTCAATTTTGCGTGAGGGCATGTGACTTGGAACTACTTGGAGTAATCTTCCAAGGCAACAGACACTTTCAGCTGTGTTAATGAAGCAAATAAGTTGGGAATCTCTGATTTTCATTTCTACTGTGGCAAATGGAATAATGTCTTCAGCCGTTTCAATGAGCTGTTTCTTTCAGTCTTGGACTGCAGCACTTAATCTTCCTGCTCAATAATGTTGATTTCCATATTTATTGTGTGCATTCAAATTTCCAGGTTCCTGGACTAGCTTTAGTTCTGCCACAATCTCAATCTGGAACTTTACGATGACGTGGAGCATTATTCTATCCTCTACCTCTATGTGCTATCTGGATATGAATGACTTTCATAGTATTTTGACTAGAAGTGGGGCATTTAACTGGTTGGTGACTACCATGACAACAGTATTATCTAAGTTTCTAACTCTGATCGTAAAGTGGCCATCATAGCCTGGATCTCACTGATATGTGCTGGATTCCCTTTTCAGCTCAGAAAAAGAAGTCCCTTGCAATTTAAAACTTTATCTTTCTGCCATTTCAATCTGGTATATCTCCTCCTTTTATCTCTTCCTACCGCTCCCATTGTGATGTGTGTTGCACTTAAAAAAAAAAAGTGGGCTCTAAGCTGACGTCCATAATTGAAGGGACATTTTGCCTTTCCCCCCCCCCCCCCAACAGAGCAGATAATATAAAATACGCTCAGAATTTGTAATGTACTACGGGTGTCATGACTTTATTCTTGTAAAAAAAGTAATTGCATGTAGCTTTGTTTCATTATCATGTTTTGGTACCACATGCCTGCAAGACTATAGTCATATTACTTAGAAAATGGTAAACAAATAGAGTCAATATCTTAAGAAGGTTAAGCATTTGTGTTTTGAGGATGGACAGCAAGAAGTAAAATGAGAGCTCTGTGCAAAAGTATAGGAGATAATGTACATTTTCTTTCATAAATTTTGGAGGAAAAATTAACTATCATGTTAATAGGGTGTTAAAGAATATTTGTTTGAATTGGATTTGAGGATTTATATACATAACAAATTGCGGGTGTTGGGCTACCAGATAGCCTGATCTAGATGTGATTGAAGACAAATGCAATGAGGATGCTGCTGATTACTGGTGTTGTTCAATGTGTATGCAGAAGTAAGGTAAGAGAAGTGTGTAAACAAGTAATGAGTGAAACTTAGGGAGATCAGCCAGTGAACGCTATCAAATTTGTTGACTGCTTCTTGTAAGTAAGCACCTTAAATGGGACTGACTTTTTGATACGTCAGTGCTACAATGAAATATGGAATGAAAGCCTGACCAAAGTCGTGAAGATTTCTCAATGTGCTTGAATAGAACATAGAACATAGAACAATACAGCGCAGAACAGGCCCTTCGGCCCTCGATGTTGCGCCGACCTGTGAACTAATGTAAGCCCACCTCCTACACTATCCCATCATCATCCATATGCTTATCCA
>JAHRHZ010000061.1:12956561-13007375 GCA_024137785.1 Ginglymostoma cirratum | reverse complement strand
TGGATAAGCATATGGATGATGATGGGATAGTGTAGGAGGTGGGCTTAGATTAGTTCACAGGTCGGCGCAACATCGAGGGCCGAAGGGCCTGTTCTGCGCTGTATTGTTCTATGTTCTATGTTCTATGTTCTAAGATGAACGATCAATATAGAATTTCTTTGTACTATGAGTGTTGTTTTTGATTATCCAAGTTGCTTAGTTCACTTGAACAACTTTTAGGGTAGTTATTGCCTCTCCCTGGTTTCCTGAGAACAAACTTTAGTTCTATAATTGGTAATACACGTGAATCTTGCTACACTTGAGTAATTGTGGCTGGGTTTAGAACTCAGCATGTGCCTCCAGATCTCAGCATCTACAGTGGTGGTTTTGTTTTGGTTTCTGTAGGTATTGTTTGAATGCTATTAACTGCTGATCCACAGCTCACCTAGTCAATGAGGCTATGGCAGTTCAGGGGAACCTCTATGGCAATGACTACATTTTCATTGCAAGATCTTGTTTTCTGCCACTTGAAGTAACATGTTGATTTGGTTCAGTGCGTCACTGCCCCTTTTGTGTCGCAGTGCGAGCACACTGACATTCAACACCATCTCATTGTTAATTTCCAGGCATGACCTATCCAGTTTCTTTTCCCAGCAATACAAATATCAAGTGCAAGAGATGAATTTCACAAACAAATGACTCCAGAAGAAGTGGAAAATTTTCCTGTTCAGGACAAGTGATGTGTGACGATACTGTGGCTTTAAGAGGCGCATTTTGTCCTTTTTTGATTGCAGAGGAATTTTAAGGTAGAAGTGAGGAGCAGTCTGCCAGATCCACTAGAGTAAACAGCTTGAGGTCTTGGGACATTTTTTATTTAAGTTGGAAGAAGAGAAGCAGCCCGAGTGTATGCGGTCAAGCTCCCACCGAACCAGGATTTATAGTTTCAGCATTCAGGGATAGCTGTTGGGGTCTTGAAGTGGAAATTCTTTTTCCCCTTCATAGAATCCCTGCAGTGTGGAAACAGGGCATTTGGTCCGAGTCCACACCAATTCTCCGAAAAGCATCCCACCCAGACTCCCCACACCACCCTATCCCGCTAACCCTGAATTCCCATGGCAAATTGACATAACCTAAACATCCCTGGACACTACGGGTAATTTAGCGTGGCTAATCCACCTAACCCGCACATCTTTGTACTGTGGGAGGAAACTGAAGCACCTGGAGGAAGCCCACACAGACAGCATGAGAATGTGCAAACTCCACGCAGTTATTTGAGGCTGGAATTGAAGCCTGGTCCCTGGCGCTGTGAGGCAGCAGTGCTAACCACTGAGCCACCGTGCTGCCCCTTGCGCGGTTAGAGCTGAAAGTCAGGGGTTCTCTTCCTGCTACAGGAGTTGCACGAGACCATCTGTTTTCTGAATTTGTCTTTTGCCAAGGGTGTGTTTATGGGATGTTGCTGCATTGGAACAGTTAATTAGTAGTAGTTACTGTACTTATTATTCTGTTAGGTTCTGCAATAAAGTTGTTATTCCAATGTCGTCTTTGTTTTGTTGTTTTTTGAACAAGTGGATGAATAAAATGTGTTTTGCTTTAAATCCAGTACTTTGACCAATAGAATTGCATCTGGAACACAGCATTTTAAATTTACCTTTTTAAAACAAGAAACAGTTAGGATCTAGGCAATCTTCTGAATGTCTTGAGAGGGTTTGGTCCGGTCCGTAATGATATATTGTTGAAAACTGTTGTCATGATGCGGCATATTGATTTCAAGTACACTTCATTGGCAGCGCTAACTAGATTAGCAGGATGCTTTCAGTGATATAGAAAAGTTAATGCAGTGTAAGATTAAATGTTAAACTATGTTTTAATTGTTGACTGCTGCAGTACTGTTGTGTCATTTTTTCCTCAGTGTGAAAACATTTAACAATTTGTCACAGCAATTGTTGCTTATTTGGAGCATTCGTGACTTAATAAAGTAAATATTATTGTAGACCTAAGTGTTAAAATTTTTGGTTTGGTAGTCAGTGTGGTTGAGAACCCATCTGGTAAATAACTAAGATGTTTGGACCATGAATGTCTTTGTGAGGCCCGGGACTAACTGAAATATTGTGATCTTGACTAGACTTGCACAATTGGTTCCCTAGGATGGGGTATGGACAAGTCACCAGATGTCCTGCTCATAATTGGTGTCAAGACATTAGTGCGTTAGATTAAGTTTGTGAAGAGCTGCCAGCTGCTCAACAGATTACTCTGGTGTGACAATAAAACATGTGATGAGTTGCAAATAGTAATGGAAGGAGTTAACTTCCCTCCCTTCAAATGGCATTATGAGATGATTAGGAATTTCCTGATAGTTAAAATGGTACAGAAGGAAATAAATATAATTAGGGATATAGTTAATGGGAATAATGAAAGGAATGGATTTGTTTTCAGTCTTAATTCTTTTTATACATTATGCTTCATGTTTGTGTCTTTGTTTTTTCCACATAATCTGCTCTTTAAGAACAGAATGTTTACTTCTGGCTACATCAGGGAACGAGTAAGAATGAGATGCTTTGTGTAGTGTGACAGCAAGTGGGAACTCAACATGAGGGGAATAATGGGTAGAAATCCATATTTGAAAGTGTTGGTCTTGGTTTATGCTGAGTCAAGTCTTGGATTCGAGCATTATTATAGGGATTTGAAATCATAATCTAAGCTGACGATTCATGTTAGTTAAATGTTCATCCAGGTGAATATAAAAGACATCTTCACACTCACTGAAGAATAATGCAAATTCTCCATGTGTTGGCATCATTCATCAATCAACTGCCAACAGTCAAAAGCAGACTATTTGATCAGTCACCTATTTTTTTTCTGTTTGCAGAAGCTGACTGTATGCAGTTGACTTCTGTTTTTCATCACTACATTAGTGACCTTATTTCAAGTTGACTGTGGAGCACTTTAGGAAACCCTGATGTGAGGCATTTGTAACCAACCTGTTCAGAAATGTCATTATACACCTCTGGAGTGAACCCAGGTCTCTTGATTCAGGGGTTGGGAGACTACCACTGTATCACAAAGGGGCCCTCCCTGGTTGTTGTGAATGTAGTTGCAGAAATGTGAACATCCTGCAAGCACTTGTGACAACACTAACAGCCAGTTTGAGGCCATCTGTCAAGCTTGTAACATGACTGCTTTACACTTGTTTGAAATTTGGTGTTTGTGCTTCATCTATGAGAGTAAGATGAAAGGCTCTGGCTGTGTGTAAATTCAAATTCTGCTTTGGTATTTTATTCATTCATGTGCTGTACATGTTGCTGGCTGGGCCAGCATTTATTGCCCATCCTTGAGAACGTGGTGATGAGCTGCTGCCTAGAACTGTTGTAGATCATTTGCAAATTTTTGGAAGTTCGGGAAGTTTGTCCTTGCTAAGACCTGCTCACTCCTTTTCTATTTTGAACACGAGTAAATGCACCGTATGTTAACTGAGATCGCCTTAGTGGAAAAGATTTAGATGGAGTTGAATTTTTAAAGTGCATCCAAGAGAGCTTTTTTATGCTAGTGTGTAGGTAGTCCTCTCAGAGATGGGACATGACTAGACCCAGTCCTCGGGAATATGGCTGGGCAAGTGTTTTGGGGATAATGACCACAACTTGAAGTTTCAGAGTCCCTGTGGGATAAGAATAGTGCAGAAATCGAGTGTCTAAATTGCTGAAAGGCCAATTTCAATATCATTGGACAGAATCTGGCAAACACAGACCGGGAGCACCTACTTCCAGTAAATCAACATTTGGAATGTGGGACATTTTTGAAGTACTATAGTAACAAATCAGGGCCAGCGTGTTCCTGCAAGGGCAGCAAATCCAGGGACCCCTGGATGTCAAAGGATATTGTGTCTGACAAAGAAAAAGGAGGAAACTTACATTAGGCATGGTACATTAAGAACAGGGGAGGCCCTTCAAAAGCACAGAGTGTGGGGCTGCTTCAAAAAGAAATCGGGAGGGCAAAGACGGGCCACAAAATATCTTCAGCAGATAGGCTCAAGGTAAAGCCCAAGGCTCTTTATCAGCATCTTGAGAGTAAGAAGATCACTGGGGAAAGATTGGGACCTATTAGAGACCAAAGGGGCAACCTGTGTGTGGAGCCTGAGAACATGGGTGAGGTCTAAATAAATACTTACCCCAATTGTTCACCGTACAGAAAGACGAATTCAGATGCAGAGGTCCAAGAACACGTTAAGATTAATAAGGCAGTGCGTTAGATGTTTTAGCAGACAAAGGTGAATAAATTGTCAGGGCCTGATGAGATCATAGAATCAGAGTCCCTACAATGTGGAAGCAGGCTATTTGACCCACCGAGTCCACAGCAATCCTCTGAAGAACACTCCACAAAGATCTGATCCTATCCCTGTGACCCTGCATTTCCCAAGGCCAATCCACCTAATCTGCACATCTCTGGACTGTGGAAGGAAACCAGAGCACCTGGAGGAAGCCCACGTGGGCGGACACAGGAGGGCATGCAAACTCTGCAGATATTCGAGTGATGGTGGAATTGAACTCTGGTCCTTGGCGCTGTGAGGCAGCGGTGTTAACTACTGAGCCATAGTGCTACCCAAATGCGACGCATCCCATTCTGATATGGGAAGTAAGGGGGAAGATTTCTAGGCCCTGGTGGAGATATTTAATAGTTCACTGGCCACAGTTGAAGAGCCATATGACTGGGAGATAGCTACTGTGGTTACTTTGTTCAAGAAGGGCAGCAAGGAGAGGCCAGGTCATTACAGACTGGTTAGTCTGACCTCAGTGGTAGGGTTTAAATTGAGAAAAGTTCCCAGGGACAGGATTAATCAATACTTCAAAATGCAGGGATTAATCAGGGGAAAGTCAGTGTGGATTTGTGGGATGGAGATCCTGTGTGACTAATTTAACTAACGTTTTTGAAAAGTGACAAAATTTATTGAGTAGTACAGTTGATATGGTTAACACAGATTTCAGTAAGGCCTTTGACTAAGTCCCACATGGAAGGCTGGTCCAAAAGTAGGAGCCCATAGGGTACAAGGAAAGTTGGCAAACTGAATCCAAAATTGGCTTACAAACGGGTAGAGGATGATGGTGGAAGGATGCTTTTGCGATTGAAAGCCAGTGACCAGCATTGTACCACAGGGGTCAGTGCTGCGTTGCTTTGTATTGCGTAAATGGCTTGGTTGCTAGTGTCCAAGGTCTGATCAGTAAGTTTGCAGATGACATAAAATTGGTGATGTTGCTGATTGTGAGGGTCTCGGGCTGCAGTCTGATATTGATCAGCTGGTACCTGGGTCAGAACAATGGCAGATGGAATTTAGTACATCTCGCACTGATCAGGACAAAGGGAAGGATTTTTGTGAGTAATAATGGAACAATATATACCACGAATGGTAGATTCCTCGGGAGGCTGAGGGGGGTGTGATAGAGGTACACAAAATTGAGAAGAATAGACACTAGATTGTGAGAATCATTTCCCTGTGGCAAACTTGTTTAAGTCCAAAGGACATAACTTTACTGTGAGGAATAAGTGATTTGATGGGAGATCTGAGGAAAAACTTTTTCCACTCCTGAGGTTAGTAGAAATATGGAACGTGCTTGAGAGTGTGGTTGAGGCAGGAATTCTCAAAATATTTAAACATCTGGATGAGCATTTAAAATGCCGAAGCACAGTGGACTCTGGATCAGACGTAGCTAATTGGGATTAATGTAGCTTGGTGTATTTTTTGGTCAACATAGACATGGGCTGATGGTCCTGTTTCTGAGCTGTGTGATCCTAGTTGGAAAAGCTTCCCCAAATTGCAGGTTCTTAAACATGCTGCCCATTTGCGTGCAAGAGTGCTCATTAATTAAGTTAAATATAAATGTTCATGCTTAAAGGCGGAGTATTTCTTATTAGTTCAGCACTTCCCTTCATCTGGGGCATGATTTATATCCATTTTAAGTACAGAGATTTTCTGATAAAATTGTGACAATCCCTGAGAGTCACTTTGTGCAAGAACTCCATTCGTGTTACCAATGCAATTTCAGGCCTAATTTCCAGGTTGTGTACAGCAGAAACTCCAGACCAGTGTGTCGACAAGCACGTGGATTTAAATTAGTAAAGAGCTCTTTTAAATTTGAGATGTTAAACTTCGGGCAATTTCTTGGATCATGCTGCATTTTTTGGCATGTATCTTGTGAGGTCCATTGGTGCCGAGGCAATTGTTTATTTCTTGTATCGGAGATAATAGGAAGGCAGATGCTGGCGAATCCAAGATAACAAGGTGTAGAGCTGGATGAACACAGGCCAAGGAGCATCATAGGAGCAGGAAAGCTTGACATTTCGGGCCTAAACCCTTCATCAGAAATGGGGGAGGGGAAGAGGGTTCTGAAATAAATAGGGAGAGAGGGGGAGGTGGATAGAGGATGGATAGAGGAGAGGATAGGTGGAGAGGAGACAGACAAGTCGAAGAGGCGGGGATGGAGCCAGTAAAGGTGAGTGTAGGTGGGGAGGTAGGGAGGAAGTAGGTCAGTCCAGGGAGGACGGACAGGTCAAGGAGACGGGATAAGGTTAGTAGGTAGGAAATGGGGTGTGGCTTGAGGTGGGAGGAAGGACAGGTTAGGGAGGCGGGGACAAGCTGGGCTGGTTTTGGGATGCGGTGGGGGAAGGGGAGATTTTGAAGCTTGTGAAGTCCATATTGATACCATTGGGCTGCAGGGTTCCCTAGCGGAATATGAGGTGCTGTTCCTGCAACCTTCGGGTGGCATCATTGTGGCACTGCAGGAGGCCCAGGATGGACATGTCGTCTGAGGAATGGGAGGGGGAGTTGAAATGGTTTGCGACTGGGAGGTGCAGTTGTTTATTGCAAACTGAGCACAGGTGTTCCGCAAAGCGGTCCCCAAGCCTCCGCTTGGTTTCCCCGATGTAGACGAGGCCACAACGGGTATAGCGGATGCAGTATACCACATTGGCAGATGTGCAGGTGAACATCTGCTTGATGTGGAAAGTCTTCTTGGGGCCTGGGATGGGGGTGAGGGAGGCTCCTCTATCCATCTTCTATCCGCCTCCCCCTCTCTCCCTATTTATTTCAGAACCCTCTTCCCCTCCCCCATTTCTGATGAAGGGTTTAGGCCCGAAATGTCAAGCTTTCCTGCTCCTATGATGCTGCTTGGCCTGCTGCGTTCATCCAGCTGTACACCTTGTTATCTCTTGTTTATTTCTTGTGTTGTCTACTGGTTTGTGTTGCTCCTAGACACAGAACCTGATCATGCAAATTAGATAAATAATTTTAAAAATATAATATAATGAAATATCTAAAAGTGTAATTATCCTATAATTTTAAAAACTCACAGGAAAATTGTCATTTAGCATCACTGCATGGTGAAAATACTACCTAATACTGGGACTGAAGGAACATTTGTGTTAACTCTTGATTCACATTTCTATTGTTCTTTTTTGACTGCAGTAATATATAGTGTATTTAAATGGTTTAACTTGGATGTTGAAGTAAATTTGAGTTTTGAATAAAAAAAATTAGTTTATTATTTCAGATTAAGCTCTAGTCACAGTCGTTTGGATGGTCTTTATTTCTGTCTTTACTAGAAGTGCGACAACACCATGTTTTTGGATTGTGTGGAACCTTGAATATAGGAAAACATTTGAAACCGATTGTTGAAAGTGTAGCCTAACAAAAATGGGCACTGAGCTCATGAAAGCATTGCAGACTGGGTGAAAACTCTTGATCAGAAATATCTTATTAAGGATTTAACACGAGGAGAGGCAGACAGAGAGATAGAGGTTCAGAGGAAGCCTGGTCCATGTCTTCAGTCATTGCTAACAGATAGATGAGCCTAGAGGTGACAAAAGAGGTGGATGTGTATATTTTGGCAACGGCCTGAGGAAGGAGAACAATGTTCTGCAGATGGTCTTTCTAATGCAGTGAAACACTGGATTGAGATGGAAGCAGAGATTGTGAACTGACTGATTTAGCTTGGGGTGATGTGTGGAGAATGCAATAAAATTGCAGGAAAAGAGTTGATGGCAGGTGAAGGAATTTTGTAACTTATCCAGGGATGGATACAGGAGCGGGCCAAAAACATCATCAAGAGAATATATGGAGAAGTAGAATTGTGTTACCATTATACTTATGGAACCTGACCCTGACGAGCATGAGAATTGAGAGGGCAAGCCGAGGGTCTTGTCGGACTTAGAGTAAACGTTGGGCAGCAGAAGAAACTAATGTTCAAGGTTCCAATGATTGGATCAGTAATTGTGGTGCTGACGGACAGGCGTTTGAGGAGGAAGTTTTGAAAACATCTTAAAAAGATGGGAGGCTGGATTTGACTGTAGAGCCTTAATGTGCTGTGTATGTAACCCATTCATTATAGAGCACGAATCAATTCTGCTTGGTGTTCAAATTTTTCTTGCCACTTACCAACCTAAGCCGAGCCGTTAAGGTGCGTTTGAGAATAGGCACCTGAGGAGTCGTGAATGCTGCTGAACATTTTGCAGTCATCAATGCACTTGAATTTTACATGTTAAACTCTGAGGTGGGACCTGAGTGAAAATGTCTGAAAGTCAAACTGCACCAGATTCACTGGCTTACCTTTACCAACTCTGTTAATTACATCCTCCAAAGAAACTCCAATAGATTTGTCAAGCATAAATTTTCTTTCGCACATGCTCCATTATTAAATATTGTATAACGGACTTGAGCATTTCTCCCAGTACTACTGATAGGCAAAATAGCCTGTAATTCCCTTTTTTCTCTATTTAAATAGTGGGATTACATTATCTACCCTCCAAATTAGAGGAACTGTTCCAGAGTCTATAGAATCTTAAAAGATTATTGTACATGCATGGACAATTTCTTGTGCCACTTCCCAAAGTGGTCCGGGATGTAGATCTCTGGGCCCCATGTGGATTTATCGGTCTTTAATCCCATCTTCTTCAGGAATTCCTACTCTGGGCTAATGAATTCAGTAACAATACCACAATCTGTATACAGATGAAAGTTGCCCATAAGTACAGCTGTACCTTTTATTGCCTACATCTCTGATTTCCTGTTTAATGCCTTTCCTAACATCACCAGTACAGTTTGCGGATCTATATGCAACTGTTTTCTGCCCCTTTGGTGCTTCTGAGCTCTACCTGTACAGATTCCATTTCATCGGAGCTAAAATCCTTCCTCAGCATTGAGTTAATTCCGTCTTAAAAATGAGCAATGCTCACCCTTCCTTTTTCCTGTTTGTCTGCCATTAATAAAAATTGTTAATACCGTTGAATGTTCATTCCCATTCCAGGTAGCTTGCAGCCACATCTCCGTAGTCATAGCTGCATCATACCCGTTTAAGTCTATTTGCATGACCAATTCATCCACTTTATTGTGAATGCTTCATGCATTAAAACACAAGGTCTTAATATTTGTCTTTTTAGCGCACTTTGTCCTGTTTGCGTTGTTTTGCACTGTGGCCTTGATACATTCCCTTGAATTTTCTGCCTTGTCATCTGTTTTTTGTTTTTGTTCATGTTTCCTTCTCTTCAGTCTGCCTGTATAGGTTCCCATTCCATTTCCCCATTAGCTCCATAATACTGCATTCATGACATAGCATGTTGATAATAAGAATATTGCTGCACCCAAGTTTTAGCTTCACATATATTTAAACCTTTTTAAGTAGGGTTAATTTTGAAATGCATGCATGGAGCAAGCTGTATACTATTCTGATGTTGCTGCTGAGTGGGTTTATTCATAAGCATATTGCCCAAAATCTCAACAACTATTGAAGTGAATTTTTAGTTTACAATTTCAATTTGGAAAACTTGGGAAGTGCAAGAGAAATAAGTGACAAATGCCCTGATAAGGGCAGCTTGCTGGGGTGGAAGGAATAAAGGAGACAGTTGACCAACTGATCTCAATTTCTAGAGATTGAAGAATCGTGGAACTTGATTTTGATTGACCTTTGAGTGTGCTGAAAGTTTTAAGCAAGTGATGTACCAGTTTTGGGGTTTACACCTGCCCTTGAAAGATGATTCTAGAAATTGTGAGGAGAGTGAATCATAAGTGGTGCTTCATATGGTCAAACCACATCTGAGTGGGTAAGCTATTTGTGCTACAGTTATTTTTGAGATTGATTGATAGATTATCTGACTTGGAATAAATAAGAATGCTATATCATGAACAAATGAGAGTCATGTATTGGGAGCAAAGTGGGAGCTTTAACATGGGATAGTTAGGGGTAGGAAATGGTGAATGATTGACTGAGAGGGAAGGAGGTCAGAATGAGGCGGAAGAATCTGCTAAGAATGTTGATTTGTGGCTGAAGTAATGTGATGGATGGATTGAAGGTCCAACAGATGTTGCTGAGTGAACTGAAGAGGCTTTCTCTTCGTGCATCAATGATGAAAATAGTTCCATCAAAGAAAGCTAAAGTGTGCAGATAACAAGGCGATCGGTGCTCAAAACTTCAAGGCGGCCATGGAAAATGACCAGAAGGATTGCTGAGGATATGTTTGGGAAAAGCTTGTGCAAAATCTGAAATTCAGCATAAAGAAAGGAGGGGGGGTGAAGTCTGAGTGGAACCAAATAGAATTAAGGCATTGATCAAAAGCATAGAAGCTGAGGTATCACAATGCACAAGCAAGGGAGGGAAGAAGAGAAATTATTTGGTAATGATTTCATGTTGGTGTTGAGGAAAAGAGAGTCTAAACATATACAAAGGGGATTTCGGGGATGGATGAAAGGAAAATGCTTGAGAGGAAGGGCCTGAACTGACAAAGAATTGAAACTTAGGCTTTGCTCACCTGTATGAGAAGTATTTTAAATCAGGAGCCATTCTTACAGTTGGCATGTCCAGTTAGAAAATTCACTTAATGAATTTGGATTTTCAATATTTTAAGTAGAATGTGTTGCAGCAGTATTTTTTAATTCATTCATTCATGGGATGAGGGTGTGGCTGGCTAGGCCAGTATTTATTGCTTAAGAGTCAGCCTGTTTGTTGTGGGTCAGGAGCCACCTGTAGGCCAGAGCAAGTAGGTATGGATGCTCCTTTCCCTAAAGGACATTAGTGAACCAGGTGGGTTTTTTGCAATTATTGGCAGTGTATCCATGGTCGTCATTTAACTCTGAATTCCAGATTTTTATTGAATTCAAATTTCACTATCTGCCATGGCACTGCACCTGGGTCTCTGGATTAACAGTCCAGCGATTAATGCCACTGCTGTCTCCCCCTGAGTATGTGGGAGCTGGTGGATGCTGGTGTGATTCGCGGTGACCATATCTGGAGCAAGTGTTGGCTGCTCGAGAAACATTGGCTCAGTTGATGAGCTGCAATCTGAGATATGGACACTGAAGGAGGGGCAAGAGTTACCTGGATGCTGTGTTTCATCAGACGCTCATGCTCCAAAGATGAATTATTATTCAAATTTTGTGCATGGTTTAGGCCACATGGCTGACGCGGTAATTGAGTCATGTATCAGGATCCAGAATTTAGCTTTGGAGGAGCCTCAGCCTGTACCTTTAATCCACTAGGTATGAGGTTCTTATTGGAGGTGTGTACAAATGCAGACTGCAGGGAGGATGAGAGAACTGACCATGGGGCATTTGCACAGAGCACCATTCAAGTGAGAGGTGAAAAGAGATGTGTAATGGTAATGGGGCAATGGATATCGTTGTCTCTGCAAAGGCTGAAGGCAGTATGTTCTGCATGGTGTCAAGGTTAAGGAAATCTCTTCTGGGCTAGAGGGGTAATTGGAATGGGAAGGATCCAGTTGTTGAGATTAATGTAGGTGCTAAAGGCAAAGATAGGATGAAGAAAGAGATTGTGCTGAGGGATTATGAGCATTTGGGGTGTTAAGTTCATTTTTCGGAGACCCTCATGGACTTGATGCAATAGCAAGACACTGACCCGGCTACAAAAACACAATCCTTTATTACGAAGCAAGTACAAGCTGTGGAGGATCAAAGTACTCAACCCGGCACAGAGCGCTGAGTTCCATAAGCGATTCTCCCCGAACAGCGGACAGTCCCCGCTTTTTATACTCTATGAATTGGCTGATAGATAAAACAATTACTACATTTGGAACATAAAGAGAACAGGATACAGCATTGATCGTTCACGAAGTGACTGATAACGACAGGATGCGATTTCAAGCCGCCGAAGTGTCTGGCTTGAACAAAGGTCACTGACCTGGCCACTTCAGTAGAAACAGAAGTTTCATACCTTCACAGAAGTTTCACCCCTTTACAGAATTACAGAAGTCTCACACCTTTACAAACGTTTCCCACCCAATCCTACTCGGGCAGGAAGTTTAAGACAGCTTCCACGTACGCCTGTGTAAGAAGATAAGGAGCATAAAAATTAATGGGATGTTATCCCATTAACATCTCATGGGGCTTAACTAAAAAGCAGAACCACGAAGGGAATCATCTCAGGATTGCTCCCTGAGCCATATGAAAGTTGCTATCGGGATAAGATTAGAGAGGTCAGTATGTGGTTCAGAGATTGGTGTGGAAGGAATGGGTTCTGATCCAAAGGGCACTGGTGCTAGTAAATGGGGAATGAGAGAGCTTTGCTGCTGGGACCTGCTTCCTGTGATGGCAACCCAGAGTTGAGGCGACATTAGCAAAGGTGTTTCAAGAGATGGAAATTTAACATATTTAAATTGGTTTGCAAAGCAGCAAATGCAACATGGAATTTACTGCCTGAAAGTGTAGCGAATGCAAGCTCAACTGAAACATTGAGGAGGCTGTTTGGATGATTATTTAGATAGAAATATTATGCAAGGGTATGGGAAAAGGTATGAAATTGGCAACGGGTAATGATGCTCATTTGAAGAGTTGGTTGAGACTAGTGGCTGTTGGGAGGGTTACAGACATTGAAGTATTTATTTTGTTGTGTATAACCTGAGGATTTATAGGCTTAACCTCCAAGGGATGGTAGTGCAGACACAAAAACAAATGACTACACCAGACTTGGTACCATAGCAGGTAGATGAGTTTAAGAGGGCAGTTCATGACCACCTTTTTAAGGGCAATTAAGAAAGGACCCAAAATGTTGGCCTTGCCAGTGCTGCCCACACGTCGTACATGTTTTTTTTAAACTAAATGACTTTTTCAACATATTTGATACATAGATTTAGAACATCTTGAGGGAAGCTCTGTGCAGTTTGTTTTCTATCTAATGTTGCTATGAATATGTTGAAAGTATTCAGCTGGAGACATGAGCACAGATGTCTGCTTTCCTTCTTGGAGAAACCACCCGGAAGTGTGCTCGAATGGTCAGGGAAAGGATCTGATTACCAAATATTCTAAGAGGCAAGATCATGAAAAGTAATTGCGATTATAATTCAGACTTTGCTCTATCATACACTTGTATTCAAGCATTAGAGAAATCCAAGTTCAGTTTTTCTTCCCTCCCTTTTAATGTTTGGCTATTTCTTAAGTGTTACTTGCACAATTCGTTAAGAAGTTGGACTTCAGTCAGTTGGTCCAGAACCGTTGAAGTGATTAAAATCTCATGAAATTGGATGAGAATCCAGTGCCTGTTGAGACTGGTGTGGTATTAAACAAGTATTATGCAGCAAAATCACAAATCCCTGTCACTGCCATCTTGTTAGTATGCCACGGTGGGGTATTTTGTGTTCACAATTCAGATTCATGGCACACTTGTGTTGTTTGCTTGGACTCTTTTTTTTTTTTTAAAAATATGCCGTGCTGTTGTAGAAACCCTTTGAGCATGAATTTTTGTAAAATGCTAGTACGACTGAAGTTATTTTTGTTTGTTCAGTCTTCTGTTCCTGAGATCAGCTTTGTCGTTTATGGTTGAATTTGACAGCCAGTTTTCCCAGCAGACACTGACTTTGCAGACATAAATTGAATACATTGAGATCTAATCACAGGCAAACTTGCATAGAGCAATTTCCAAAATCTGTTATATTTTGCTTTTGTATGCAGCCTGCGTCAAGTGCTTAAAAAGAAACTGTTTATCAACAATGTCAGATACAATTTTGGCTCCAACAGTATATTTCACCAAGATGCTTAATTAGTTAGATCTGTGTTAGCTTTGCCTCCTGAGGAAATATCTGCTCCGATAACCAGTTTGCGATCAGCATATTTTACTGCCCCATATATTTTGCTTTCCAAACAATTAAGTTCACACTGCATTGTAATTGGGTGGGTGGTGAGGGAGCAGGGAACATGACTTGTGAATTTACTCACCACCTTTTCTAACTTGTTTGCATCCTCTTACCCTGTGAGCTGTGGACTGTGCTCTGTACTTCACTGAAATGACCCTAACAGGCGAGTATTGTTGGTGTTGTTTCCTGAGCACTGAATCTCCATTCTATCCCTATGTGCACATTGCCATTGGACCTCATTGGCACTTCTAAACCGGACCTCGAACTAGTTTCCTTCCTCACCCTTTCTCTTTCCTGGAACATTGAAGCCCATTATAATTTCCCATCACTCTGTCTAAGACTGGTTGAGTGCAAATTCAGTTTGGAATCTCAACAGTAACTGGTAATTACGTAGTGTATTTAATGCCACCCAGTATCCAAAAGTGCTCCACAGTTTTGCAGACACAATTTGATGGAAGCTGCTTGAGGAGGTACAATGCAGACAGTCACAAATTTGCTAACAGGTAGAATTTAGGAATATCTCACAGGAGCAAAGAAGATTAGGGAGGAAGTTCCAGAGCTTAGATTTTAATTAGCAGTGATATAGCCATGACTATTGCATCAATTTAAAATTGGGCAAGTTCAAGAGAGTAAGTTTGCAGTGCAGGACCAAGGGCTGAAAGAGACTGGAGATATGGAAGAGTGGAGAGATTTGAAAATAAGGATGAAGATTTTAAATTTGAGATGTGGCTTGACTTGTATAGATTAGCAAGCACGAGGGTGACTGTTGAATGGGAATTGAGCAGCAGAATTGTGGGTGATCTGAATGGCTGAGACCAAGGTAAATCACTCCTTGTCTTATTTGAAGCCTTTTGACATGGCTTATCACACACCATCGCTTTCTGATGCTTCTATACATTTTGTGGTTGTATCTGTAATCTCCAGATATAATACATAACTATCCAGTATTATCCAACAAGTCACCTAGAATAGCTTCCTTTCAGACTTCTATACCATTTTCAATGGCGTCTGACCACTATCCAGCCTTGATCCCCTTCCATTTCTCAGTTGCATACTCCTCTTTATGCAACATTGTCTAGGAATAGTTGCACATGTACACTAACGATGCTCGTCTGATGTTAGTTGATGTATATTATGGCTTGGGACCCTGGTCACTAATTGCAATGGATGAGCAAGACTAGTGGTAACAAAGACATGGAAAGGAGTTTCAGCATTGATGGAACTGAGACATGCTGCAATCGGGCAATTAATGTTTGGAGGTTTAAATAGATGGTAGAGGTGATGGTGGACAAAAAGTCCATCTCTGGGATAAATATGGCACTAATTTTGGGAATATTTTGGGTCAGTTTTATATGGTTTTCAGAGAAGGGAGTAGTATGATGGCCAGGGCCCTAAGTATGAAGCAAAGAATAAAGCCTATGGCTTTGGTAGTCTCTGTATTTAGTTGGAGGAAATTTCTGCTCATTCAAAACTGGATGCCAGCATAGTTTGACGACTTGACAGTGTCATGTTCTTGGAAGGTTGTAGTGAGCTAGAGCTGGGTTTTGTTTGTATACATGTGAGCCTGAATTTTGGCAATTCTGGAGAGGGGCTCAGGCTTAATGATATGGTGGGCCGCCCACACTGGGGTGGGTAATTGTTTGTGTGTCACAGTTCTTTTGGCTGAAAAGTTGAGGAATTTGACCATAGAGTTCTGGGCAAGATGGGCTGTGATTTGGGGTATCTTGACATGTTCACTGACTTTGGAGGGGAAAACGTGTTGGAGATGGCATAGTAGTTCTGAAGGAGATCAAGGATTGTTTCTGTTTGAGGAGAGGGGTGATGGCAGATTGGAAGGAAGAGTGTGACAGCACCTTGGGGAGCGGGGGGATCCATTAATATCAGCTAACGTGTGGGGATATTGGCTAATCACTTGTTCAATGGAAATATGTTGGTGGAGTTGGAGATGAATCTGATGGGCTTGCGCTCAGGAAGGGTATGAGGTAGATGCATGCAAACTAGGGGAGGTTCAGAGGAAGGGTCACTAGATCCAAAACGTTAACTCTGATTTCTGTCCACAGATGCTGCTAGACCTGCTGAGCTTGTCCAGCAATTTCTGTTTTTGTTTCTGATTTCCAGCATCCATAATTCTTTCTGGTTTTCAAAACTTAAAATGGTGCACAATTGCAGATATTTGGAGAAAAGGGAAAGGCTATTGCTGTCAGCCAAAAAGGAACGTCGATGGGATATGGGTATAAGATCTTTTGAGGAAATGATGCAGAGTGGATGTGAGGATGCATTTATCTTTACACGTGGAGTAATAATGCACTGGAACGCTCTGTCTACAACTGGTGGATGTGGATATGATGAAAGATGTCAAAAATAAATTGGACCCACACACCTGAATGACATGAAACTAAAAGGGTTGTATGAATAGAGCTAACTGGATTTTCATTAAGAGAAGCAATGAACTGAGTTGTCTCCTTAACTGTGTTAACTCTGACTAACTGGATTGTGTTTGATCCCTGTGACAAAGTCCATTCCTTCATCACCACCAGCTCACTTCCTGGGGATTGAGGCTGAACCAGACTGCGACCTTGATGTTACAGGAGGCTGGAATCCAAATGACTATCTGTGCCATTGCTAAAACTGCTTATCTGCAGTTTGGGTGTCGACACTCTTCCACTGTCTTGGTTGAACTGCTGAAACAGCTGACCATACCTTTGTTGCCTCTAGATTTGATTTGGTCTAACGTAGTCCTGGCTGGCCTCCCCATTCTGCCATATGTCAAATTGGGACATGAGGCAATACAAAGTTGTGCTGCTGAAAACTCTGAGTCTTATTCATCAGCACCCCTATGCTCTTTGGCTCTGGTTAAACAAAAACTGTTTTCAACATCTATTCCTTGTTTTCAAATTGCCTCCGTTTTTTGCCCTTCCCTGCCTATCATCTCCTCCAATTACAAACCTTCCCATATGTGGTGTTCTAATTATGGGCTTGTCTGTATTCTCTCTTTTTCTTTAATTGCTCTGTCATTGGTGACGACTACTTCAGCTGCTTGAGCCCCTGGAATTTGTTCTGGAATTTCCTCCCCAAACATTTGCGCCTCAGTTTGTTCTTCTGTACGCTGTTTCCTTAACATTTGTGAATTTTAACCAAGCTCTCAAGCACATGCCTAATTTCTCTTTGTGCAAGTGATAATATATTTTCGTTTATAACGTTGCTCAAAAGCTATCCTGTTGGCGATAATATGTTCGAATAGACCTGTCAAATTTTATTTGGCAATTTATATATTGACTGACTCACCTTCTGACATTTTACTATGTTATAAATGCGATTTAAACATCAGGTACAGAAAGGAGAAAATTATTGCAGCTGCTGGAATACACTTAAACTGCACTTTCAGCAGCTTTGGCACTCGGCCCCACCATTGCATTAATGCTGTTCCTTCCACACAATACATCAGCTCTGATGAAGGGACATCTAGACCCAACGTTAGTTTGCTCCTTCTCCATAGATGTTGTCTGACCCGCTGTGATTTCCAGCATTTTTTTAGTTTTCAGTTACAGATACTGAGATATCTTTTGTACCTGAGGCAAAATGCACCAGGTTTGCAATGAGTGGGCAACATAGAATTTAAGTGTGGAAGTTCTTAATCGTTTTCTTACAGAACTAGTGTACTCAATTGTAGGTGATTTTTTGGTATAGCTTGGTCAACTGTCAGACAGTTGTAGGAATTTTGAGCTCACTGCATCAGTTTGCTCTGTTAGCTGGTATTTGCCAATGAGTGGTTAGCTACGATATATAAATTTAGCTCCCTCTACTGGCACAAACTGTACGGTTCCAATTGGGTGAATCTTTGGTCAGTTCTTATTCTGCTTGAGCAAATCAAAATTTTCGTTGGCAGACTTGACAACTTAGTTCTGTCACATCTTCGATATCTGTCTAATCTGTTTCAATTTTGAAGGAAATCGCTTCATTTTCTGTTATCCATTCGTCCCTAACATTCAGGAGATTTTGGAGTACACCACAAGACTCATACGACCGCTGGCCATTAGAGTGGCACACAAACCCATGTCAAGCCTGCAACAACTGCTCACCCGAACTAAAGACCCTCTCCCCGTCATGGACAGGACCAATGTCATCTACAAGATCCCCTGCAGAGACTGCGAGAAACATCACATCAGAGAAACAGGAAGGAAACTAACAACGAGAGTACATGAACACCAACTGGCTACAAAAAGACACGACCAATACTCACTCATCTCAATCCACGTGGGCAAGGAGAGCCACGACTTCGACAGGGACAACACCAAGATCCTGGGACAGGCGAGGCAGAGACAAGCACGAGAATTCCTGGAAGCATGGCACTCCACGAAGCATGCTATTAGTAAACACATTGAACTCGACCCCATATACATTCCATTACGAAGGAAAACCGGAAGTGAGGCAATCCATCTCAACGGACCAGAGTTTAAAAACCAGGCGAGAAAACACACCGATGCTTCATCGGAGGCTGCACTGAGGATGTTACCAAGCACGGTAACGAAACGTCTGCAAAACAACAAACCAGCTCGGCGAGCCGACCAACCTCATTTCAGGAGGTTTTTCTTCAATGTATTTATTGTTTGAATCAAAATGCTTGATATTTTAATAGAAATGTTCCTGCCAGAGGTTTAGTTGCATCATGCACTTAAGTGAGCAGATTAATTTGCAAGTAATGTTGTTTCCGTGATAGACAGTCATTCAGTCCTCCAGGAGTCTCTTTTATTTAGACAAGTTGGCCCTCCTTTGCTAACGTTGGGTAGCTCAGTATCTCTGTTTACTTTTATATTGTATTGATAATGTCTCTTTATTTTTCTTGTTGTTCAGGATGTTTATATTTATTTTCATTTTGTCCTTCTCTACTTTTCCAACTCTTGGAAGCTGATTCCCCTCATTATTGTTTCCCTTGAAGCCCACAAAGTGTGTGGTATTGGATTATCGCTTAGAAAATATGCCTGAGTATTCGATAATCCTAACGTCATGTGTGGTGTTATGGTTTTGTGCTCAAAGCCATTTTAGGATTTTTTTTTTAAGGTACTTCATGAATTGATCAACCAGGTGTTTTAAGAGAAGTCGTAATTTCTCTGATTAATTCTTACTCCTTTCCCTTCCGACCCAGCCACGAAGCTATAGTAAGTCATTTGAACAATATTTTCCATACCATCTCAGTTTTGATTTTAAAATCTGTTTCCCGTCTAAATGCAATTTGGATCAAAGTTCTCAAGGCCAAAATTAATGGCTTAATGTACTGCATCTTAATAGCTGCGACTTGCCCATGCTTGCCATTTCAGTATGGTTCTGAGAGTATTTATTTCGCTTTGTGTTAACTAATCCAGTTTCGGGTGTGAATGAGTTATGTATATTCCATTCAAGAATGCTAATGATGACAGCAGGAATAAATATCTTGCTAGTTTAATTTTATGCATCTGTTGAGCACCGTAGTTTGTTCCTTAATTCCAGACTCTCTTGTTGATATCATGAAGTACTTCTCAGATGAGCAATTGTCGTAAATACAATCAAATTAAAATCCCAACAATATCATGTTTTATTTTCGTCAACCTTCCAAAACACAGTTTAAAAGTACAGGATTCTGAATTTTTTCAGTTTTCTTCACTTAGGTGGAACTGCTGCTCGTTTTACAACGTTAATTCTTACAGTTCTAAGTTCTGCCATTTTTTTAAAACAAAAAGCTGTTCTCTTTCATGTTCCTCAGATGAAGTAATTGCAATGTAGTAGGTAGTCATAATGATCAAGGGAAAAGGTGTCCCTTGGAACTGAAAACATAGAATTTTTACAATTAGGAAGATGTGAGGTAAATCTGGGTGGTGACAGAGGTTTTTATTGAAAAACCGATTGAATGGCCTTCCATATAATGGTGGAAACATGTAAGGAACAATGAGGTGTTGTATCTTTGTGAATGAATGGACTTCCTCAACTTAAGCAGGACATGACAGTAGATAGTAATATAATGAGGACATTTATGTGCTCAGATGGTATTGTGAGAGCAAAGAATCTGCGTAGATGAATATGATGTTAGAGGACATGGGTGTTAGTTGACTGTTTTTTTGGACAACTTGGTTTTGAACAGAGCAGAAAAATTTTTTTTTTTCCAAAACACAGCTTTGAACTTCATGCCAAAATTTTGAACAGACTACTCTTGTGCATAATTTTTAATCGGTCTGAAGTAAAACTACTCCTTTATTACTGGGTTAGGGATGGAGGATAAAGTTGAGCAATAACTAAATCATCAAAGGACAACTTGCTGTCTAAATATACTGTTTTACTATTTTGCTTTAGTTGTGGAAAATCTTTCTGATGCAGCATATGTGATAGCAGATGTATGCTATTTATCGACTGCAGCAAAACTGATGGCAGACCAAGTCTAAATATGAGCGAGCACTTCCTGTCTATCTTTTGCAATTTCACGATTGCTGACTTCTTCAAAACCAAATAGTGTAGTTAAGTCAGAAATTGTTTTGTGTTGCATTTTGCACAGCCTACCTCTTCATGTTAAATCAGCGTTACACTTTGTGATATGTATGTAAGTATAAAATAACTTCCACAAATTGCAGTTAACCTGTTATGATTGTTATCACCAGTTCATCCATAAACATTGTGTTGTGCGAAAGGAGCTCTTAATTCTTGCTTGTAGTATCACTACCTCTACCCCTGCCCCTCTGTCTCATGCTCGGACTTCCTTCTGTTCTTATATTTAAATCACTCCATGACTTTGCACAATTTGTAACATTCTGCAGCTTTCTACAAGCTTGGTGTTTCTGAAATGCTAATATCTTCCACATTTTCCAAGTGCTTTCCTCCCGGACATGGCAGCACCTTTATTCTCTAAACACTGGAGTTAACTCCTCAAAGCTTTGGTCTTTGACTGTCCGGTGTTCTGTTAAGACCGTCCTCAGCATCAGACTATTTGATCAGTTTTTGCCCCCTTTACCATCAAGCCACAATATTTCCATTCTTTTTGCTCTGTTTAAAACGAACTTGCAACTTTAAATCATTCCTTGCCTTTTGGTTCTTCATTTTCCACCTGTATCTTTTGACTATTTGTTTATAAGAATCAGTTGCTTTAATAAGGGACTCAGTAGATGGTGAAGTATTTTAAAATAGCTAAATGGCAAATCCAGACATTTGACTATTTATTTAGGCACAGGACAAAGTAAATTTTTCTGAATTTGGAGTGCTTGAGAGAGATTATCCTAATGCCCTTTATCACACCCTGATCTCTGCACATCCTCCTTTTTAGTTTATACTGAGTGGTGGACAAAATAAATAATATTTGAATCAGGCCTTACTTTGAGTATCGTAAGTGCAGACTACGTAGGAGCAGAAGAAGGCTATTCACCACATTGAGTCTGCTCTGCATTCAGTGAGATCATGGCTGATCTGAAAATCCTCAACTACCTTCCTGCCTTTGCCCACGGGCCTTGATTTCCTTCCTGGTTAAAAACCTATCTGCACTTTAAATATACAGAATTGTTCTTGACAGCCCTCTGTAGTAAAGAAATGAAATTCCTCCTCAGTTCTCTTAAAAGTGCAACACCTTACTTTGAATTTCTGTGTCTGGTTCTTGAGTCTCCAAAGAAGGAAATACCTTTCCACATCTAACCTGTGAAGTCCCCTGAGAATCTTGAAGATTTCAAGAAGATTGCCTTTCATTCGAAACTTGAATGAGTACAGGACCAAAGTACTCAACCGCTCCTCATCAGGCAGTCCCTTCATGACAGGTATCAGCCCAGTGAGCCTTGAGTGGACTGCTACCAATGCCAGTGTATCTTCCCTTAGATAAGGGGCCCAAAAACTGTTCACAGTAGTACAGCAGTTATCTGACTTGTGCCTTGTTGTAGTTTGAGCAAGACTTCCCTGTTGTATGATTTTCTTTTGAAAATACCATTTATCTTCCCTATTACTTGTTGAAGTTCTATGCTAGCTTTTGGCACATTATGCCTGGGGCCACTCTCAATTCCCACTGTTCTGCGAAGATTTAGTCTGAAGTCAGCCACCTACGCATTTTTGGTCAGATAGCAGTGACAACTTGATAGCAAGTGCCTAGATTTCAACAGTATAACGCATGTCCTTGTATGGTATCATAATCTTTGAATGTTCCAATCCATCAGCCAAAGGCTCCAATCACCATGTAAAAAAAATCAGAGTGCCTCAGGAAGGCAGTACCGTTCTTAGAATGAACACTATCAACATATCGTAACTTAAACGAGGTGGTGCCATGGTCTACTGGGTTAAACCATCTGCTTTATAAAAAGGAGATTCTAAATTTGAATCTAAGAAGCAGTCAAATCTTTTAATGACAGGACAACGCACTCGTGTTGATATATAATTGGGGCTTGTGGCACAATAGTAGTATCCCTACCTCTGGGTCAGGTTTCCCAGGCTGACCGACTTCATAATATTTCCACTCGGGTTTATTGAAAATAATCACCACACCATAACAGTTGCATCACCATTTTGTGTGTTTGTCATGCCTATTCTGTGCCACATTTTGTTTGGCTTTGTCTGCTAAAGGCAAAACAACTTCAAATTCTAGGACAAGAAATTTGTCTTTGCATCCAATATGCGTGATCCTCTCCAGCAATAAGTGTCCTTGCATGCACTTTCTACTGTGCTGTTGTAAGATTATTGCTTGTTCCAAGATGCCAGGTTAGTGTTGAAATCAAACCATCATGTCCATGTGGTGTCTTATTCCAAAGCTCCGTATTTTGATGCTTTCATTGCTCGAGGGATGGAGTTCAGAAACAGGGAGGCTATGCTGCAGCTGTATAGGGTCCTGGTGAGGGCACACCTGGAGTACTGTGTGCAGTTTTGGTCTCCTTACTTGAGAAGAGATATACTAGCACTGGAGGGGGTGCAGAGGAGATTCACTTAGTTGATTCCGGAGTTGAGAGGGTTGGATTATGAGGAGAGACTGAGTAGGCTGGGATTATATTCGTTGGAATTCAGAGGAATGAGGGGAGATCTTATGGAAACATATAAGATTATGAAGGGAATAGATAAGGTGGAGGCAGGGAGGTTGTTTCTGCTAGCAGGTGAAACTAGGACTCGAGGGCATCGCCTCAAAATAAAGGGAAGCAGATGTAGGACCGAGGTCAGGAGGAACTTCTTCACCCAAAGGGTTGTGAATCTGTGGAATTCCCTGCCCAGTGAAGTGGTTGAAGCTACCTCACTGAATGTTTTTAAGGCAAGGCCAGATAAATTTTTGAACAGTAAAGGAATTAAGGGTTATGGTGAGTGGGCGGGTAAGTGGAGCTGAGTCTCAAAAAGATCAGCCATGATCTTCTTAAATGGCAGGGCAGGCTCGAGGGGCCAGATGGCCTGCTCCTGCTCCTAGTTCTTGTGTTCTTATGTTCCTCCCTTGTATGATTAAAAATCCAGTGTGCTGTAGACTTGGACATAATTCTTTACCAAAAAAAAAGCTCACTGTTACACATCAGGCAGTGTCATAGAGTAATATAGCATGGAAACAGGGCCTTTGGCCCAAACTGGTCCATGCTGACCATGGTGCCCACTCAGCTAGTTCCAATTGCCCGCATTTGGTCCATATCCCTCTAAACCTTTCCCATCCATGTACCTTTCGAAATTGTTTTTAAATGGTGCTCTTGTACCAGCCTCAACCACTTTCTCTGGCAGCCCACTCCATATCGCTGCACTCTCCGTGTGAAGAAGTTGCCCCTCAGGTCCTTCTTAAATCCCTTCCCCTCTCACCTTAAACCTATGCCCTCTAGTTTTCAATTCCCCATCCTACCCATGTACCTCATGATTTTAGACACCTCAATAAGGCCATCCCTCATTATCCTACATTCGAAGTATTAAAGTCCTATCTTGGCCAACCTCCCCCTATAACTCAGACCTACTAGTCCTGACAATATCCTTGTAAATCATCTTCGCACACTTTCCAGTTTGACTATGTCTTTTCCCTAAGGGTGACCAAAACTACACACGATATTCCAAGTACCTCACCAATGACTTATAACTGTAACATAATGTCCCAACTCCAAGACTCCGTGTCTTCACTGATGAAGGCCAGCATGCCAAATGCCTTCTTCCCCACCCTGTCTACCTGTGACATTGCTTTCAACGAACCATGTACTTGTATTCCTCGGTCCCTCTGTTCCACAACACTCCTCAGGACGTTACCATTTACTGTATAAGTTTTACCTTGCTTTGATTTTCCAGTTAGCCGAATTGAATTGCATTTGCCAATCCTCAGCCCACTTTCCCATCTGATCAAGATCCCTCTAATTTTTGATAACCTTCCTTACTATCAACAATACCTCCTAATTTTGTGTCATCCGCAAACTTAGTAATCATGCCGTGTACATTCATATCCAGATCATTTCATGTAAATAACAAATAACAAATGTTCCAGCACTAACCCCTGTGGCACACCATTAGTCACAGGCCTCCAGTCCTAGAAACAACCTTCAACCCATCACTCTCTGCTTCCTACCATCAAGTCAGTTTTGAATCCAATTAGCTCGCTCTCCCTGGATCCCCTGCGACCTAACCTTCATGATGACCCTGCTGTGCAGGACTTTGTCAAAGGCCTTGCTGAAGTCCATCTAGACAACATCCTGCACGCAAATCCATGCTGACTATCCCTAATCGGACCTTGACTGTCCAAATGATGGTTGATCCTGTCCCTCTCCAATAACTTGCCTATCACTGATATCAGGCTCACAGGCCTGTAGTTCCCTGGCTTGTCTTTGCTACATTTCTTAAACAATGGAACAACATTAGCCCCCCTCCACTCCTCCGGAATTTCTCAGTGGCTAAAGATGAAGCAAAAATCTATGCAATGGCCTCTGCAATTTCTTCCCTTGCCTCCCACAACATCCAAGGATGGATTTGATCAGGCCCAGGGGATTTATTCACCTTAATGCACTTTAAGGCTGCAGACCCCTCCTCTCTGGTAATGTGTGTTGTCCAAAACGTCCCCACTTGTTTGCCTTATTTCCTTAGCATCCATGATTCCCTCCTCAGTAAACACCGAGGAGAAATATTATTAAAAATCTCCTCCATCTCTTGTGGCTCCATAGATGGACGGCCGTGTTAATCTTTGAGGGGACCTATCTCTCCCAAACCACCCTCTTACTCTTAATATAGCTATAAAACTTCTTGGGATTATCTTTTTTAACCTTATCTGCCTGACCCATCTCATAATCCTCTTTTTGCGCTTCTGATTTCCCTCTTGAGCATGTTCCTCCACTTTTTGTAGTCATTTAGGGATTCACTTAGCTTAAACCCAATGTATGCCTCCTTTTTCCTGACCAGAGCCTTAATATTCCTTGTCAGCCTGGGATCCCTAAACCTGCCAGCTTTTCCCTTCACCCTAACGTGGGCACTGTCTCTATTCTTGATATCACCCTTCCAAAGGCCTCCCATTTGCCAGTTATTCCTTCAAACAGACTCAGCCAATTGACTGCTGCTCGATAGTTGATAGAATCCCTACAGTGTGGAAACAGGCCCTTCGGCCCAACAAGTCCACACCGACCCACAAAGAGTATCCCACATACACCTACCTAATCTACGCGTTGCTGAACACTATGGGCAATTTATTATGGCAAATTCACCTAGTCTGCACATCTTGAGACTGTGGGAGGAAACCGCAGCACCCGGAGGAAACCCACGCAGACATGGGGAGAATGTGCAAACTCCACACAGACAGTCACCCGAAGGTGGAATCAAACCCAGGTCCCTGGCACTGTGAGGTAGCAGTGCTCACCACTGAGCCACCGTGCCACCCCTCATTTTAGATCCTGTCTAATGGCCGCAAAATTGGCCCTGCTCCAGTTCAGCACCTTAACCTATGGACCTGTCCTATCTTTTCCCATAACTGTGTTAAAACTGAGAGAGTTATGGTCATTGGACACAAAGTGCTCTCCGGCTGACACTTCAATCACTTGCCTGACCTCGTTTCCTAAGAGGAGGTCCAGTGTTGTACCTTCCAATTTGGACCTCTACATATTGAGTTAGGAATCTTTCTTGGACAGAGGGTGTTACCTTGGCTGTGTTCTAGGAGGCAGTCACAACCCTTCTATTGACTATCTCACATTTGGTCAGTTGTCAGGGACAAGGATGCTGTGCCTATGAGTGTGGCAGGTAGTGCTGAAGGAGCCTCAGCCCTTGAGCCTGACTAACAGATTTGAGATGCCTACTCCTTGTGTGGACAAGAGCAGGAACTGTCAGGAAGATCAGCAAACTGGCCGTAATACCCTGGTACAAGGCACCATTCAAGACGGGGGAGAAAAGAGAACTGTAGTCGCAATCAAGATAGTACGGTCAGGGGAATAGACGCATTCTTTGTGGCCCAGATTGGAAGTCCTAAAGTTTGTGTTGCCTGCTGGTGCCTGGGTTCAGGATACTTAATCTGGGCTGCAGAGGATCTTGGAGTGCAAGGGGAAAAATCCAGTTGTTGTGGTCCATGTAGGTACCAACAATGTAGGTGGAAAGAGGAAAGAAGTTCTGCTGAGGAAATCTGAGCAGCTAAGGGCTGAATTGAAAAGCAGAACAAAAAGGTGGTAATCTCCAGATTGTTACCAAGCTACGAGCAAATTGGCATAGAGTCAACAAGATTAAAGAGGTAAATGTATGACCCAAAAATTGATGTGGGAGAAACTCATTTGAGCTCATGGAATATTGGCACCAGTACTGGGGAAAAAGGAGCTGTTCTGAAGAGATAGGCTCCACCTGAATCAGATTGGGACCACGGTCTTGACAAATTGCATAACCAAGACTTGTAGGTCACACTTAATACTTTGTGGCTGGGGGAGTTTTAAACTAAATAGTTCATGGGGCTAACTATGATGATGAATTTGTAGGGTGTTTGGGAAAGTTTCCTGGAGTAGTATGTCATGGAGTCAGCTAGAGAGCAGGCTTTCTTAGACCTGCTAAGAGGTAATGAGGCACGTTTAGTAAGTGACTTCTGAGTAAAAGTTCCTCTGGGAAGTAGTGATCATAACATGATAGAAGTTAATATTCAGTTTGAGTGAGAAACTTGGATTGGAAACAGTTACGTTTCACTTAAATGAGGGTAGAGTTAGCTGAAGTGAACTGGATGGATAGATTAGCAGGAGTGATGGTAAGCAAGCAGTGGCAGACATGTAAGGAAGAATTCATGACTGCCTGCAAAAATACATTCCAGTAAGATAAACCAACCCTGGCTAACCAAAACAGTTAAGGAGAGTATTAAGTGTTAACTAAGAGGGAATATAAAAACTGACAATAGGAGCTTCTTCAAATATATAGAAAGGAAGACAGAGGTCAAAGTGAGCACAGGCAGTTGAGAAAAATGAATATGGGGAGAATGTTTTAGAAACAGGAAATGAAAGAGGAGTTAAACAGATCTTTTGCGTTAGTCTTTATGCTGGAAGATACTTTGAACATACCATTAAATCTTATTGAAAGGTAATTGATCTGAAACATTAACTGTGTTTCTCTCTTCATGGATACCACTTGATCTGTTCAGTATTTCGAACATTTTTGTTTTTTATTTAAATGTCCACTTGTGGATTTACAGTGCAATCCAAAGATCTGAATGGTGCACAAGTTGTGAGTCATGGCAGGACTTTGTATCTCTGATTTCATCAGTGAGGTGGAGTTGTAATTTACTACCTGTTGCATAACACACTGTATCTAATGAATCAGCTAATACTTCGTAATCTATTTCAGGCATCTGCTGACTAGTTAAACTTGAAGGAAGCATGGCTCAGTTTCCGACAGCTTTTGGAGGTGAGTACTTTGCAGATTATTAACTGTCGTTTTAATTGTTACTGTGGGTTTTTAAATGTTAATATTGCCTGATTTCTTTGTTAAGTAATGTTGTTTGATATTCCTTGTTGCACCCAGCTGTCAGGAAGGTCTGTTGCCAGCCTCCATTCGGAGCTTGTTCTTCTTAGTCACATAAGTAGGCAGTGTACTCAGTTTTTTTCCCTCCTTCTGGAAAAGTTGTCCCTCAAAGCTGTTTGACTGATGAGAACCTTGAAGTTAACTTGAGTAGTCTTTTGAGGTGGGACAGCTTGCGCGTTCAATCCCTGCAATTTAAACAGTCGGTGTGCAGCCCAGTCCTAGAACTACAGTGCATGCTGCTGTTGGTCTGAACTGGATGCCAAGGGCTTCGAAAGTGTAGGTCGGGATAATTCTTTTCATGTTCCTTGCAATAGGAAGTAATAGCCTCTTGTTATTGCTTATCCACAGTGAAACCATTGAGCTGGTATCTTATCAGTGTAGAGATTGTTAATCCTTTATTGTGTAGCAACTTTGGTGTTACAGTATATTGTGCTGTTGAAGCTTATTAAACTAGTCTTAGCGTGACATCTGATCACACAGTAACTGCAACTTCAGTATTTTTAAAAATTTTTCAGAAAATGTGCATGCTACTGACTGGGCCAGCATTTAATGTTCATCCCTCATTCACCTTGAGAAGGTGGTGATGAGCTGCCTGTCTGAACTGCTGCAGTTTGTGATGTAGTGATACCCAGAGTTCTGTCAGCATAGCTTTCAAGAACTTGGACTTTGAAATAGTTCCAAGTCAGGATCGCACTTGGCTTTGTAGAGAGTTTGCAGGTGTTGATGGTGTTTCCGTGCATCTTTTGCCCATGTTCTAGGTTGTAGCTTGTGGGGTTTTTTATTTACTCGTAGTACGTGGATGTCATTGGCTGCCCAGCATAAATTCATGTTCCTAGTTACGTTTGTTCGGCCATTTCAGAGGACAGTTAAGAGTCAACCACATGGCTGTAGGTCTGGAGTCACAAGTAGGCCAGATCAGGTGACGACTGCAGATTTCCTACCCTGAAGGACCTTTGTGAGCTAGATGGGCTTTTCTGACAATCGGCAATGATTTCATGACCATCAGTAGGTTGTTAATTCCAGAGTGTTTTTTAATTGAATTCAAATTCCACCATCTGCCATGGTGGGATTTGAACCTGGGTCCCAGAACATGAGTTGGATTCTGGATTAATAATCTGGCAATTAATACTACTAGGCCATTATCTTGTCGTTTTTGGAAGATCTTAATGGAGGAGCCTTGGTGAGTTGCTGTAGTGTATCATGTAGATGATCTGCACACCAATGCTGTGTGTCAGTATTAGAGTGTGAAGGTATGTCTAAAGGTTTGACCATAACAAAATGACCCAAGATGCCTGTCAGGAGCATTGTGAAATGAAGTGTGACACAATCACATAAGGAAATATTAGATCAGATGACCATACGTATGAATTGGGAGCAGAAATTGCTTAGTTGGACATTGAGCCTGTTATGCCATTCAATAAGATCACAGCTGATTTTTTGTGTTCTGAATTCCACATTCCACATTCCCATCAACCTCCTTTGATTCCCCTCTTAACAAGACTATTAATCACCTTTTGTCTTAAAAATATTCAACGACCTGATCTCCAGCACGTTGAGGCAATGTTCCAAGGTTGCACAAAACATAGCAAAATTTCTCCTCATTTCTGTCCTCGGAGAGAGACTCCTCATTTTTAAATAGCAGCCCCGAGATATGGAATTGCATGTGAGGATTTTTCAGGATCTTGTTAACTTCAACCAAGTTGCCCCTTAATGCACGAAACTCAAGTGGAAGTAAGCCAAGTCTATCCAACACTTCCTCACAAGACACCAGCTTATTCCAGATATCAATACGGTAAACCTTCTCACTGCTGCCTCACAGTGCCAGGGATCCAGGTTTGATTGTAGTCTTGGGCGACTGGCTGTGTGGAGTTTGCACAATCTTCTGGTGTCTGCGTGGGTTTCCTCCCACAGTCCAAAGATGTGCAAGTGAGGTAGATTGGCTATGCTAAATTGCCCATGGTGTCTAGGCTGCAAAATGCAGGGGTGGGATTGGGGGTGAGTCTAGATGAGATGGTCTTCAGAGGGTCGGTGTGGACTCTGGGCCAAATGTTTCCACACTGTAGGGAATCTATAATTCCAACTGCCTCCAGTGCATGTCAGGCTCCTTGTTAACAAAGAAACCAAAAGCCTCATGCAGTGTTTGAGATGTGGTCTCACCAATGACTTGTATAACTGATGCAGAATATCCTCACTTTTATGTTCGATTGCACTCTTCATAAAGGATGGCATTCCATGAGCCTTAATTTAACTTAGTCTCATGTATTTGAACACTTAGATCCCTCTTCACCAGGAAATTCTGGTCAGTCTTCATTTCAGTAATTTTTTTTTTTTTTGTTTGTTTGTTCTTCCTTCCTTTCAAAGCGAACAACTTCACAATTTTCCACATTGTACTCCTTCTGCCTGGTATTTGCCAGCGCATTGAACCTATGTGTAACCGCATTCTCCTTGTGTGATCTTCACAATGATTTTGTCACCTATCTTTGTGTCATCTGCAAATTTAGCTTCCAAGCCTTGGCTCCCCTCATCTAAATTATTCATGTAAATTGTGGAAATCTGAGGCCTCTGGACAGACCCCTGCTGGACTGGTCACATTCTGTCAATAAAGACAAGACCCATTTCTGCATCCTGTATTCTGCCAGCTAGCCAATCTTTGATCTCTGTGAATATGTATCCCCAAAACATGAATTTCTACTTCAAACAAATTCTGTGGGATTTTGTCAAATGCTTTCTGGAAATTAAAGTACAGTAAGACCCCGCAGACTCTTCAACCAGTGTACACAATATTAATTTACCCAGGTACCTTGGCACATACTGGGGAAGGACTATGTAGCACGAGTTTGCAGTCACTGAACCTGCAACTTGATTTGAAGACAATGAAGGTTAAGAATTACGCTTTACACTTTTAACAACTATTTCTAACTATCTGAATCTTTAGAAAGTTAAAATACTTCACAGATCCTCATAACATTTGCTGGTCTGTTAAATTGTTCGGTCTGTCCCTCTCTTCATGGACTAATTCTCTCTGGTGGTCGGAGGACGAGCTGCTCTGGTCACTGCTGAATCTTGACATAACTCTCGGTAGGCTGGGGAGTGGGGTACCCTGGGTCCTGCGGTGTTGTTCTTATACCCTCCTGGCTACCTTCTGGAACTTTCCAAGGACTTGACCAATCAGAGGTATCAAATTAATTGGGTTTATCACGTTGAAATACTGGTAATGGATTTCAATGGCTTGCTTAACAGCGACCCCTTCGATGTGTCTGCTCATGGGCCTGGGTGTCTGGTTTCATCCCAGAATATACACCTGTTCTTTGTCTTACTGAGGCATATCTGCCCCATGCATCTCGTATTGTTTGTCAGGAAGGGTTGAATCGCCTTCTCACACTTTGTAATGTGTTCTGGTGCCTCTGGAGTTTCAATTATCCAGGCTTGGATCTTGCAGAGACTTGTCCATGGGCAGAATTGTTTCTTGCGTAGGTCTTGGCTCAGGCATGCCCAGCATGCCTTGCTTTTTAGCCAATTTTGATGCCCTGTTTATTTCAGTTGCTTTGCCTGTATTTCTGGCCTCCCTCCTTAATGATTTTTATTTCACTTGAACACTCGCAGGCTGACACACGGGACTTTTCCAGAAATCAGGTTATTTTAAAAAATGACCAATATATCTGTCACCTCTTTGAAGACCCTAGGATGAGGTTCATCTGGACCCAGAGACTTGTTAGCCTGTTGCTTCAGTAGTTTACTCAGTAGCACTTGCAAATGGATTGTAATTGGCCATCTTCGTCTCTCCCTTCCACCATCTGATTTACAGGTGTAGCTAGGATGTTTTCTCTATCTTCGTAGTGAAGACAGAAGCAACGTATTTGTTGAATTCACCTGCAATTTTCTCCTTCAAGGAAAAGAGCAAGTAGAAATTCTTGTTGTCTATTTGTCAATTACTCATCTTCCTCACTCTTAATGTTTCTCCTGATTAATTTTTTCTGTCAATCTCTGACATTCTTTGTTCTGACCAATCATCTCACCTGCTACTCATCATTGTGCAGTTAATGCTTCTTCAAAAAGTTTGATCTTTTCTTTGAATACACTTCAGGTGGTGGATCTTTCCCTTTGGAGTTTTCTATATTGTAGGAATATACTCAAAGTATTCTGAAATGTCCTGTTAAATGGCTACCACTGCTTCTGTATTGATGTCTCCCTGTGTCTCGTATCCCAGTTCCCTTCAATTGGCTCAGTTTTCATGCCATATATTGCCCCTTATTTTAGTTTAAAGCACTAGTCTTAAACCCACTCTTCTCCCTTTGACACTGGATATATGATTCCAATTATGTTGTCTTCATTCCATCTCGTGGTGCCTTTACTTAGAGGTCATGAATTAATCCTGCCGTGTTACACAATACCAAGTCAAGTGTAAACTGCTTTTTGGACACTTCCAAAATGTATTGCTCTAAGTAACATTCTCGAACACAGAATTCTTCACCACTGCTAATCCACTTACTCTTGTTACTACACTTGGAGGGCCTGTAGACCACACCGCCTAGTGTTGCCTTGCCCTGCTATTTCTTATCTCTGTCTAATCCATTTGTGCATCCTGACCACCTGAACCAAGATTATTTGTAAATAATGCACGAAAACTATAACTTGATTAACAATGTTTACCCCTTCACCAAAATGGAGCTTCCTGTTTTTCTTAATGATCACATTCTCGTACAGCATAGAGCAGTACAGCAGAGGAACGGGGCCTTTGCCTACCATCTCTGTGCCAACCATGGTGCCGTTCCAACGTAATCCCAATTGCCTGCATGTCCATATCCCCCTCTTCCCTGACTGTACATGTGTGTGCCTAACTGCCGCTTAAACATGGCTATCATATCACCTTCTACCACCTCCCATGTCAGTGTGTTCCAAGCACCTACCATCCTCTGTTTTCAAAAAAACTTGCCTTGCACATTGTCTTTAAACTTCCCCCATCACCTTAAAACTGTGTTCCCAAGTGTTTGATATTTTACCCTGGGGGAGAAGATACTTCACCCTATCCGCCTGATTCATGCACTTCCTAAGTTTATAGCTTTCTTCTCCCCTACCTCTGCAACAGGTGGGAGTTGAACCTGAACCACCTGGTTCAAAGTTAGGGACACTACTACTGCATCACAGCCCTTCCTAGAGATACTGCAATACTAGCTCAATGCATGGACGTCATTTTATATACTTCTATCAGGTCATCCCGAAGCCTCTGATGCTGTGGTGAAAACAGTCTTAGTTTGTCCAATCTGTCCTTTTATAGCTATTACACTCCAATCCAGGCAATGTCCTGGTAAACCTCCTTTGCATCCTCTCTAAAGCCTCCCCATCTTTCTTATAGTGTGACAACCAGAGCTACATATAACACTGAAAATGTGTCCTAACGAAAGTCTTACATAGCTACAACATGACTTGTCAACTTTTATACTCACTACCCTGACAAGCATTCTGTACACCACCTTTATCACCTTATCCATGTGTGTTGCCACTTTCAGGGAGCTATGGACTTAAACCCCAAGATCCTACTGTATGTCAATGCTTGTAGAGCTCCTGCCATTTACTGTATACTTCGTGCATTTGACCTCCCAACACGCATCACCTCACACTTGTCTGGATTAAATGCCACTTCAGTGCCAAACTTTTAACTGCTCTATATCTTGCTGTATCTTTTGGCTACCTTCCCCACTGTCTGTAACTCCACAAATTTTTGTGTCATCTGCAAACTTACCAATGAGACCACCTACATTTTCATCCAAATCATTTATATATCCCGTGCGTGTGTGTGCGTGTGTCTGTATCTCTCATATTCTATAATATAACACACAGAAACAACAGAGGTTCCAGCAATGATCCTTGTTGAACCTTCAGTCAGAAAAATCACCCCTCCATAACTACCCTCTGACTTCTCTGGTCAAGCCAATTTTCTATCCAACTTAGCAATTCACTGTGGATCCCATGCAACTTAATCTCCTTGATCAGTTTACCATGAGGCACCTTGTCAAATAATTTAGTCAAGTCCATGTAGACAGCATCCATTGCCCTACCTCATCAATCATCTTTGTCACTTCTTCAAACACTCAATCAAATTTATAAGACAAGACCTCCCTGCCACAAAGCCATGTTGACTATCCCTAATAAGTCCATTCTTTTCCAAATGCAAGTAAATCCTTTCCCTAAGAATCTTATTGAACAATTTCCCTACCACTAATGTAAGGTTCCCTGGCCTATAATTTCCTAGATTATCCCTGTTGTCCTCCTTAAATAAACAACATTCATTCTTCTGGAATCTGACTGACAAGAGGATACAAAGATCTCTGTCAAGGCCCCTTCAAACTCCTCCCTTGCCCCTGCAGTATTTTGGGATGGATCCCATCAGGCTATTATATTTTAATGTTTTTGAAGACACTCGATACTTCTTCCTGAATATCAACATGCTGTATAATATTGCTATACCCATCCCTAAACTTACCATCATCCATGCCAATGTAAAGTACTAATTAGGGACCTCACCTACTTTCTCTGGCTCCACTACATACCATTCTTGATCCTTGAGCACGTCTACTCTTTCCCCAGCTGCCCTCTTGCTCCAAAAATACTGTGAAATGCTTTAGAACTCTTCTTAATCCTAATTGCATAGGACATCTTATGGCTCTTTTAAGCCTTCCTTAAGCTTTATATTCCTCAAGGGCCTTGATTGATTTAAGTTTCCTAAACCTTACTTACGCTTCCCTTTCCTTTTTGACTAACTTCCAATATCTGTTGGCATCCAGGGTTCCTGAATCATGCCATCCTTATCCTATCTTATCACAGTCCTGAACACTTATCAACTGGTCTTTAAAAGACTCCCATATGTCTGTGGATTTACCCTCAAATAGTTGGCTCCAATACAATTTCTCCACTTCCTGCCTAACAGTATTGTAATTAGCCTTCCCTCAATTTAGCACTTTCACCCAAGGACTAGACATCCTTAACTGTAACTGTCTTAAAACTTAGAATTATGATCATTGTTCCGAAAGTACTCCCCCACTGAAACTTTGATTACCTGGGCAGGCTCACTCCCCAGTGCAAGATAGAGTGCAGCCCCTTTGCTTGTTGGACTATCTACGTAGAGTCATAGATTTATACAACATGGAAACAAAGACTTCCTGGATTCACCTTATAAAGTATGCCCTACTTAAGCCCCTGGCAGTAAAAGGAGTACCAGTCAATAGTGGAAAATTTAAAATCGCTGCGCTATAACCATTCTGCTACTTTTACATCTTTCCATGATCTGCCTACATGTCTGTTCCTCTATCTCTAGCTGATGATTGAGAACTTTATAGTATAACCCCATCACAGTGATTGTACCTTATTGCTAAATTCTACCCATATGGCCTCGTTGGATGAGCCGTCTAAGATGCCCTCTCAACGTGGCTGTGACATTCTCCTTAATCAATAATGCATCTCCCACACCCCTTTTACATCCTTCTGTATCATGCCTGAAACATCTGAACTCTGCTGGTGCTGCCTTTCTCTGAACCAAGTTTCTGTAATGGCTACAACATTGTAGTCCCAAGCTGTAAGCTCCTCTGCCTTAGCTGTTATACTCCTTGTATTTAAATAAATACACAAGACTGCCAGTCCTGCTGTGTTTATTAATCTGATCCTGCCTGTTCTTTCCATTAGACTGACTGGATTTAATGTTGACTTTGTCCTCAATCACTCTACATGCTGACCTACAGCTTTATTTCCTACCCTCCTGCTGCTTAAGTTTAAACCATCCTGCATGGAGTTAGCAAACCTCCCTGCAAAATCATTGCCCTCAATATTCAGGACCCATCCTTGTAGCTGTGCATCCGTGGTTCTGTAATGGCTACCAGATCATACTGATTTACTCGAATGAATGTCATCAGTTTGCTCACTTTCTTATGAATGCTGCAAGCATTCAACTGTAGAGCCTTTAGTTTTGTCTTTATAATCCTCTGTAAGATGTAGCCTTGACTGTTGGTCCATTCTTAGGTTTAGAACCTCTGATCTTTCCTGCTACTCTGACCCCTATTTGTCATAATTTGCAGTCCTGTCTGGACTGTACCGCTTGATTTACTGTACCTGCCCAAGCTTGTCTGTTCACTCCCATTGTTTAGTTCAAAGCCCTCTCCAAAGCATTAGAAATAGAAGCAGAAGCGGGCCAGTCAGCTTGTCAAGCTAGCTTTGCCATTCAAAAAGATCATGACTGATCTGCCCTAGACTGCAATTCCATTTTTGTACCTGCTCATTTATAGGCTTTTGACAGTGAATTGAGAGCTGTCTACTTCCTGTTGAAATACTTTGTGATATAGCCTCTGGGTAGAGAATTTCTGATACTCACTTTCCTCTGGGAAAATAAAACTTTCATTTCTCAGTTTTAAATCTGTGTCCCTTTATTCTGTTACTATTTCCTCCATTACTAGATTTGTTAGATATGCAAATAGTAGATTTGCAAAGTACAGTTTGCTAGAATACTAGTCCCAGCACAGTGCAGACCATCCCAATGATGTAGCTTCACTTTGCTCAGGACTGATGACAGTGCTGTGTGAGAGGGGTTCAGATACATAGTTCTTTGAAAGATGTGTCACAGGTAGACATTGGTTCAGGTGTTTAACACACTTGCCTTCATGGTTCAGACCAAAGAGACTAGGAATTGGGATGTCACGTTGAGGTTGTACAGGGTGTTGGTGAGGCCACTTTTAGGGTACTCTGTACAGTTCTGGTCACGCTGACGCCTTATTATTAAATTGGAGAGATTTCAGGAAAGATTTACCAGGATGTTGCCAGGACTGGCGGGTTTGAGTTACCAAGGAGCAGCTGGATAGGCTGGCATTCTTTTTCACTGAGACATGGGAGGTTGAGAGATGACCTTGTTGATGTTTATAAAATCATAAGGGGCATAGATAAGGTGAATAGCAAAGGCCTTTTCCCTAGGGTGAGGGGTTTGTGGGGGAGTTCAAAACCAGGGAGCATATTTTTAAGCTGAGAAGAGTGTTTTAAAATGGACCCAAGGGCTGACTTTTTCTCAGCGTGGTTTGTATGTAGAATGAATTACCAGAGGACGTGGTAGATTCCAGTCCGATTAGAACAGTTAAAAGACATTTGGACAAGCACGTGAATAGCTATGGTTTAGAGCAATATGGGCCATATGCAGGCAAGTGGGGCTTGTTTAGTTTAGAAACCTGGTTGTTATAGACAAGTTGGACTGAAGGGTCTGTTTCCATGCTGTATGACTCTGACTGTAACCCATTTCTCCTACACAAGTCCATTGAGTCATGTATTAATTTCACTATTTCCGTTCCTAAAAGCACGGAAAGCCAATGTTGCTCAATCTGCGATGCTGAAGCCAGAGTTTAACAATTACAGGTATCTTGGTGGATTAGGGGTCCTGAGGGGAGAGCGATATGGAGGGGCAAAGGCATAAAGTGCAATTGAAAGCAAAGATAAGGAATTGAGAAACTGATTCCTAGTCATGTAAAATTTCTTCGTGTAGGGAGTTTTGTTTGGATGTTGAAGTACTGGTGTAATTAACAGCAGAGTAATGCAAATCTCAAAATGTGTACTGTCTTTTATAAGTTTATAGGCGTAGTTACTCCTTAAAATAACTCCATTTGGAAAAATAGTGAAGTTTTATTTGAACAAAGAAAAGTCTCAATTTTCAGAGATTAGTAACATCGTTAATACTCAACAATTTCCTACTACAGCATGGATTCTTGAGTGGATAAATGCATATTGCTTAGTAGTAGCAACCATAGGTGGGGAGATGTATTAAGTGCATGGTACAAACTATGCTTCATGATGCTAATTGTGTTAAATGGTAGGAAGTTGGTATATTAAGTCAAGATAATTGTTGCATGATTGAAGCATAGGTCCTGGATATTTAATTAATTTCATGGTCCTTTTAAAAATTTTAGCCATGGTTGATTGTTCCTTTTGCTTGCATCTATAGTTACCCAGTATATCTTGTAACCACTGGGTTATATCTACTACAATGTCTGGAAGATCTTCATGTTTGGAAAATGAGATGTCAAATTAACTTGGTGGGGAGTTCCAATTTCATACTTTTACTACAAAGCTGGTGATTCAAAATTCTTGAATGAAAAGTGTGTCCAGACAGTCTCCTGTCTTTAATAGGTTAAGCGTAAAATTTGCATGTAATGAATTGAAAAGAATTTAAACATGCAACTTTCGTGGTTTCTCTTTTTATCAGCATCCACATGGGGCCTAACGTTTTTACTCTTCAGTTTGTACCTTTTTGTTGGAATACAGCTGTACACTTGATTCCAGATATCGCTGTCTGATAAAACTTCATGGAAAAT
This sequence comes from Ginglymostoma cirratum, assembly GCA_024137785.1. Taxonomy (NCBI): domain Eukaryota; kingdom Metazoa; phylum Chordata; class Chondrichthyes; order Orectolobiformes; family Ginglymostomatidae; genus Ginglymostoma; species Ginglymostoma cirratum. The sequence goes on along the minus strand of JAHRHZ010000061.1, from coordinate 12,969,045 downwards.
TCTTGTGGTTGACCTCCATGTTCATCAAGCTGATCTAGAAAAAGTACTGGGAAAGATTAAGGCAAGATGAGTTTTAAGGCATGCTGCTGGTTGCAATAATGTATTGTTGGATTTCATCCATCTGGTTGTGCTTTGCTGAAGTTTGTGATGAGTTTGTTTTTCCCACCAGATTCCCACTCGCTTTGAGTTTTAGTTCTGTTTTAGTAGAACCTAGAGGGGAAAATCATTGGTTGATAAACTGACAATTTGTTTTTTTTTTGAAACAGGGGGCCTGGATATCTGTGCCATTACCGTGGAAGAAAGAGCCAAGCATGACCAGCAGTTCCATAGTATCAAACCAGTTGGTGGACTGATTACTGGTGAGAACAAAACTACTCCGCTCTGCTCTTGTGTTATCTGTTGAATTCTAAAGAAAATGTTATTCCTTTTGATCGTTTTGTAGTCAAAAGCAGGCTGTACTACCACTACTTTAATTTGAACCTCTTCCTTCAATGTAGGGAAATGCCCTGTTGTGAATGAGAAGGTACGAGTTTAGGGAAATGAAAGTACATACTTGATGGCTTGAGCTTTGAGGAGCCTGTTGGAAGTGGTCTCAATATTAAACAAAAATAATAGTTTGATGAATCACAGTTCTGTCAAGTGGTAAGCGGGAGTCCTTGAGTAGTCTTTATTGGCTACTTAAGGACTTTAGTTTGTAGGGTGGTGAGGGGACATTTGATCGTTGAATTTCCTAAACAAATTCTGGTTGATCCAGGAAGGTGAGTATGTCATCACCCTGCATAATAGTTCAGTGCCCTTCCCACCTTCAAGCTCACTAACTCTGGGATCTCACAATTCCTGCCAGAGAGCAATAGTAAAATTGTGTTATGTCATCATAACTGAACCACAATGCTTACACGTGTTGAGAAAACGTGAGCAATGGAAAGCTGCTAAGGATGGAATCCAATTGCATCCTGAAATTTCCCTGAGGGTGGACTGAAAATCCAAAATAGTGAATGATCAGGAAGAGCTGTACAGGTATATCACCAAGGGAAGGCATAAGTAAGAAGGTGACATTGACCAAGGTCGAGTCTGTGTGAGAATCAGGAATCAGCTTAAAGGAATTCTAACAAAAGGCAACAGAAAAGTGTGTGGATGTTGGCAGTGATTTAAGGTGACTCGTGAGGCCCAGAGTTGAAAGGGGTTATGAACACAATAAAAAATTCAGAGGATCCCCAGAGTGCTGATCTTGGGTGAGGCGGTAGGGGTGGTAGAGTAGAAATAGGCAATTGGGGAGGTAGTCTCAACTTCCTCATGTAGTTTTTGTTACAATCTTAATATCCTTTTAAAGATTTTGGTGATTGTTCTTGCAACTGTCAGTTGATCGATGATTGATTGCTACCATTATATCCTTTGCTCATTTTATCACAAGAATATTTCCATTTATTGAGCAGAAATTGCCCAAAGCATTAGCCATATCTTTGTTTATCCACTTCAATAAAGGATGGATTATTCAAGTTTCTTCAAGAAACAGTTTTTGGGTTGGTTGGAAAATCATTCAAGTGTGCCATCATTCAAAGCTATCTGTAATACACGAAGTTTTTACTTTTGCAATACCAAACATAATTAATACTCAGGGTTTCCCTACCTACATTATTTTGATTTAATTACCTCCCAATACCAGGTTTTGGCTCCTTTTCAACATTGGCAAAACAAACTGAAAGGCTGACTTTGCACTTAAATAACAGGCATTGTAATTTTGCATAAGTTTGTCAATGGCTTCCTTTCATCAAACTCTGGCTTACTTTCCAGCTTGTTTGCAACTCTGCCTGTGCTGGTGACCATGAAAACGTCACATGGGAGTTGATGCAGACTTGATAAATAAAAGCAAGCTCTCAAGGTTATAAGCACTGCACTTTAAGCTGAAGTGTTGCAAGGTTGCTGAACAACTGAGGATTAGTTTTTTTTAATGCATAAGTGCCACGTGCTTTTGAGTTTTTGAGCTTTCTTTTGATACCTAGATCAAATAGAGAAAAAAACACATTCTCACCTTATTACAGAGAAACTCTTTTTTTTTTGTTGCAGTTTTCAGTTATAAATAGTACCCATACCTAGTTTAATTTTCATGCTTAACTTTCCATTCTTGTTATGGTAATGCGTTTAGTGGTGGAGGTTTTCAACGTATTAGCAGTCAGACCACATTTTAATCCAGTACGTTATCATGCTATGGTTTCCTGAACAAAAATTTGTTTCTGTGGTATTAAGTAATGCTTTCTCAGTGTTCACAAGGAAATATGCTGTATACACACTTGGAAATGAGATTTCTTATTAGTTCCCTGTAATTTTTTTTTAAACCACCTCTGCTGTGGATTGCTCACTTCCATCTTGTGTTGTGGTTTTCCTAAACTCCTTTTCTCTGTTTGAAAATTTCAGCTTTGTTTATTGGTTCTTTTTTAGAAATACCACACTAAGGATCTTTCCAAGATTTTGTGGTGATCTTCCCAACTGTTTGAAACAAAATTGTATCCCTACTCCTCCATTAGCCTTCTCCCGTTTTATTTAATAAATGGACCTTGTGTCTTAGACTTTGCTCTCTACAGTCACATCAAATCATCACATCACTGCAGTTCCTAGCCTCGCTCCCCTTTGTTTCTTTTTTAATTTAAAAAAGCATGCTGTTCAACCTTTCATGCCAATTTCTGTTCCAAACAACTCTTCACAGTTTAAAATTTATTTTTGTTCCTTTTTAATTACATTGAAATCTCACTGTGTTATTTTCTCCCCTGTTTGGGGGTTTCCTGCTTGGGTTGACACGGGGAAGTTTTTTCCTGCAGACTCCTTGTGAGCCCATACTTGAAGAGACAAAATATAATTGCAAGAAACATCTGGGAAAATTCTCTTCACTCATCTCTGAGAAAGGGGGCTTGTCTTTCGAAGAAAGGTTGAACAAATCGGGTCGACACTTCTAGGAATTTAGAAGAATGAAGGGGTCTTATTGAAACATGCGTCATCCTGAGGACACTTCATGTGTAGATATCCTTTTATGAGATGACGACTTGGGCACACAGTTTTAAGTGCAAGAGCTTTTTTGGTTGACTTGAGATTTTTTTCTTCAGGCTTAGCCTGTGGAATTCCCTTGCATAGAGGAGGTTGGGTCATTGAATTTATTTAAAGCAGAGTGAGAGATTTTTTCCAATTGACAAAGGAATCCTGGATTATGCGGTGAGAGATGGAAGAGAGCAGGCAGGAAAGTGAAGGGCTGAATGTACTTAGGCTCTCTTCTCCCTTTTATGGACTTGTTTGTGGCTTTTATTTTTGTTCTTTCACATGATGTGGGCATCACTGGTAAGGCTTGGATAACAAGGTGTAGAGCTTCTTCAAGGGTCTAGGCCTGAAACATCAGCCTTCCTGCTCCCCTGATCCTGCTTGGCCTGCTGTGCTCATCCAGCTCTACACCTTGTTATCTGAGCTTCTCCAGCATCTGCAGTTCCTACTGTCACTGGTAAGACTTCTATTTGTTGTCATAACTAACCTTGATCTGAGAGGCTTGCGATGCTATTTGAGGGTAGTTTAAGAAATCGTCGTATTGCTGTGGGTTTGAGGCCCCACGTAGCACAGGCAACTTTCCCTGCCTAAAGGATATTTGTGAACCAGCTGGGTTTTTAAAATTGATAGTTTCATGTTCACCATTACCGAGACTGGCTTTCATGTCCAGATTTTATTTATTAACTTTAAATTTCACCAACTTCTTTAGTGGAATTTGATCCTGTGCCCCCATGGGATTAGCTTGTCACTGTTGAAAGTAACAATTGAGCATGTGTTTTGAAGTACTGCATTAGAGTGTTGGAATTTGCTATGTCATGAGACTGCCCATCATCCAACCTATCTTGTGGATGGTTCGGATCTTACTGGAGTAGGGCACTTTATAACTATCCCCAACTTTGCCCTTTAGCTTGGGTTTTTTCCCCTACCCAACAAATGGCTGGAAATTAGTTAATAACTCCACAACAAGGGCAACAGAACAGGGGAATGGCTGGACCGGTGGTCATCTTAATCAATAAGATTTCATGACTTTGAAATAGACACCAATGACGCAAGTTGGAAATAGGATCAATTAGAGTCAAATCAGATACAGAAAAAGAGGGACAGCAAGATCTGGATTAGGAACCGTAGAAATGGTAAAATAAGGTCCCAGAGATTAGGGTTGTTCCCTCTCTGGGTCAGAGAGATTGATGGCAAGAACTTGAACTTTGCCTTTAGAAAGTTGACTTAAACAGTTGAATGCTAACCCCATCACAATAATTAATGCAGAAGCCTGCAATGTTGTGAAATTCTTGAAATGATTGAGCGTAACCATTTTTTAAAAACAAGACTAATGGAAACCATACAAACCACCAGCAACTTAGAATTCATTGGATATGTTTTCCTTGCCATAAGTTGCTGGACAATTTATACATTAATAATGCTGAGCTTAGTTAAACTGACTATAACATTGATAGGGAAATCTGAACTAACCTTTTACCAACATCCTACTGTAATCTCATGGCCATTAATGTCTTTTGAACAACTAAGTACAGCAATGAATCTTTCTCTTGACCATCCTGGCCTCCCCATTTCTATAACTCAGTTGTCAGTGCCAACTGCTCCATGTTCTAATAACTCATGCGCTGATAGCTCTTCAGTAATAGGGCTATGTTCTCCTGCCAGCCTTCATCTGTGAGCGACGCCCTAACTCCTTTCTGATCTGTGGGTGAGAAGCCAGCTGCAGTTTGCATTAAACCATTTTCTTGTGATTCTACTTGGAGTAGTTGAGTAGAGGAAGCCTGATAACTGAGATCGGAATTAAGTTGCATTCACTGTCTTTCAGATTTCTTTGGCATTTGTTTTGCAACATTGCAAAAGAAAGGTATAGTTGGGTAGGAAATTGCTGTATAGGATGGGAGTAAAAATTATCTCCTGTTAGAAGTTAACAATAATTTGCTAAATGTCTGTAAATTGTCATCAGATCATTTCAAAGGGAATTTGTCAACATTTTTCCAATGACTCAACGAATAGTTGTGTGTCCAGGAAAGATGGTAATATCACTGTCTTTGACATGGCCTTATCAGTGCCTCCAACTAACAGAAGCTTGAGAGAGTGGGAGAAGATGCCAGAAGAAACTGGACAATTGATTGAGGGCCACACACGTGGTGGGACTGGGAATTAGGCCGTATTGACATGCATTGAAAGGGAACAAGATAAGCGGTGAAATGAGTATCATGGAAATATCCTTGAGAAGCAATAGGAGTAGCAAGTATAAAATGGAGGAAAACTGAAAAACTTTACTGTATGTGTGCAGAAACACAAACTTTAATTCTTTCTTTGGTAATGTTGAGTAGTTCAACTCATCCTTCTGTTTAAATAGCAGCATTATTTAATTCAATTTGCAATACCTTTTAGAAATTGTGCTTTTTAAAAGATGTTCTTTTTGGATGTCTGTATTGCATGGTGTTTTACAGCACCAAAATTGGTTTCTGCTGTTCTTGCTACTTGGGAGTTCCCATCAAACTTACACCTCAATTAAATTTGTGGATTTTACTTTGTCCTTTTTCGAAGGACTAATGCATCCCAGTGTAACTAATTTATGTTGACATTGCCATTTGATAAGAATATTGGTTACGTCGAATGTCGTGTGGTACACTGTTAAGGTCTTAGAATATGCTTGATGTGTACATTCTAACCTTTTTATAGAGAATGTATCTTAAATTGAGTTTTTTAATTTAATTTTTAAATTGCATTGTGTGTGCAAAATATATTGGCTGTCTTTATTTGGCCTTTTAAATTCAGGCGATCAGGCCCGAAACTTCTTCCTTCAGTCTGGATTACCTCCACCTGTACTTGCACAAATATGGTAAGTTCCAAGTATATGCTTTAAGTATATTTTTAATGGCTAAACAATTTACACAAGAAAGAACTATTTTAAAATTAAATATTGTTCTTGAATGGTACTCTTGCAGTTTGCTTGTTGTGAAGGACTGAATCAATGATATTGATAAATCTGTGATATTCAAAAATATTGTCAACTTTATATTTGGAATTTAGATAGTAAGAAGAATTCCTCTTATACAGTCCTTTAGAACTTAATACCATATAAGCCTCATGCTTATCCAAGATGATTTACAGTATTGAGTAATTTCTTCTAAACTTCCTGTCTTCTGGGTGATTAAGGAAACATAACTCAACAATGTAATGTACTCGTGCCATTGTATCTGTTGGTCTTGACTAGTTTGTAACTTAGAACTTGGGTCACTTGGTCTGGCTGCTGAAAGTAGTCAGTTGCTGGAAATGTGGGCAGATTAGAGTTTCTCGAAACCTGACATGAGAGAATCGCAGCAATAAGTGCTGTTCACTGGGGCAGCACAATGGCTGAGTGGTTAGCAGCCCCTCAGAGTTCCAGGGACCAGGTTTCAATTCAGTCCTCAGGCCGCTGTCTGTGGAATTGGCACATTCTCCCTGTGTCTGCATGGAGTTCCTCCTGTGTGTTCTGTTTCCTCCCTCAGTCCAAAGATGTGCAGGTTAGATGGATAGGCCATGCTAAATAACCCAGTGTTCAGCGAGGTGCAGGCTAGTTTATCTAGCCATGGGAAATAAAGGGTTACAGGGATACGGTAGGAAATGAGTCTGGGTGGGATGCTCTTCGGAGGCTCCGTGTGCACTCGATGGGCCGAATAGCCGACATACACACGTGATTAAGTTCTTTGTTAGGCAGTGTGCTGGAGTTAGTCCTCAGGAATGTGACTCATAGCTGTATTTGTGATTGGAGGCGGAAAGACTAAAGTGGGAAGCCAAAGCAATGCCTTTTTTAGTTTGTTTCCAAATCACCTACAGTTCATCAGTGCAAAATTTATTTTAATTCCTGACAGTGTGTTTTCTTTTGTTCTGATCTCCTTGTCTTTTTGTGCCCTTGATGGATAACAGCACATTTCTGTAAAGAATAAATGTGGTGATACATCGCTATTTCATGTAATTCTGTTCTTTCATATGCTTCAGTTGATGAGTAATTTTGGGTGTTGTGTCCCCACTTTTCCAGCTTTTGCAGAAAATAAACCTGGACAGTTGTACCAGAAAGACTATAGAAATTTTGGTAGTGATAGAACTATAAGAAATATTTGAGTACTATGCAAGTTAGCAGTGCAAAAGTAAAATACTGTGAATTTTGGTAATGAAAGCAGAACGCTGTGAATACTCAGCAGGTCCAGCAGAGCTGAAATGTTTACTCTTCTACCGGTTAACTCTGGTTAGCTTTTTTTATCACTCTGCAGATGCTGACCAGATGTTCTGAGTATTCACAACATTTGAATTGCCAGCATTGACTGACTTTTTTTGTTCATTTCTTTCTGAAGGGCCCTGGCTGACTTGAATAATGATGGAAAGATGGATCAGTTGGAGTTTTCTATAGCCATGAAACTGATTAAGCTAAAACTGCAGGGTCATCCACTTCCCTCAACACTGCCTCCCATAATGAAACAAATACCAGTAGCCATTTCAACAGCAGGATTTGGTTAGTGTCACTTGTACAAATAACTTTTTTGTTTTCGTTGACTTTGATCACGCAATGTTAGCTATCAACTTTCTGCCAATGTCTGCCTTTATTTTTGAAAGGTCAATTTTTTTTCACCATCGCAACATTAGAACACAGTTACTCTCCTAAAATGTCTTTTTATTCTCTCCACTAAGGCATTGGTAATGTTTCAGCAATGTCCTCAATGGGCGCAGTAACACCTTTGTCGATGGCAGCAATGCCAGTGGTGGGTATGTCACCACCATTGGTGTCTTCTGTTCCAACAGCAGGAGTTTCTGCACTAGCCAATGGGACACCTTCTATGGTACAGCCTCTACCTGCCTTTGCTCATGCGGGTGAGTTCAATTTTGTAAACTAAGTATAGATGGTTCACGTGTGAGAGACTGTTAGAGGCAGCTGATTATTATTTTGTCTTGGTGCATTGAACAAGAAGAACTTTGAAAATGGGAAAATTAAATTAATTAGGACAAATAGGCTGACTACCTTACATGGATCAGCTCCAAATACCACCTCATTCTGTCCCTCAATCCTTTTTGCCTCCAGAAATTATATCATCTGCCTGTCCACTTCACTAGGCATCCTTTAAATTTTTGCATGCTCTGTTGCTGTTTGGAGAGGAACAAGTTCTGTCTGATTTGTCTTTACAATTTCTTAATAATAACATGTTTATAGGACCTTGAAAACATTCCATTAGGTAACCCCACAGTCTCATTATTCCCAAATAGAGAAGCTTAACTTACCCCATAAATTAATTATTTAATACTGATATTAATTTTGTGGCTTCTCTTTAAACCATTGCTCAAGATGGTACAATGTCAAAAGATATAGATTCAGAGATTTTTCCCTCATGTTTGAAATTGGAAAGTTACGAGCTAATTTGAAGTAAGTGATGCAATTTCATACAATGTACAAAGACCTAGGGGTTTATAAATGCAGATCTCTGAAATAGCATGACAAACTACTAATTCTGTTTCTTTGAAAGCAGAAATTTTATGCTTTAAAAATTGAGGCTCAGAGTACAGATGTGACGAAGTTGAGGTTAATGTTTATAAATCAATGGTTATTCCTCAGCTGGAATATTGTCCATTTGTCTGAGTTCAGAGAGAATTTGCCAGAATAGTACCAAGATGGGTGACCTCAGTTAAGGGGAAGGACTAGATAAGCACAGATTGTTTGGTTTGACGTGGAGAATGTTAGCAGAGATGTCAATATCGGAGTTTCAACAGGATAAATGGTGGGAAACTCGTCGCAAAAAGGTCACACATCAAGTTAATTGGCAAGTAAGTTCAAGGGATTTTTTTTAAGTGGCAGATTATGATCTGCAATGTGCTACCTGAAGAGTGGTAGATTCTGATGTAAAAACAACCCCAACACTCATCACTACCCAAAGCTCCGTAGCACCTTCCCATACAATCTCAGAACGTCCAACACTTGCCCATTTACCATCTCAATCCTGACAATCTGAAGCCTCAGACACACCTTCCAGTTGATGCAACAATTTACCTATACTTCATTCAGTCTAGTCCACTGTATTTGCTCACTGTGTGGTCCACTCTACAATGACAAGATGCAACGCAGACACCGAAATAAACGCTAGGCTGAAGCTTTTTATTACTAATCTAAACAATTTGCTGAACACATCGCTCTGCCTGTAACAATGACCCCAGGCTTCCAGCTGCCTGCCACTTCAACATGCCACTGTGTTCCTATGTCAGCATTTCTGATTCAGGCCTTCTGCAGTGCTCCAGCGAAGCTTAACACAAGCTGGAAAAACAAAACCTCCATCTTCCACCTAGGTATCTTAGAGCTTTCAGGACTCAACATTGAGTTTAACAGCTTCACAGCATGAACAGTCATAGTCATACAGCATGGAAACAGACACTTTGGTCCAACCAGTCCATGCTGAACATAATCCCAAACTGAACTAGTCACACCTGTCTGCTCCTGGTCCATATCCCTCCAAGCCTTTCCTATTCATGTATTTATCCAAATATCTTTTAAACATTGTAATTGTACCCACGTCCATTACTTCCTCTGGAGGCTCATTCCACGCGCGAACCACCCTCTACGTAAAAAATTTGCCCCCATGTCTCTTTTGAATCGCTCTCCCCTCACCTTTATGTGACCCCTAGACCTGAAATTCCCCATCCTTAGGATTGATGGCAGTTGTCTTTTCCTATCTATACCTCTCATTATTTTATAAACTTCTTCCAAATCGCTTCTCAATCTCCTAAACTCCAGTGGGGAAAAAAATCCCAGCCTATCCAGCCTTTCTTTATAACTCAAACCTTCCATACCCAGCAACATCCTGGTAAATCTCTTCTGAACCCTCTCCAGCTTGATAATATTCTACGTGTAACTGAGCAACCAGAAGTACGCGTAGTATTCCAGAAGAGGCCTCACCAGTGTCCTGTACAACCTCAACATGACTTCCCAACTCCTATACTCAAAAGACTAAGCAATGAAGGCAGGTGTGCTAAATGCCATTTTAATCACTGTGGTTATACGCGATATAAACTTGAAAAAAATTATGTACCTGCACCCCTAGGTCCCTCTGTTCTACAATACTACCCAAGGCCTTACCATTAATTGTATAAGCCCTACCCTTGTTTGTTGTACCAAAATGCAATACCTTGCAGTATTCCAGATTGAACTCCACCTGCCATTTTTCAGCCCATTGACCCATTATGAAGATCTCTTCCTAATCTTCTAAAATCTTTTTTACAGTGTCTATTTTGCCACTAATTTTGGTGTTGTCAAAGCTTACTCATCTTCCTCCATGTTGATGATCTACCCCCGCAAACCCTGGATATTGTTTTGTACAGAATGCTCCCAGCACTGCCAATCCATTTTCAACCATTCTCACTTGTTAACGCTCTACTCAGCATTGAACTCCCTTTTTAGCTTAGCAGCAATCCTTTTCTTTGCTGTCCATTTTTTCCCCTCCTTCTCCCCTTCCCCCACCTTCCCTCTCCCCACCCTCCTCCATATTCACGCTTTGCCTGAATCCACTCCGGTCACCAGCATAAATACCATCCTTTCCTTGCTGTTTTCAGTTCTGACAGTCACTTGACTCAAAACTTGGACTCAGTTTTTCTCTATACAGAGGCTGTCAGACTTGCTGAGTTTCTCCAGTACTTCTATTTTCGGTTGATTTCCAGCATCAGCAGTTCTTTGTTTTATTTTATTGGTTGGTCATGTTGACATAATCAATTAAGAAATTAGTTTGCATAATTCTCGTAATCAGCCTCATACGCTCGAACTTGATATGTGGGTAGTATTGATTATTGGATAAGAGGAATTGCGTGGAAAGCTTTCATGTCATTTACCTTCTCCCCAACTCTAACACAAAGTTTAAAATGACATGCTATATTTGAATAAAGCTTTAGCTTTATGGGAAAATATCTCAGTGCTTCTCATTTAAGGAGGATACAGCAATGAATGCTCAAAGCTCAACTGAGAAATGGTGAGGTCAAAGATGGAGAACCATAAGTGCAGTTTAAAAAAAAAAGCTTGGTTTTATTAAAACTGAGAAGGAGATAGTAAGCTTCATGGTACTTGGAATTAATTCTCGAGGCTACGATGTATAATGGATTAATGTTAATCTACCACAGCAGGGAGGGAATGATGGATTGACATACAAAGTAGCAATGACATAAGAGTGTGATAAGGTTGGGAAATAAGACGGGAAAAGATAACCAAGTTTGGCTGGAAGGGAACATTGAGGGATGGGGATACAAGATTGAGAACTTAGAAATTTGTTTTGCTGTTTTGAATCTCCTAGGAGCCACATTGCCAAAGAGTTCTTCGTTCAGTCGCTCTGCATCAGTCAATCAAGCAAATGGAACAAAACTGCAAAAGGCACAATCATTTGACATAGGAAATGTCACGTGAGTTTGTCACCTAAGCTTGAGTTTCATTTATACTGATTTATTTTGTGTTTGTTTCATTGAAACAGTACAAATTGCTTAATGTGTCTGAAAAGCCAAAGTAATATAGCTCAAATAGTGAGATCATTTGTTAGAAGGGTCTCCAGTTTAAGGGCAAGGCAACAAAATGTTTTGTTTCAGTCCCTCTGCTTTGCTTTTTGTTTTAAAGTTGTTTGTTTAGGTGATCTATATACATCTTTTTTTGCTTGCATAATATACCAACTTGGATACAATTAAATTCTGATTGTCATTAGCCATATGTATAAGCTAGTTGCATAGAATGTGGGAAATAGGGTCCTGTGATGAAGTGGTAACGTATGTATGTTTGTGCCAGAAAATCCACATTTAAGTCCCCTCTGCCCCAGCGGAATTTGAATTGAACTTGGCATGTCATTCCCATTACTTGCCCAACAGATTTGATTTTGTGTGGGAAGTTGTTTTGGATTTTGTTTTTGGTCTTGCACCCAGTCATCGTCATTCACAATTGCATGGTTCATTGCTCCTCCTGATAAGGATATAGTGAGTGCTGATCCTATTTTATGCAGAAACACTGCCCTGACAAGGACTGAGGGATGACGTGGCAGGAAGATGTTTCGAACAAAGCATTAGCAGGAGTAAATTTATCTTGAAGTTTTATTTTTGAGAAATGCATTGTGCTGAAGAATAATAATTGAAACAAACATTAATTATCTGTGCCTTCAGTATTGAAAGCATTTATGCCTATGTTAACACTTAAACTGAACTGACCAGTGAGAGGTGAATTCAGAAATAAATAAATGGCTGGATATCATACAGCTAATCCACTGTGTGATAGTCACAGTAAAATTTGATATAAGGAAGCATCTAAGTACAACTTGTACACGAGCAATGTTGAATTCAGTCGATACAGAATAGGTACTGCAGATGCTGGAGAATCCGAGATAACAAGGTGTGGAGCTGGATGAACACAGCAGGCCAAGCAGCATCACAGGAGCAGGAAAGCTTGACGTTTCGGGCCTAGACCCTTCATCAGAAA
>JAHRHZ010000061.1:12939063-12955325 GCA_024137785.1 Ginglymostoma cirratum | reverse complement strand
CCTTAGACAGAATGACCTTCCTTAGACAGAATGACCTTCCTTAGACAAGGAGACCAACACCAGACACAGTACTTCTGCTGTGGTCTAACCATGGCCCTGGAGAATTGCAAAAAGACAGCTCTGCTGCAGTGGGACCCTTTCCCTATGAAGGCCGGTGTACCACGGGCCAAATACTGGCAAATGGGAATAGGTCAGTATGGGATGTCTGAGCGACGTGAACTTTGACTGAAGGATCTGTTTCTGTGCTGTATGATACCTTGTTAGATGATTAAATGGAAATCGTCAGTGGAAACATTGTGTGCCAAGAAAGAATAGATAAATAATCAGGGTGAGCCACCATTGTTGATGCTGGGTGCCACGATTAGACAGCAAAGATGCCTCAAGCGTTCTGATCCAGAGATGCCTGTTGGAAATTTGTTTGAAATTGTTTGGAGACTGGCTTGGGTGCATGAGAGTTTTCTCTGTTGGTCTTAAGCAATTAAATTTGTTGTAAGTTTGAGGATGGGTTGGAAGTTATTGTTCAGCGGTGAATGTTTGTTTGTTCATACAGCATTGAATTTATTTTAATGTAATTGGGCTTCAGTCAACATGAACACAAATGAGTAACTTAAATATTTCACTCACTGTTACCACTGACAAGCAAAGAGGAAAAAGTTGCTGCTTCATTAATATTGCTGCAAATGGACTGTTTTGGACTTTGTAAGCCTTGCAACTGGCTAGACAGTCTTTTCATCATTATTTCTTTTACCCCACTCGAGGAGCAGAACTACCCCTCACCTCAATTTTTGTGTTCCAGAAATGGCATAACTGACATTATGAACTTTTTTATTGTTCTGTTGGGTACAAGAGCATTTCCTACCTACGGTACAAAAAATACTCTGAACAGGCATCATTCTATGGCTTTTTTACTGAGCATTTTTATGTCTGGTAGTTCAAGATTAGATTAACACAACTAACTCTTAGGGCATTGCATCGCTTGACGTACCCAGATAACAGACATTCGGTCACTTGCTAAAAGAGAATAGTGTAGAGAACATGCAGCACTGCATTGGTAATGCATCAGATAACTAGCATGAATTTTACTTTTAAGTCCATCTTCGTTTCAAAGTTTGTGTTACAATTTAATGGACTTCAAGTTTGGTCAGACTTTTTGCACAAAAGACAAAATATATGGAATATATGCTCTTGGCTGGTTTGGTTGAAGTATATAGTTTAAGAAAACTGCCTTTAGGGAGAATTAAATTTTCTTTTTACCGAATGTCTGACCTGTTTTATTTTGCTATGTTTTAGTGTGCCACCTTTGGCTGCTGGTATAGAGTGGGCTGTTCCACAGTCGTCGAGGTTGAAATACAGGCAGCTTTTCAACAGTCATGATAAAACAATGAGTGGACATTTAACAGGTAAGAGGCAATGTCGAATGGGTCATTGCATTTCAGGTCAATACTATGCTTTGTTGATGAGGCAAGCACAGCAAAGTAAGATCAATGTAAGAGCACTTTTTTCTCCCTTCTAAGTCAGTTCGTTGTTAAGGGGGCAGAGGTAGCAGTGGTGTGGTATACTCCTGTCAGATGTGGGAGATCAGCGAGCAGTCAAATGTGCAGACATAGTTGCCAGCAACAAAGTGTGTTTGCCTGTAGTTCCCTACACACTGCATGGAGCAGTTGGGGTGGAAGTTGGAAGCCCTGAGGAACCAAGAGGAGGCAGAGAATCTGATTGATAGGAGCTTCAGGGAGTGGTCACACTGCAGGTTGAGTCAGGTAGATAGGTGACTGTCATAAGAGGTAGCCAGGTAGTGCAGGAGTCTCCTGTGGCAATTTCCCCCTCAAACTAGTATACTGTTTTGGATACTATTAGGGAGGGCTACCCCCTCAGGAGTAAATAGCCAGGTCTGTGGCACCATGACTGGCTCTGCTGTAAAGCAGGGTATTGTAAAGTCTATTGTAAACATGGATGAGGTCCTGCAGATTGAACATAGGAAATTGGGCAGGAGGTTTAAAAGCAGGACTTCAAGGGGAATGATCTTTGGAATATTCCTGGTGCCACATGTTAGTGAGAGTATAAATATGAGGATGGGCCAGATGAATGTGTGGCTCAGAGCAGGAGGCAAGGATTCAGATGTTTTGATCATTAGGATCTCTACCGGGGCAGATGGTGTTAGACAGGAACTTTAGAAAGTTGACTGGGGGAGGCTATTTGCAGATAAAGGAATGTCTGAGAAGTGGCAAGCTTTGAAATATACGATAACAAGAGTTCAGGGCTGGTATGTTCCAGTTTGTTTGAAAGGTAAGACTGGCAGAGGAGAGAACACTGGATGACTAGAGATACTGCTGAAGAAGAGGGAGGCATACTTCCGATATAGATAACTGGGATCAAATAAATCCCTTTAGTTTCGGGGGTGTAGGAGCACCGTTAAAGATATCAGGAGGGAAAAAGGGAACATGAGATAGCTTTGGCAGAGAAAATTGTGGAGAATCCAAAGAGATTCTACAAGTGCATGAAAGGCAAAAGAGTAACTACAGAGAGAACAGGACCCCTTAAAGAAAAATAAGGCTGTCTATTTGTGGAACTGTAGGAGATGGGTAAGATCCTGAATGAATATTTAGTGTCACTGTTTACTGTGAGAAAGACATGGAAGCTAGGGAACTCAGGAAATAAATAGTGATGTCCTGAAAAGAGACCACATTACAGATGAGGAGGGTGTGGAGGTCTTAAAACACAAAGGTGGGTAAATTCCCAGGACCTGATCAAATGGAACCCAGGACATTGTGAGAAGCTAGGCAAGAAATTACAGGGCCCCTCGCTGAGATATTTGTAATATCAGCAGCCATGGTTGAGAGCTTGGAAGACTGGAGAGTGGCTAATGTTCTACAGTTGTAATTTAACAACAAGTATAACTTCAATGTTCCATAAAAATGGAAAAAATCTACTGATGGAATGCCAATTAGTAGTTAAAGGTGTTTATCATTGGGCCAACAGAATTGAACAGTTACTTGTGTGCTCTCATTAATTGAGAAAGGCTGCAAGGAAAAGCCAGTGAACTATAGACTGGTGAGCCTGATGTCAGTGACGGGTAAGTTGTTGGAGGGGATTCTGAGGGACAGAATTTACGTGCTTTTGAAAAGGCAAGGACTGATCAGTCCTTGATTAGACTCGACTGATTAGATCTCAGAAATTTGAGTGTTTCTTTTTAAAGAGGTGAACCAGAAAATCCATGAAGGTAGAGCTGTGGACATCATCTACAAGAGCTTCAGTGAGGCATGTGACAAGGTTCCACATGATAAACTGGTTGGTAAGGTTAGATGAAATGGGATCCAAGGACAGCTAGCCAATTGGATACAAAATTGGTTTGACAGTAGGTGACAGAGGGTAGTGGTAGAGGGTTGTTGTTCAGACCAGAGTCTGTGACTAGCATGTGCTGCAAGGATCAATGCTGGGTCCACAGTTGTTCATTTATATAAATAATTGAGATGAGCATAGAGAAGACATGGTTAGTAAGTTTGCAGATGACACCAAAATGAGTGGTTATAGTAGACAGTGAAGAAGGTTATCTAAAAGTACAAACGGTTCTTGATCGACTGGGCCAGTGGGCCGAGGAATGGCAGATGGACTTTAATTCCTATAAATGAGTGGTGTTGCAGTTTGGTAAGACAAACCAGGACAGGACTTGCATAGTTCATGGTAGGGCATGGGGAGTGTTGTCGAACAGAGAGTTGGGTTGCAGATGCGTGGTTCCTCAGTGGTGACGATGAAAGCAAGTGTGCCAAATTGAGCGCCAATCAGAGCGCTGAGTATGGGAGCTAGGATGTCATGTTATGGCTATACAAGACATTGGTAAGGCCACATGTGGTGTACTGTGTGCAGTTCTGGTTGCCTTGCTATAAAAAGGATTAAACTGGAAAGAATGCCAAAAAGGATTTACAAGGATGTTAGCAAGACTGGAGAGCTTTAGTTATAGAGAGAGGCTGAATATACTTGGGCTTTTTTCCCTGGAGCGTAGAAGGCTGAGGGGTGACCTTAAAGAGGTTTACAAAATCATGATAGTGTGAATCGCCAAGGTCTCTTTGCCCAGGTTAGGGCAGTCTAAAACGAGAGCATGTAGGTTTAAGCTGAAAGGGGAAAGATTTAAAAGGAACCTGAGGGACAGATTTTTCGTAGGTACAGTGATGCGTGTATGGAACAAGCTCCAGAGAAAGTGATGGAGGTTGGTGCAATGACAACATTTAAGAATTTGTGCAGGTACATGGAGAGGAAGGGTTGCGAGGGATATGGACCAAACACAGGCAAATGGGACTAGTTCAGTTCAGGAAACCTGATCAGTTTGGACTTGTTGGGCCAAAGGGTCTGTTTCTGTGCTGTATGACTGTGACTCTATGACTCATTCTCGTATGTGAATGTAAGTTAATTGCATTAAAATTTGACTGCATGCTCTGTAGAGTGCTAACAATGCCTTTGCTGAAAAGCCACCTTTCACTTCTTTCCCCTTTTTAATGAATTGTGTTCTGTCTTGTGTGTAGTGGATCCTCTGTTATCTCTTCATGCATTTTCAAGCATGGCATACTGGGCTAGGGGATAGATCAATAGAGATAATGTTAGACATTTAAGGGGATATTTCAGAATACTTAAAATATTCCTACTGCAAAAATAATGTTCTCGAGGGAGGGACCTGTATTTGGCTAACTTACTGGAGTTCTTTGAGGAAAGGACAACTAGGGAGGGGCAATAAATACTGGCCAGCCAGCCAGCCCGCCCCATGTCCAATGAGTGAGTTTAAGAAAAATGCTCTTTGGCTGCAGGGTAGATTCAATCAATGTACCATACTTTGGTTTCCAGAAAGTTTTTGATGAGGTGCTACATCAAAGGTCACTGGGGAAGATAAAAATAACGTGTTGATAGTGGCATTTTGCATGGGTAGAGGATTGGCTAGTGTGCAGAAATAAGTGTTTTTATTTAGGTTTAGCAGGTTGGCAGGGTGTCATGAGTGGTGTGTCACATGTGTTGGTCCTGAGGCCTCAGTCTTTACAATTTATGTGAAAAATTTGGATGATTTGGGAAGGAACTAAAAGCTGGAAACCTCAACATACCAAAACCAATATGTCGATGGTAACTTGAAATGTCATAACATTCGAGGCTGTGGGCCAAGTGTTGGCAAGTGTGGATGGATCGGTGCAGACTTAATGGGCCAAAGGGACTCTTCTGTGCTGTGCAACTCTGTATACCTACCATCTGTGGTGAACTAAAGAAGTTAAAGAAAGCATCAAATTTGAAAAAGCGTGCTGTTATGCAGAGTTGAGTGGCAAGTCAGATGATTGGTCAGAGTATAAAGAGTGACCAAAAAGTTAATCAGGGTGACGAAATTAGTGTATGAGAGGAGACTCGCTGTGGATGTAAAAGTGGATGGGTAAAAGTTTTTCTACTGTGTAGTGTAAGTAAAGTTGGTCCTCGAGTGAGAATAGGGAGTTAATTGTCGATAAGTAAGAAATGGCAGATGAAATGAATCAATATATTGCTTTCTGTGGTCACTATAGGGGACCATAAGATGCAAGAGTAGCACAAGGTCTTTGAGCACATCAAGCCTGCCCTATCATCCAATGAGATCATAGCTGATTTGACAATCCTCAACCAAATCCCTAACCCTCTCTCCTGCCTTTGCCCTATAACCACTGATTCCCTCAAAGATGAAAAGTCTGTCCCTGTCAGTCTTGAATATACTCAGCCTCAAAGGCCCTCTGCAAGTAAAACAAAATTGCACGGATTCACTATAAAACCATAAGATAAAGCAGCAGAATTAGGCCATTCAGCCCATTGAGTCTGTTTCACCGTTTGATCTTACACGATGTGCAAACTCCACACAGATAGTCGCCCGAGGCTGGAGCTGAACCTGGGCCCCTGGTTCTGTGAGGCAGCAGTGCTAACCACTGAGCCACCATGCCGCCCAAATGAAACAGGATGGATGCGTGTCTCACTCTCAGAACGTGAGAAGAGCGCATTGTTTAACTGACAATGTATGATTTGGGTTTGTGCTTTTTCAGTGCACTCTCTTCCTCAACCCGGTTTCATCCTGCAATGATGTGGTATGTGATGGGAGTGGTCAGGGTCATAAGGAAATGCATTTCAGAGAATGTATCTCCAGTTGCCATTCGGTTCTTTTTTTTATTCCTTGGTTTTCGATAATGATTTCCTTGTTCTGGCATAGCAGAACATTTTGCAGTGGCAAACTTTCCATTGTCTCAAGTTAGCGTGTTTTTAACCAGTTGCTATTGATTGCAGTGCTTATTGCACATTCTGGTTGTATCTGCATTTCCATTTTGTTTTGAAGCTGCTCACTTTTACCGGCTGAAATCTTTTTATGGACTTCCTGTTATAAAATCCTGTCTTGAATGGTCAAGTGTAAGAAGCATTGGAGGAAACACTGAATCCTCAAACTCAAAGCTGTGCTTTTACGCATTGTCACATTTTAACAATGCCTGACAAGATATTAACTTGATTTCTTGTCATTGACTTTTTTTTTCTTTCTTTGACCTCAAATGCTTTCTTTTTCTCTCATTCCACTGCAACTCCTTTTTTTTTTTTTTCTCTGATCATTTTCATGAGTTTTTGTTTTATTGATCTCAACATCTGTCCTAAGCATTTAGTTTCAGATCATGAGAAGCAGTAGTCATGCCTAAAAGTTGCAGACACAATTGAGTATCTTCTCTCTTGAGAAAGTATTGTCAATTCATCTATCTTCTCTAGTTGCGTAAAGTGCATGTTCCTAACTTTTTCCCAGAAGTTCAAAATCCTGACTGTTATGAAATGTCATCCCTTTTTCTGCCTAGAAACCCAGGGAATTGCAGGAATGAGCAGAAATGCAAAAGAAATTGTACAATACACTGAACAATACTGAATGGAAAGTTTATATTTTACAGGTCCACAGGCAAGAACCATCTTAATGCAATCCAGTTTACCACAAGCTCAGTTAGCATCTATATGGTAAGTACATTTCTAACAAATCATTTTCAAACAAGTTATTGCCTCAAATCTATTTCTCAAAGGGATGATTGATGCTTTATCTGCTTTTTTTTGTCATCAAATTGTGGGACAAATTTATTTTTAAAATAGGATCACTTTTGCCCCTTTCACCACATTTTCTCCCATCCGTTTTATTCTCCGTAAATAACTGCTAAGCAGAAAGTGTACAGTTTGTTGTTGTCCTTTGTCGGTAGCAAGGTGAACAATGCTTTAAATTCCCATGTCTTTCCCTTACATAGAATATAGTATTCAGGAGCAATGGCCCTTTCAACTTTGTCAGCCCTTTGAACCGAATCCAGTTCCTTTTGTTAAAATGGTGGCTGATCTGATTGTGTTTTGGGCTCCACTTTGCAATGCACCATAACCCTTAACTCCCTTGTCTTTGAAACCTCTGTCTAATTTGGTCTTGAATAAATTTGTCGTGAATAGATTTCTGTGTTTTGTGGAAGAGAATTCCCAACTGTAATAACCCACTGGGGAAAAAAGAAATTCTCCATTTCTTCACCTCTTAAAAGGAGACTTCTTATTTTTAACCATTATCTCCTAGTATTGATTTCTCCCACAAAAGGAAACAGCCTTCAAGTATCAACCCTTTCTACCCAGCTCAGGATCTTGTGTCTTTGAGGAATGGTACAGTGGCTCAGTGGTTAGCACCGCTGTCTCTCAGCGCCAGGTACCCGGGTTCAATTCCACCCTCAAGTGTCTGTCTGTATGGAGTTTGCACGTTTTCTTCTTATTCAGTGTGGGTTTCCTCTGGGTGATCTAGTTTCCTCCCACAGTCGAAAGATGTGCAAGTTTAGGTGGATTATCCATGCTAAATTACCTGTAGTGTTAAGAGATGTGCGAGTTAAGTGCACTTGCCAAGGGAAATGCACGGTTTTAGGGATTGGCTAGGGGTGTGGGTCTGGGTGGAATGCTGTTTGGTGGTTTGGTGTAGTCTTGGGCCAAATAGCCTGTTATCATAGGGACCCTATGATAAGAAGGTCACCACCTGGCTCTTCTAAATTGCAGTGGATATAGGTCCAACCTTTTCAACCCTTTTCCATGAAGTAAGCCCTTCATCTCGGGAATAAGACAAGTAAACCGTCTATTGCTCGCCTCCATTTGGAACTAGTCTTGGATGATTCACAAAACTTGAATTGATGTGATCTATCACTGTGACCAAAGGTTAGACATTTGGTCAGTTTTATCCTCAAAACCAATTATTCATTTGTGGCACAGAAGGTCAGGTACTGATCTCAGTTTTGTAATTTGCATTCAAATCTAGCCAAATATGATGGGATGAAAGTCTCCTTTGGTAGTAATCATGGTTGTGGAAGAAACTTGTTTCAATTTTTTGCACATCTCTTTAGTGGAAAACTTAGTGTAATCAGAGACCTCATTATTTTTAGTATCGTAAAATTGGATTGTTGCTCTTCAAGCTAAAGAGCATGTTGAGAGACAGTAGAGGGAATTGTACTTTGTCTTTTCACTACACCTACATAATGACTATCGTTTGTATTTGTGGTGCTATTTGTTTTTTTGGTCACTGTTAACTGCATCATGTGATGACAACAGAGAAAACAAGCAAATTAGAATAATACATCAGTGTGGACAGAGGCAAATGAGTTGTGCAAATGAATTGAAAGTTAATAGCTGGTTATTGCATTGAAGAACTTGAATGAAATGCCAATTGTATGACCAGACATTGTCAGAATTTTGTTTACTCATCATGGAATGTGGCCAGTATTTAGCAGCGTTCCTCTGAGGAAGAAAACCCGAGGAAAGAACTCCTAGCTCTATTTTATGCACATTCTCACCCTGGCTTGAGAAAGTAAAACCTTTGAAGTAAATGTTATATGGAGATCAAAGATTAGTGAGGAAAAGTTACAGAAAGTGCCTCAATTGAAATATGTACATAAAGTCACACAATTTGTGATTAAATTTGTTTCAGAGATAGTAGAAACTGCAGATGCTGGAGAGTCTGAGATAACAAGAGCTGGACGAACACAGCAAGCAGCATCAGAGGAGCAGGAAGGCTGACGTTTCGGTCCTAGACCCTTTAGAAATGGGGGAGGGGAAGGGGGTTCTGGAATAAATAGGGAGAGAGGGGGAGGTGGAGAGGAGACAGACAAGTCCGAGGCGGGGATGGAGCCAGTCAAGGTGAATGTAGGTGGGGAGGTAGGGAGGGGATAGGTCAGTCCAGGGAGGACGGACAGGTCAAGGGGATGGGATGAGGCTAGTAGGTAGGAGATGGGGATGAGGCTTGAGGTGGGAGGAGGGGATAGGTGGGAGGAAGGACAGGTTAGGGAGGCGGGGACAAGCTGGGCTGGTTTTGGGATGAGGTTGGGGGAGGGGAGATTTTTGAAGCTTGTGAAGTCCACATTGATACCCTTGGGCTGCTGGGTTCCTAAGCAGAATATGAGTTGCTGTTCCTGCAACCTTCGGGTGGCATCGTTGTGGCACTGCAGGAGGCCCAGGATGGACATGTCGTCTGAGGAATGGGAGGGGGAGTTGAAATGGTTTGCGACTGGGAGGTGCAGTTGTTTAGTGCGAACTGAGCGGAGGTGTTCCGCAAAGCGGTCCCCAAGCCTCCGCTTGGTCTCCCCGACGTAGAGGAGGCCACAACGGGAACAGCAGATACAGTATACCATATTAGCAGATGTGCAAGTGAACATCTCCTTGATGTGGAAAGTCTTCTTGGGGCCTGGGATGGGGATGAGGGGGGAGGTGTAGGGGCAGGTGTAGCACCTTCTGCGGTTGCAAGGAAAAGTGCCGGGTATGGTGGGGCTGCAGGGGAGTGTGGAGCGGACAAGGGAGTCCTGGAGAGAAAAATGTCTTTGGTGTGCGGTCGGATTGTAGATGGTGGAAGTGTCGGAGGATGATGTGTGGGGGAAGGGGGGGGAAGTTGCCACAGCCACCTAGAATACACCTCGTCCCACCCACCTTCCTGCAAAAATGCCATTCCCTATTGCCAATTGCTTTGCCTCTGCCGCATCTGATCCCAGAATGAGGTATTCCACTCCCAAACATCTCCGATGTTCTTGTTGTTCAAGGACCGCAACTCCTCCCCCCCCCCCCCCCCCACCTCAGTGGTCAAGAACGCCCTTGACCATGTCTTCTGCATTTCCCACAACTCATCCCTCACACCCCCTCCCCGCAATAACAACCCAAACAGAATCCCCCTCGTCCTCACGTACCACCCCATGAACCTCCGGATCCAATGCATCATCCTCCAACACTTCCGCCATCTGCAATCCGACCCCACCACCAAAGACATTTTTCCCTCCCCACCCTTATCTGTTTTCCAGGGGGACCACTCTCTCCGGGACTCCCTTGTCCGCTCCACACTCCCCTGCAGCCCCACCGCACCCGGCACTTTTCCTTGCAACCACAGGAAGTGCTAAACCTGCCTCTACCCCTTCCCCCTCACCCCCATCCCAGGCCTCAAGAAGACTTTCCACATCAAGCAGATGTTCACCTGCACATCTGCCAATGTGGTATACTGTATCCGCTGTTCCCGTTGTGGCCCCCTCTACGTCGGGGGAAACCAAGTGGAGGCTTGGGGACCGCTTTGCGGAACACCTACGCTCAGTTCGTACTAAACAACTGCACCTTCCAGTCGTGAACCATTTCAACTCCCCCTCCCATTCCTCAAACGACATGTCCATCCTGGGCCTCCTGCAGTGCCACAGCGATGCCACCCGAAGGTTGCAGGAACAGCACCTCATATTCCGCTCGGGACCCCTGCAGCCCAATGGTGTAACGTGGACTTCACAAGCTTCAAGATCGCCCCTTCCCCTACCACATCCCAAAACCAGCCCAGCTTGTCCCCGCCTCCCTAACCTGTCCTTTCTCCCACCTATTCCATCCTCTCACCTCAAGCCCCTGCTAGCCTCATCCGACCCCCTTGACCTGTCCGTCCTCCCTGGACTGACCTATCCCCTCCCTACCTCCTCACCTACACTCACCTTTACTAGCTCCATCCCCACCTCTTCGACTTGTCTGCCTCCTCTCCACCTATCCTCTCCTCTATCCATCTTCTATCCGCCTCCCCCTCCCTCCCAATTTATTTCAGAACCCCCTTCCCCTCCCCCATTTCTGAAGAAGGGTCTAGACCCGAAATGTCAGATTTCCTGCTCCTTTGATGCTGCTTGGCCTGTTGTGTTCATGCTGTTATCTTGTCATCATGTTATCTTGTGATTAAATTTAATTTGTTTGAGCAACATTTTTATTTGTTTAAGATCACCTCGAACAAATCTCTCAATTCTGCGCAGGAACCTTTCTGATATAGATCAAGATGGAAAGCTTACAGCGGAGGAATTCATTCTGGCTATGCACTTAATTGACATGGCAATGTCAGGACAGCCATTGCCTCCTGTACTGACTCGAGACTTGATTCCACCAACATTCCGGTAAGTCGAGTAGAGGTTGTGGAATTTATCCAATGTCTGTAAATGTGATAGGTCCAATTGTTTTGTTGGATTTTTTTTATAAAAAGACTTATTTTCTATCAACAGCAACATAGTTACAGATGAGTTCATATGTTAAGTTTATTTTTTGGACCTAACTTTGAAAAGAAATTGGCCATATGTAAATTGAGGTTTGTAGTAACTAAACATGGCCAGCTTACTGGCTGCAGTGCAGAAGTATTTCTGAACTAGGATATTGCAGTTAGTTTTCAAATTTATATGCAAGGTAATTGGGTGCTCATTGATGAATTGAATAGTGGAACAACATATGTGATTATTGCACCATGTGGAATATAGTTTTTTTAAAAGATTTTATCCAATTTGGCCAAGCAAGAAATTAAACCGGCTTCGCTGGCCTTAATACCGGTGACTGTTGATGGCATGAAAAAGAGCACAAGTTAACTGATTATTTTGACCTTGTTCCCTGTGAGGAAATGCTCGACCTTCAGTCGATGGATCAATTTCAAAGAAGGGCATTCATTTTTGTAGCGCTTTTCATGACCATCAGGCATCACTGTGCTTTATGACCAATTAAGTCCGTTATTGAAGAGTACGTGCTGTTGTGATGTAGGAAATGTGGCAGTTGATTTGGTTGCACAAAGCTCCTACAAACTGCTTTTTGTTTTTGTGATGTAGCTTGAAGGGTAAACACTGGCCAGAGCACCAGGGATAACTCCTGTTTGGAGCAGTGCCCTTTTTACCCAACAGTCACCTGAGGGAGAAGACAGGGTTTCAGTTTGTATCATCCAAAAGCCAGTTCCTCTGATCTTGTAGCATTCTATGCATAAGACATTGGCCTTATTCTTATCTTCAAGTCCCTGCAGTCAGCACTTGAACCCAGTGCTTTGATTGAGAGGCAAGAGTGCTACCAGTTGAACCACAGCTGCACATAACACAATGAAAACTGGATAAAGGGAATTTGAATTGCCAGACTTAATCTGATATCTGAAATATGTTGAAAGCACAGAGTGTTTTGCTGTCGAGTAAACCCATCTTAGACAGCAAAACGTTTGTCTAAAACAGTTTTGCTTCATTTAGGATGATTTTGTCATTCAATTCTATGTCATTAAATTAGAGAGAATGCTTTATTGGAGTGTTCTTTTTGTAATTACAAAATGTACAAAGATTTGCATTTAACTCCTTACTTTGAAATCACTTAGATGTTACAGTCCAACAGTTCTGTTTGAATGTTGCAGAAGAGCCAGGTCTGGTAGTGGAATGTCTACTGGAAGCTCATTGAGTATTGATCAACGAGTACCTGAAGAACCACAAGAAGAAGAAACTGAAAAAAAATTGCCTGGTAAATTATGTTACAGTGGTGAAGTATTTTCAGTGTGAAGTACACCTTGCTTCCATTTCCGCCAACTGACAATAAAAAAAATTTACCCATGATTTCTCCTTGAACCTATTGAGGTATTTGTTGCCAGTTTGCTGACAGCTTGTTGGAATGTTTCGTTTCCTCAATTTGGGGTGTTTGAAATGGAGTTTCATTTTCCTCATTTGAAATTTTTCCACTCGAGTCGTATTGAGCTCAACCGAGCACTAGGTGGAGCAAATGATTTCAGTTTTGCATTGAAGGGAAGTAAAAAACAGTCTTTAGAAGTACACCATAATGAACAAATTAGTTGGATAATTCTTCACTTCTGGGAAAATGTGCGGAAAAGGGTTTTGCTTTCATGAATTAATGGAGACTGTTCTGTTCAGAGGATAATCCTGGACTATGGTCCTCATGATTAGCGCACTCAGTGAAATGGAACTATATTAAATTGTTTTAAGAAAATGAAAAGTAGGAATTGAGGGCTGTATTTCAGGTTTTGAATTTGACAATGAAGTCGTTCATGACTCCATTAAGAGTCACTTTTATTCAAATAAAGTTGTAGAAGTATATTGATAGGTGAAAAGAATGCAGTAAAATGAGTATCAGATAGAAATCAGCATTAATATGAGGTGCAGAACCAAAAGCAGAAGTTGCTGGAAAAGCTGAGCAGGTCTGGCAGCATCTATGAAGAAAAAAAGATTAGAGTTAATGTTTTGGGTCCGGTGACCCTTCCTCAGAATGGAATATGAGGTGGTTCCTTTTATTTTAGGTCAGATAAACCTTTAGTGTGCTTTGAAAAATGTGGTGTACTGATTCCTAGGACATAAAAGTCAACAACTTGGGCTGATTGGGTTTTTTATTTTGCAAAACAAACAAAGCTAATGGATCCAGGTTTCTTCATGTATAAAATATAAACGCTAG
Source organism: Ginglymostoma cirratum (assembly GCA_024137785.1). Lineage (NCBI taxonomy): Eukaryota > Metazoa > Chordata > Chondrichthyes > Orectolobiformes > Ginglymostomatidae > Ginglymostoma > Ginglymostoma cirratum. The sequence continues at coordinate 12,941,627 of JAHRHZ010000061.1, read as the reverse complement.
GAGATGTTGAGCTTAAGATTTCAATAACACCTTGGTTTAGAGAACGGAATATTGTTGGGCTTCTCATTGTTAGAAGATTATTAAACCTTTGTGTGTGTGTGTGTGTGTGTGTGTGTGTGTGTGTGCGCGTGTATAATATTCACTATTGTGTCTTATGGTGTGGGAAGATACAAATACGGTATTCCTATCTCTCTTCCACTCAAACTGTCTTTGATACTTGAGATCACGCAGCAATACTGTTGATCTGAATGGTGTAAGACTTGGTTGTAAACTGGGAATAGTAATAAATTGCAAGAATTGCAGCAGTACAAGTATCAAATGAAGATTTGTTCAAAAAATTTTTTCAGTAATAAAATTGTTTGACTTTAAAGGAATGGGGTATGAACGGCACTGAAAATTTATGTGTCAAATAAGAAACCTTGGACATTATTGGGCCATTGTGCTGTGAGCTGGTACAGTTGCAATTTGGAGCTGGAGTTTGCACGTTCTCCCCATGCCTGTATAGGTTTCCTCTGGGTGCTTTGGTTTCCTCCTACAGGCCAAAAATGTGTAGCTTAGGTGCATTGGTCATGCTAAATTGGCCACATTGTCTGGGGATATGCAGGCTAGATGGATTAGGCATGATTGATAGGGGTTAGGGTTCGGGTGGCATGATTTTCTTTGCTTTCTTAAATTGTTCCTTCACTCAACCTGTTTGCAGTGACATTTGAGGATAAGAAGCGTGAGAATTTTGAACGAGGGAATCTTGAACTGGAAAAGCGACGACAAGTTCTTCTGGAACAACAGCGAAAGGAGCAGGAACGTCTTGCTCAATTGGAACGTGCAGAACAAGAACGGAAAGAGAGGGAACGGCAAGAACAAGAAAGGAAAAGGCAGATGGAGCTAGAAAAGCAGCTGGAGAAACAACGAGAATTTGAGCGACAGAGGGAGGAAGAGAGAAGAAAAGAAATAGAACGGCGAGAGGTAAAATTTGAACAATAATTGTTTAATGATTTCTCAAATTAAAATTCATATACTTGAAGAATATGACTAGATCACAAGACATATCTCAACTTGCGTTTAAGTGCGTAATTATGGCTTATTGCACTCGGATCTACTTTTATTTAGATGTCAACTGCACATCACTTTGAACTATTAGAGCTGGAGAATTGTTTCGCTTTATTCTTTGCACATGCTATTTTTTTTCTGTTTTAAAATATCACATTCCTTCTGAAAGTGATTTTTAAGGTCATTTTATCCAAATAAAATTTCTGAGGAAGTTATACCAGTTCAGTTTCTTTGCCAAATATTCAATGCTTACAATTTTATCCAATGTTTGTGTAAAGAGAGCTGAAGCCAGCAAGTGCCAAGGTTTTTGACTCCCATATCTTTCTGGAGCAATGCTGGTACTTAACTACCAGAACTCCACAGCTGACCTGCACAGAGCACCGACCACGTTTTTGCTTGTCTATCAGGACCCCCACTTCCCCAAACCAAAAATCATGAATTGACGCATGAAATTACAGGAAGCCAAATGGTCTTGTATCAGAAGATCAGCTATTGTGCCTACTGTTCCAGGTACCCTTATTAAGCCAGACTAACTGGAGTGTTGTGTGGCCTTACCAGACTTTGGGATGTGATTGCAAAGTTGGACCTTGTTCTCATTTTAGATCGCCAACATGTTATCTTGGAGTAGCCCTGACTCTAAATAAAAACACTGCTTAAAGAGAAATATATTCCAGTCGTCTTTCACTCCACTACATGTCAGGTGGATAATTATTGGTTATCGAGGTGAATGTGCATTTGGTCGATTATGATAATCTAATATTAAGTTATTGTAATCGAGAAAGGCATCACAAAATTATAAGAATGAGATGTGTCCTGTCATCTCTTCTGTTTGAAACTGCCTGTTCTCAAAACAAGCTTGAACCTGGGCATTTTGGTTTAACTGCATGATCTTTTGTAGCTTTTGCAAGGTCTCTTTAAATCCAATGTCATTTGTAATCCCTACTCCACTTTTTTTTAAAGACTAGCTAAAAGTTTTGGGCCTTGACTACAGAGATGTTAGGAAGAAGTGGATAATAATCCTTAATGATAACAACATCTGTTGTTAATGTGAATTCATAATAATTTTTATTTAGTTACGTCAGATTAATTGTGTCAGTTGATTTAGTTTCTTTGAGGTTCATTTATTACCTTCAGCATTCAATTGAAAAAGCACACCATGTTGAAATTAATTATTTAGTAGACTTTCAGTAGGATGACAGGTTAAAAAAAAAACTGGTTTTATTCAGTGGTTTTTATATGGCTTTGAGTGTTGAAAACATTAATATATCATTAGTCTGTACTTGAAAAAATGCTATATAAAACCTGTGTAATTTCATTACTGTATTGATTAAAGTCTGGGACAATTCAACATTTTGGTTGCATTAGACAATGACTGTGACAAAATATGTTAGCGCTGCCATGAGGTTGTCTTTTTAAAAATTAAATAAATTAAACCATGGTGTAAATTTCAGAGATAAAAGGTACTGCAGATGCTGGAGAATCCGAGATAACAAGCATGGGGCTGGATGAACACAGCC
>JAHRHZ010000061.1:12915711-12934063 GCA_024137785.1 Ginglymostoma cirratum | reverse complement strand
AAGCAGCATCATAGGAGCAGGAAAGCTTGACGTTTCGGGCCTCGAACTTTCTGATGAAGGGTCTAGGCCCGAAACGTCAAGCTCTCCTGCTCCTATGATGCTGCTTGGCCTGCTGTGTTCATCCAGCCCCACACCTTGTTATCTCAGATTCTCCAGCATCTGCAGTTCCTATTATCTCTGTTTGTCTATCACCTTGTTTTTGTTTCTCAGAACTAGATAAATTTCACTATTTGACTACTGGTTTAGTCATTCTGTGAATTTGTTTTTTGTTGTCCTTCCTATTCATGCTTTTTTTTTAAAAAAAAAATGGTTCAGTCATCACCAAATCTGCCTGAAGCCAGCAATCAACTGAAACCAAAGGTGGAATGCTAGAATTCTGAAATAAAACAAAAAATTCTGGGAATGCTCAGCAAGGTGAAATTTTTTTTCTTCTTCTTTCTCTCATGAGGTATGGGCGTCACCAATAGGCTAGCATTTGTTGTCTATCTTCAAATATTCTTGAGCTGAGTAACTTGGAAAGGAAAGTTAAGAGTTAGCCACATCGCCTGGTCACTTGTAGGCCAAGGTCCGAAGTCGCATGGTACCAGGTCATAGTCCAATAGGTTTATTTGAAATCGCAAGCTTTTGGAACACTTGTCTTTCGAGGTGGTAGATATTGCAGGCTTGGAGTGTACTGTCACAGGAGGTTTGGTGAGTTTCTGCAGAGCATCTTGTAGATCTTGCATACTGCTGCCACTGTACATCAGTTCTGGAGGTTTGAAGGTAATGAGGTGCTCGTAAAATGTACTACTTTGACCTGGATGGTGTCAGTCGTCTTGAGTGCTCTTGCAGTTTCACTCATTAATGCAAGTGGGGAGTATTCCATCCAATTCCTGAATTGTGCCTTGCTGACATTGAACTTGCTTTGGGAACTTGAGATCGTGAAATCATCAGAAGCTTGAATAGAGTGGACAGGGAAAAATTGTTTTGTTTAGTGGCAGAGGTAATTTATCAGGGGCTATAGATTTAAAACAAAGGATTAGAGGTGACAAGAATAAAACTTTTCCCAGAGACTTGCGTGTGGAATTTACTGTCCAGTTTGGTGGTGGAGATGGAAACCCTCAACTCATTTAAGTCGAACCTGAATCTATAAGTGAAGCACTGTAACCTGTGAAGACTCGAGAGTAGTTGCTGGAAAATGGAGTTAGAATGAGCAGCTCGTTTATTCATCTAGCAGATGCGAGGGCCTGGATAGTCTCTTTCTGTGCTGTAACTTTTCAATGGTTCTGTTGCTTGCAGTAACCATAATTGGATGTTGTTAGAATCTTTGCATTGTCCATTGTCTTCAGCTATTCCTTGATATCACGGGAGTGAATCAAATAAAATTTGAGATGCTAGCAACATCGGGAGGAATCCAAAGTCTATCACCTACTTGACACTTCTGGCTGAAGCTGATTGCAAATGCTTCAGCCTTGTGTTCTGCACTGATGAACTGAATACTCCCATCATTTGAGGATGGATTTACATGTGGAGGCTCCTCTACCAGTTGGTTGTTTAATTGTGCACCACCATTCATGATTGGATATGGCAGGGCTGCAAGGCTCAGATCTGACCAGTTGATTGTGGGATTGTGCAACCTTGTCTATTGCATGGTGTTTTCACTGGTATGCAAATAGTCCTGTAGAACTTGGCACCCATGCCCAGTCACTTCAGTACAGTATATAGCTGATTCTTAATAAGTGACAGGTAACAAATGCTGGCTTTCCATTATTGCACATATCGCGAAGAATTCAAAACTTCACTTAGAATCAGTATTAAAGGGGTTAAATTATTGTCAAGTGAGTAGTTTTCGAAGGAAAATGTATTACGTTTTGTTCCTGATGAACTGACCACAGCATTCTTCTTAACAGTAAATTGAAAAGACTCAGGACGGTAGTAGCTGCCAGGTGTCGATTGACTTGGGTGATTGTGCTCAGTGGTTGTCATTTTGGTGCATAGTCAACAGTTGGATTCATTCATTATTGATAAATTACCATCTGTTCTAATATATTTGATATCTGCAGTTATCTCCTGTCTCTGGGGATTTTCACAAGCCACCAGACAGCAGATTAATGAAAAGACCCTAACTTGGCTTAATAGGTTTAACTCTCTCTTGTTGAGGAGGCAGGGAGATGGATACGTGCGAACCCTATCAAATCTGTTGTACAATCAGAATAGTACTGCACAAAAGGAAGCCATTCAGACTATTGAATTCTGTTAAGTCTACCGACTAGCATTTTTTCCTTATCCCTGCTGTTTTTTCTCTCTTTGTATATTTGAAAAAAATGAGTGTTTCCGTTAAGTCTACCTTTCCTAAAGTGAGGTCACTCCAAACTCGGACTTAATTTTGTAAAAGTATACCTTCAGTTATTTTGGAGAGAGTGGATAATTAGTGAGGCAGTGCATGGTGTTTTCTGAGTTGATTTTCAAATTGTTACACCTGTTTTTTTGCCTGGATATTGAGAAGGAATGCATGTAGTAAAATATTGGATGCAAGCAATTTTTGAATGGGAGTGACTGATGATGCTAAACTCTAGAAACTATGAAATTATAATCTAGCAAGACAACAAAAAAAAGGTACTAAAAATGTTAGTATGCAAAAAACTTTCAGAACTTTTACCTTACTCTGCTGTTTGTCAAGTTTTGGAATCAAATTTGTGTTTTCTTGTGATAATGTAATTTTCTTGAAATGAATGTTTATGACTGTTATCAGATTACTTAAGTGCAGGTTAGTTAACTCTTCAGTGAATTTAAAATGCAACATGTCCTCTCCCAAACTGTCAACTTACTTAACAGTATTTTTTAATTAATAGGAGACACTATTATTACTGTTAAAAAGTCTTTGGAAAATAAAGAGTTGACTAGACAACATCTTCGTGACCAACTAGATGAAGTTGAGAAAGAAACAAGGGCGAAACTCCAGGAGATAGATGTCTTCAATAATCAGTTAAAGGTAATGCTGAGTTTTTATTTTATTCTTCTTGCCATGTTCTATGTTAAAAGTTGAACAGGCACAGTGTGTCAAAAGCCTCCACAAATTCCGCTCTCTGTGCTTGGATTCCATACTTTGGTCAGATTCAGCATATGTGCTTTGAATTAAGCTGGTCCAAAGACTAATATCCCTTCATTGTGCTCATTCTTTATGTGGCCTAATAAAGAATTGGTAAATTACACTTGCGTTACACTGGTCATGTGCCAGAATATACAAGCGATTGACTCTTCAGTGTTTGAATTTGCCTGAATGAGTGATTCTTCAACAAATGTCTTCCAATTATTCACTTCTCTCCTTCATTTCTGGTAATTTGATTTCTTTTAAGCATGTTCAGGTTGACTGCTGCAGCCAGTATTCTTGCTTTGTATTTCTTGGCTTCAAACATATTTGTTCCAATACACCACTTTCTGTTGGAAGAATACTATTGTAAATATTCATAGCACAAAAGGAGGCATTCAATCTGTTGTGTCTGTTCTCGCTTTTTGAAGGAGATATTCACCTGGTGCTACTGCCCTGCCTTCTCCTCATGATCATGTGCATCCATTTTCAGACCTATTTAAGTAATAAGCATAAACTAAATTAGTTTATTCTGAGAAGTGCATTCAAATTAAAATTAGATAGCTTGTTAGCTAAATTGCCTTGACTTCGAGTTGTGGAAGCATTGAAAGATGATGTCATCGTTGTCTGCCTTTTGCCATTTGGTGACTTAACAGTGGATATGATTATTCAGAAAAAAGTGTACTTGATTTTCCAGCTGTCAGTATTGTTGTAGGGCACAGACTAGTGCCTACTAACATCCTTGTGCATGTAAACGATGTGGTCTAGAACAGTTGTGTAGCACTGAAGCTGTTTTTATTTCTGTTACTGCTTTAGCCTAGATGTGTTACTGTAACACAGACCCTGCCTGATTTTGATTTAGATTTAACTCAAAGCTTGTGTAAGCTCGTTAACTCGTGAGGAGAACTGGGAGCAATCATTGATTCATGAGTACTTGTATCCTTCTATATTCCAGAACCTCTATTGTTTGAGAACTACAAGATTTTTCAAAAAATTAATTATAGGTAGAATGCTAGTGATTTGAATGTATTCTTAACCTGGCCGTATTTAGATAAGGGGAAAATATGGTGGAAAAGGAAAATTCATACGTTGAACTCTATACCCGTACAACCCATCAGTTTACAGTGCGTTGGGCTCAGGAGCATGAATAAATGGTGCGATAGTATTTTTGTTAAAAATTGGAAATAGATATCAAGACATCACCTTGATTGCTTTTCAGATGATAATTGCGACTTCTCTTAATAACAGTAATTATATTCCTGATCTTAACTTGTGACTTGTAAGACTATCAAACAATTTGAAAATGTAGAAAAAACTGCTTGTTATGGTTTGCTTTCTAAAATTAGATCTCAGCACAATTTTTTGAAAGGCTTGGATGGTTTATAATTCAAAGTATGTTCATAACTGCCAAATGGCCTCTATCCAACAATATCAAACGAAACTGACACTTGACAAGCTATTCTAAAATGTAAAGCATGTTTGAGTCAAATGACATTTTTAAGAAATACGTAATTTGAGAAAGGGCTATATTTTGAATAGCTTATGTAGGATTTAATGCTGTTTAGTGCTGTTTGCTTTGGATTCATTGTATAGTTCTCACGTGTTCTTCTTGGAATCTGTCTTAGTTGCTTTAGATGCTTTTTCTTTGTTAGATCTGAGCATTTCTTTCTTCTAGCCTGTGGCTGTGGATGATGTTTTGCTGTAGTGCCTGGGCTTCCTCCTGTGCTGTGTGAGCCACTTAGACGACTTCTTAAAGGTGTCTTTCCCTAAACGTGCTTTTGCACAACTTTTGAAATGCATTTCTAAATGGAAGAGCAAACATTGCTTCCATGTGTCATCTGCTAGGTGCAATTTACTACTAGAAATACCACTCTTACAATCGTGCCAAAATTAGTAATTTGAGTAAGAATCCATGAACAAATGTCATAACATGTAAGCATTTCATCCAGATTGTTTTCCGATATCTCACATTGTGAACATGCTACCAAAGGCATGTTTGTATAGGTTTAGTTCCCCTTCAAGATCAGTGACTAAATACAACATAATAACATTCCTCTTTAAATTGTTTACAGCACAATTATTATTCCAAAATACAACTTGTCCTTCACTTTTGGTGTGGATTGAGATTAGTAGAGATGTTCCAAATCGCTAGAAATGTAAATTAATAATCTGATGGCCTTTACGTAGAAGAAATATCCCATTCAGGATTGTGACTAAATAATATACCAAAATTGCTGCATGTGGTCAGTTGTTCACATGTAAGTCTACACAGTAGTTGGGGAAAAGGGGGCAAGCTCACATTTTTATTGTATATTCATGTCCACAGCATTCCAAGTGTTTTCCAGCCAATTAAGTTCTTTTGAAGTGTAGCTACAATTGTAACATGGCAAAGTACAGCAATATGAACACAATAATAGTTCAACAACAAAAACAGAAATTGCTGGAGAAACTTAGCAAGTCTGACAGCATCTGTGCAGAGAAAGCAGAGTTAATTTTTCAGGTCCAGATGCTCTTTTTTTAATTTTGTGTTCTGCAGGGTCACTGGATCTGAAATGTTAACGGTGGTTTCTCTCCACAGGTGCTACCGGACCTACTGAGATTTTCCAGCTACTCTGCAGTACGTTTGGTTTTTTATTTAAAATGTATGCACATCTTTGGTGTGGGGCTTAAACTTTGTGAATCATAGACTAGAATGCTACCTTTTATCCCCAGCTAAAAACTAAGTGCAGGTTATTGATGGAAGGTTTGCCCCATTGTTAATAGATGTTTGTACAAAGATTATTTATTTCCTAAACACCTGGATGAAAATTGCATTACATTTATCTCTGCTTCCTGTGTGATCAGTTAATGATGAATAAATGAGAGATCAAGCTTTATGCTGGTGTTTATGGTGTAATTATTGACGGAAGAAGTGAACTGGACAGGTTGGGCACGTCTCCCATGTGAAATATGCAATAGAGATTTTTATCTCTTTGATACATAGATTTGAAGAATGACAATTATTTTGCAGGAATTGAATTTAAGAACAAGTACGTTTACAAATTTAAATATTGTAAATAGTTTTACAAAAAAAGTTGAAATGGAGCTTAAAACACTTCAACCATAATGACGTCAACTAACAAAAACTCCTTGCGACTTTCAGCCTTCACCTGCATTATCAGGTTTGCCTTAAACTTGAAAGATCGTACTTCTAGTAAGCAGTGTCCTGTATTTATGACTACCTTATCTTCAAATATTTACTTTGACTTTCAACACTTAAGGTTAAACTCTGAGCAAGCTGCTTATACAGCAACTGTCACTTGACTAAATTTCACAGTCATTTCAGTAAATGCCAAAAAACAATGTCTGTACTCTTGAGGTTTCACCTTTGTGCTTTGTGTGCTTCCTATTAGTAAATGTAACTTCTGGCAACTCCTCTGTCAAGAGCCCTGCTTGAATTTGTATGACAACTCTGTTACCTGGTTTTAGGTCCATGAATTGTTCTTAATAATTACCCCTGACTTGCTCTTAATAACTGTCAGCAGAGGTCACTGGACAGTAAACATGGGAGTGTGTAGGGTAGAGAAGACCTGAATTTTTTGCTAATGGTTTTGTGGACAACTGAATAAATGAGGACTGTCTGGACTTGTACATGAGTTAATGGCTTTGGCACAAGAGGACAATGAATTGGACACAAATAATTTATTCAGCAAACCCTATTTAATTAAGTAATTGGTAGCCTGATTGACTAGTTCTGGTATTTGAGCAATTTCTGTTTGTTTGTTTGGTATTTCTTGAGCTTGTGATATGTCAGTTTACTCTACTAAGTAGTTTGTGCATGTATTCATTCTGGCTTGTATATCAGCTTGAATCTTAATGCATAAATGCATAATTCAAGTAATACTTAGCTTTTAATGTTAGAATTGATGTGTGTACAGGATTTGATGGCCTTTTAATTTCTCAGTGTATCTAATTTCATTGTTCAGACATGGGCTTCAAATAAATAAAATATTAAATACATAAATCAACTGCGGTTAAGTGATGAAGCGGCAGTCATTTTAAATTACTGTATTGATCAGGTGGTTCCACTGTGCCTTTACACTTGCCCTTTGTTTCTTTTGAACTTTCTGAGGAAGGTTGCTCTTGCTCTCGAGTGAGTGCAACAAAGGTTTAGCAGGCTGATTCTGGGGTTGGTGGGTCTGACGTATGAGGAGAATTTGACTGACTAGGTTAGGATTGTTTTTGCTAGGGTTCAGACAAATGAGGGGGGATCTTACAGAGACTTATAAAACTCTAACAGGACTAGACAGGGTAGATGCAGGAAGGATGTTCCCAATGTTGGGTGTGTCCAGAACCAGGGATCACAGTATGAGGATTCGAGGTGGATGATGTAGGACTGAGATGAGGAGACATTTCTTCACCCAGAGAGCCTGTGGAGTTCATTACCAAAAGAAGTAGTTGATGCCAAAACATTGAAAGTATTCAAGAGGTGACTAGATATAGCACTTGGGGCGAATGGGATCAAAGATTATGGGGAGAAAGCAGGATTAGGCTATTGAGTTGGATGGTGAAGAATGACGGAGCAGGCTTGAAGGGTCGAATGGCTGCCTCCTGTTGCTATCTTCTATGCTTCTGTGTTTCTATGACCATTGACATCTTAACACCTAAGCTTGGTTGGGTAATCTGCTCATACCATTATTTTATCTGGATTTGCTAGATTTTGCTGCTTTCCATGCTTTTATCCAACAACATTTTCCAAGTTATTATAATGGATTCAGCAAGGGCAGCATGCACTACTCATATGCAAGTAGCAGAATTAATACGTAATCAAAAATGTAAAACATATTTTTCTAATCTAAGATATTTTGGAACTTCCTGTCATTTCCATCGGAAGTGATTTATTCCCCTCAAAGGATGAGCAGTCAGTCCTCAGCAAAGGAGACACCTTCATTCCCCTGTGCCCACACATAAATCCGTTCACATCTGGATGTCGAACACTTTTTTTTTAAACTCTGCCTCTGCGCCTGTTTCTTTAACCATGAGTCTATTCCACCCACTGCTGACCCCTTCTCCCACCTTGGACACTGAAACATGGCCTCCTACCCTACCTTGACCTCTTCATTTCCAACTGCCGTCGCGACATCGATCACCTCAATCTCTCCACCCTTCTCACTCACTCCAACCTCTTCCCCCAAGGAACATGCTGCCCTCCACGCCTTCCGTTCCAACCCTAACCTCACCATCAAACCTGCAGATAAGGGAGGCGCAGTAGTGGTATGGCCCCCTGACCTTTACATCACCGAGGCCTGGCACCTCTGACAACTCCTCCTACTGCCCCCTTGATCATGAACCCATCCCTGACCAGCAAGCCATAGTCTCTCAGACCATTCGTAACCGCTTCACCTCAGGTGACCTCCCACCCACAGCCTACAACCTCATCATTCCCCAACCCCAACCCCATACTGCCCGTTTCTACATATTTCCCAAAATCCACAAACCTGACTGGCCCGGCCGTCCCATTGCTTCTGCTTGCCCCTGCTCCACTGAACACTGACTATATTGGTGCTGCCTTATGCTCCTACGAGGAGCTTGAACTGTTCATCAACTTTACTAACACCTTGCACCCCAACCTCATTCACCCGGACCATCTCCAATACCCCCCTGTCCTTCCTGGACCTCTGTCTCCATCTCTGGTGATGGCCTTGAAACTGACATCTATTTCAAAACCACTGACTCCCACAGCTACCTGGACAACACCTGCTCTCAGCCACCCTCCTGCAAGAATACAGCCTCATACTCCCAATTCCTCCACTTCCGCCGCATCCACTCCCAAAATGGGGTGTTCCACTCCCGGACATCCAGATCTCTTCCTATTTCAAGGACCATAACTTCTCCCCTCTGGTGATTGAAATGCCCTCAACCGCATCTCTTGCATTTCCTGCACTTTTACCCTCACACACCCTCCCCCCAACAAGAATAAAGACAGAATCCCCCTTGTCCTCACATATCACCCCACCAACCTCCGCATCCAGTGTATTATTCTCCACCACCTGCAATCTGACCCCACAACCAAGGATATATTTCCCTCCCTACCCCTATCTGCCTTTTTGTAGGGATTGCTCTCTCCGCGACTCCCTCGTCCGCTCTGCACTCTCCACTCACCCCACCATCCTCGGCATCTTTCCCTGCAACTGCAGGAAGTGGTACACCTGCCCCAACACCTTCCCCCTCACCTCCATTCAAGGCCCAAAACAAACCTTTCATATTAGATAGGGGTTCACTTGCACATCTGTCAACTTGGTCTACTGTATCTGCTGCTCCTAATGTGGCCTCCTCTACATTGGTGAGACCAAGCGTGAGTCGGAGGCCATTCCGTAGAGCATCTGTGCTCTGTCCGTGACAAACAACAACACCTTCTGGTCACCAACCATTTTAAGTCACCCTCCCTGAGTGTCGTGTCCATCCTGGGCCTCCTGCAGTGCCACAGTGACACCACACGCAAACTAGAGGAGCAACACCTCATATTTTACCTCAGGAGCCTGCAGCCCGATGGCCTAAACATGGAATTCACCAGTTTTAGAATCTCCCCAACGCTGACCTTATCCCACATCCAACCCTGCCTCCTTGATCTGATATAACCTCTCCACCTTCTCTCCCACCCATCTGCTTCACCCATCCCACTGACCAATCCCCACCACACCCTACCTGCACTCACCTATCACCTTCCCCAGCCCCCACCCCTCCTCTCTCTATTTCTGAGCTCCCTTTTGCTCCTCTCCATTTCTGAAGAAGAGTCCCGACCTGAAACGTCAAGTTTGCTGCCCCTCTGCTGCCTGGCCTGCTGTGTTCCTCCAGCTCCACACTGTTATCTCTGACTCCAGCATCTGCAGTTCTTGCTATCTCTGGTTTATTTAGTTATCTGCTTTTGAGAACGAGCGTGCAAGGCCACGTGGGAGGTTTTGGTAAGTTGAGCTAAAGTTTATTTATATTTCCAGCATAGCTGGCATTTCTTTTGCACAGCAGGAAAGATTCAGGTCTTCAGAATATATTTATTATCTTGTGGTACTGTTTAATTACCATATTTTTCAATCAGTTCAGAGGGATATATTTTCTTTTGTTCAAGTTAACATTCTAATGTAATTTTGTTCCTCAAAGCTTGCATCTGATACCAGTGTACATAGTTGTGCAAGGATTGGGAGCTCCTGCAACAGTTCATGACAAAGAATTGGGGCAAAGGGTGTCTTTCCATTTAGAGATGTTATGTTAAAGGTCTCTTACCTTTTATGGGCCTTAAAGCTGTATCAGCATCTCCACAGGTTATCCTAGAGTTCACATTTTTTCTACTGACAGATGTTAAGTCTTAAAACATCACCACGAGCCAGCAAATGCTGCCTATCGCCCAGTTAACTTTAAGGAAGCAATTTAGGACAAAAGAACTGATTATTTTCGTTGTTTTTTGTGGAACCATACACCAAGGTTCATCTTCCACCTGCTGATTAGCTCCTCAGAGATTATAAATTTTCCATTTTTATGAAGGAGGGAAAAGACTTGTAATTTGTTCAACTTTTGAGGATCATGTAGGAAATGAGGGAAAGAAAACAATGTCGAAATAATAGGTGTCTGAATAAGAAGATAGTTTATCTTTTTTTATTCACTAGGTATTTTCTTCTTCCTTTCTTCCTTCCCAGCCCCCGACAGTTTTTGTAAGTTTGAAAAACGTTCCTACTGTGACGGTACTGCCCAGTAACTGTTGCACTTGATCTACTTATTAGCTACCTTGTTTGCACATGGTGTTGTCTTTATGTTGGCCATGGCTGAGCATGAAGTGATATTTCGCAGTTTTAAAAACACAGACTCTTCGCTTATGCTACCTGCAATCCTTGTTGCATGGATTCAGGATTTCATTGAAAAAAAAAATAGCTTTTGTGCATTTAACTTTGGATTCATTACACTTATTTATGGAATTATTTTTAAGCAACAACTGGAGGGGGAAAATGTCCTTTATCCTTTATTTGCCTGAAAATGTATGTTATGCCTGCTGCACGATTCAGTTCTTTCACAATGGTGTCCATAGCTGTGACAACAATTAATATTGTTCAAGTTTCAGCTGTAGGAAACAAATCCATTTGCTGGTAGTGGTATAGTTGCAAGCAGTTTAGTCTACTCTGTTTGTGTCATTGGCATATTCCATTTCCAACTTCTAATATTTTGTGTGTTGTGCAAATTGATGTGTTTTTAATCTACTGTTAGCTTAGTTTTAGGAGATGGACTTGCCTACATTAGTTTGGAAGGTTGATTTATAATTGCAAGTATTGTCTTCCTCCTTCAGCTTAGAGTTCATTCATGTGTGTTATACTAACACTTTTTTGCAGTATTTCTGTTTGTGCCACTGGGTACGGTACTGTGTGTGCCACCTGATGTGTGGATTGTTAATTTAGTAGTGCAGCTGAGAAGATTGGGAAGGGATGTCTTGACCTAACTTTATTTTGTAAGTCAACAAATCATTTAGGCAGGTGTTTCAGATATTTCTAATTGAGTGCTGTAAAGTTTGGCAGTGTTTCTAATTGTTAAAAAATTAAATCTTTAATTTGTGCATCTTTGTTCACTTATAGGAACTGAGAGAAATTCATAGCAGACAGCAACTGCAGAAGCAGAAGGAAGCTGAACTTGAAAAGCAAAAGCAGAAAGAGCAAGAGCGGAGGACAGCAGAACTTGAAAGACAACATGAGAAAGAAGCTGCCCAGAGGTAGTTAAATTTTACTCGTTTTGTGCAGTTTGGAAGCTGCTGAAAAACGTTGCCTCTCTGTCGTCATGATAATGAATACTTGATGTCCATATCAATGACTGAATTCTCTGCTACTTCATTCATTGCTGTCCTTGAATATTTTTTTGCCACCAGTTATTAATGCATTTTTGTTTTCATTTGTGAGGATAAGGATTTGTATCTTTGTTTACTTCTGATTTTCTTGCTGCTTCCCATCTGCCACTCCTATAGTGAAGAATGTGGGGCTTGCATCTCTTTCAAGACCATGACTGATTTGAACATGCCTTGGAGATGTACAGAAGCTGTGTATTCTTGAAATAAGAGAAATTATAATGGGTGCAGTGCAAGCAGTTAGTTGGAATAATAGAACTGCAGCTGCTGTATTTGTCCTTTTTATAAAAAAGAACCTACAACAGGTGATCCATGTTTGATCTCAAGCTTTCCTTCACCCTAGATGTCCTCTCCACTCCCCCATTCACAAAAACTAAAATAGTGATTGTGTACTTAGTGTCAAGGCTTCTGTAAAAACAACATGTTTGGATGTCCTTGGAAGGGTGATAAAGAAGATTCACCAGACAGATCCTAGGGATCAAAAAATTGATCTATGAGAGCAGTTACATTACCTTGACTTGGTTATCCATGATTTTCTAGCAACCTATTTTTGATGTTTTTAACTGTGTCAGTTATTTACAAAGATTTTACAACATCACGAACACAACAGAAAACAGACCCTTTGGTCCAACCAGTCCATGCAGACCATGTTCCCAAACTAAATTTGTCCCACTTGCTTGCCCTTGGCCCGTATCCCTCAAACCTTTCCTATTCATGTACTTATCCAAATGTATTTCAAATGTTGTAACTGTACCTGCGTCCACCACTTCATCTCGCAGTTCATTCCACACACAAACCACACTTTGTCAAAAAAGAGCCCTTCATGTCCTTTTTAGAATTTTCTCTTCTCATCTTAAAAAATGCCCCTAGTTTTGAACTCACCCACCTTTTAGACCCTTGCTATTCACCTTATCTGTGTCCCTCATGATTTTATAAACTTCTATAAGGTCACACCTCAACCTCCTAAACTCCCAGTGGAGAAAAGTGCTAGTCTCTCCTTATAACTCAAACCCTCCATTCCCAGCAACATCCTGGTAAATCTTTTCTGAACCCTCTCCCATTTAATAATATCCTTCCTATAACAGGGTGACCAGAACTGCGCGCACAACTTCACAAGAGGCCTCACCAACATCCTGTACGATCTCAACATGACATCCCACTCCTATACTCCAAGGTGTGAGCCTTCTTAAGCATGCTGTCTATCTGTGAAGAAAATTTCAAAGAATTATGTACCTGAACCCCCCCTCTCTGCTCTGCAACACTACCCAGGCTCTACCATTAACTGCTTAAGTCCTGCTGTTGCTTGTTTTACCAAAATGCAATACCTCGCACTTATCCAAAGTAAAGTCTATCTGCCACTTCTCAGCCCAGCGGCCCAGTTGATCAAGATCTTAAGTGATCTTCACTGTCCACTGTACCACCAATTTTGGTGTCCTCCACAAACTTACTAACGATGTCACCTGTATTCTCATCCAAATCATTTATATAAAAAAACAAAAGTATACTGAATACCAATCCCTGTGGAACACCACCAGTCACAAGCCTCCAGTCCAAAAAACAACCCTCCACTACCACCCTCTGTCTCATATTCTGAAGCCAATTGTATATCCAATTGGCAAGCTCACCCTGAATCCCACTGTGATCTAATTTTACTAATTAGTCTATCATTTGGAACCATGTCAAAGGATTTACCGGCGTTCTTTTCTAGTTGATAAGCTGTAACTAGTGGAGTGCCACAGGATACGGCCTTGGGGGCCCCAACTGTTTACAATCTATATAATGAGTTGGGTGCAGGGATAGGAGGTACTGCAGCCAAGTTTGCAGGTGGCACTAAACGCATGGGAAGATAAGTTGCAATGGAAAATAAGAAATTTACAAATGAATATGGCAAGACTAGGTGAATGGGTCAAAACTTGTCAGATAAAGTTTAATATAAGCTAGAGGTTATCCATTTTGGTCAGAAGAATTAAAGGGCAATTAATAAATAATCTAAATGGAGAGAAACTTCAAAATGATTTGGTACAG
Source organism: Ginglymostoma cirratum (assembly GCA_024137785.1). Classification (NCBI taxonomy): domain Eukaryota; kingdom Metazoa; phylum Chordata; class Chondrichthyes; order Orectolobiformes; family Ginglymostomatidae; genus Ginglymostoma; species Ginglymostoma cirratum. The sequence goes on along the minus strand of JAHRHZ010000061.1, from coordinate 12,920,117 downwards.
AGAGATCTGAGTGTCCTCGTGCATGAGTCACTGAAAGCTAGTATGCAGGTAATACAGAGTACAAATGGAATTTTGGCACTTATTGCTGAATGAATGGAGTGTAAAAGTAAAGAATTGTACAAGGCATTGGTGTGACTGCATCTGGAGTCCTGCGTGCAGTTGTGGTCCTTTTTAATCAAATGATGTAATAGGAGTTGTGTCAGTTCAGAGCAGGTTCACTATATTAATTCCAGACATGGAAAACCTTATGAGGAGAGATTGAGAACTTTAGGCCTACACTTGTTAGAATTTGGGAGATTGAAAGATCTAATTGGAGTAGATCAAGATGCTAAAGTGGGTTGACAATGTAGAGCAGATGGTTCCCCTTGAGAGGAAATCTGGAATAGAGGTTTTAGGCTAAGGGGTGGCAGATTAAAAATAGATGAGGAATTGCTTGCCTTAAAGGGGCATGAATTTGTAGAATTCAGCACCCCAGAGTGTGATAGATGCTGGGACACTGAATAATGTGATGGTGGGTTGGGGGGGGTGGGTGGAAGAGACAGATATTTAACTAGAAACAGGTAAAAGGGTTTTGGGGTGTGATTATCAAAGTAGAGTTGAGGTTGAAATCAGATCTATTAAAAGGCAGAGTATCTTCGAGGAGTTGATTTGTCTACTCATAGTTCTTGTGTTCTAAATATTATCCCCCATTTTTCTTAAATGTTTGAACTAATTATATAAGAGATGCATAGACATCCAGTTCCTTGCCAAGGTGATTATTGTTCATGCCAGCCTGGATCAGGGGTTTGGCAAGTTTATTTGATGAGTTTCTCACAGTCAAATTTGATTGTGTTGTTTTCTCATTCTTACATGCAGACATTTCAGGCGGGTTGATGATTGGGAGTGGGTTTACTGATTTTTTTTTTTTTTTTTTTTGTTGTTGTTGTTAACTCCAACTACTGTTTAATCCATTTGTAATGGTCCATCTGTTGCCCAAACTGAGATCAGGTAGTTCAGCACAAACCAGGCACCAAAGTTGAGACCTGAAGATTTATAGATGCTTCTGTCTACTTTTCCTCAAGGAAGTTATGGTCAAATATTTTTATTAGAATTAATTTTAACTGGACTACTGTTTGAGAATTCTAATGGTTTTATATGTAGTTACTATTTTAATGTTTCCTTTTTCATACTTAGCAAACCACGAACAGACAGCAATATTAAAAGCTCAGAGAAAGGGAATCTGCAGTCAGGGAGGAACACGCAGAGGAGAGTTAACATCATAGCTCTCCTGCGAGAGAGACTGCACTTCAATAGATGGTTTAGGTATCTATATTAATAGTGAAGCCTGCTTTTAAGTGAATGTTGTCACTCTTCAGAAGATGTTGACTAGTATTATGGTATGTACAGTTCAGAGAAATCTATCCTAGAGTAATAGAAATGATGAAGTGAAAACTTATTGTTGCTTTCTACAATAGTCCAAAATGAATCCCACTCAACTATCTTATTGGCTTGCATCTTGCTCTGCTTCATGTGTTAATGCACTTTTCCTTTTTCTTTAATGAGGGACCATGGCTTGTATCGCAGGCAAACTTTGTAGTAAAGCACCCATGTTATAATTGCTGCTCTGTCAAGAATTTCCTTCTCTCAGTCTTATCCCCAATTAAATGAACAGCACTTGCTGCTGAGTAGCCAACTAGCAGAAAATCTCTGCCACTGTGTCCTTCTCAAAATGCTTCATAATTTCATCAGTTGTGTTTAATGTTAGAATTGCCTTTAATTTCAATTAACAAGTTATTTAGAATTAGTGGGTCACGTTTAGAATAATTGTGAAGCAATGATTTTACTTGTGCAGGAATTGAGACGCAGAATGCTTCTTCATCTTATTGCTCACATTCTGTGTAGGTACAAGGTAAAATGGCTTCAGAAGTTTTATTAAAAACATTTTTTCAAGTTTACACCTTCGTGTATTTATGTTGAGTTGTTTTGCAAGGGTGTTTTTTTTAATGTGATGGCTGTTATCCATCTTTTTGTTCTTTTTCAGTAATTTATTTTTCAGGAGCAACTTAACAGAAATATTCATTCTTGGGCAGCCAAAGAAAGAGTTCCCCGCACGTGTGAATTTAATGGCTATTTCTTGTTTGTTTGCATGTTCTGTATCAGCAGTTGACATATGCTACCACTTGAGAAATTTCACTCTGAAGTAGGGAGCGGAGAGTTCATTTTGTCCTGCAAATTCGTCTCATTATATGGCAACCAACCATTTACTTCAGTGAAAGAGGCTCTATTAAAAAAGGATAAATGTGCATTATAGAAAATGAAATAGGAAAGTTTTCTTTAGTTGGCAGGGGTTAAGAACATTTGTATGCAGGTGAAACAGGGGAATTTTGTCCTGTGAATGACCGGTTACCAGTGCTGACCTGTTCAGAAGTCTGAAAGGGTGTGATATCCGTGTAAAAATGACTAGAAGGATCATAAATGTAGCTAGATTTGGCATGAGCTTCAATTATTTTTAGAAGAATAATTGGTGTTAGAGTTTTCTTTCTTAGTACAAGAAATGTCATGGTTTTGGCTGTTATTTTGTACTGTAAGAGCCATGCCCCTATTTCTGTTTATGAAATGTTTCTTGCCAAATTTTGAAGAATGAATATAACACTTGTTTTTAGATCTGCCCAAGAACGTGATAAACTTTGGCAGGAACAAGTACAAAGGGATGAGGATGAACGACTAAGGAATCTCCAGGAACAGCAAAATCGAAGACGGGAAGAAACATCCCAAAAGAAGGAGAAAAGCAAGCAGGAAATATTGAGCAGAATGTTTCAACAGCAGCTGGACCCAGGAAAAGAGCAGTCTCGCAGTGGATGGCAGCCACCAGGTAGTCTAGGCTAACTGGTATATTTTAAAATTTGTTTCCCCCTTTCCTACAGTGTTAATTGCACTGTCATTGAGGAAAGTCTGGAGAAACTTCGGCCTTCAGCAGTACAGGTAAAATCACCAAGTCCGATTCGACCGTAGAGCTTTTCTCTCATTGGAGAGAGTGAGAGATGACTGGTGATTTAACCAGAGGGTTATCATGCCTCAGGTAGGGGGAGGTTCAGAAAAGTCCTTAACTGGTATGGGAATTGAATCCACGCTGTTTGCATCGCACTGCATCACGAACCAGCTGTCCAGCCAACCCCTGCCACCCTCACCTCCCACCCCCCAGAAGTGGTGAGTATTAAAGAATAGGTAAAGATGGAAATTGCTTTAAATTAGGTTTGAATGCCTTAAAAATTAATACTAATTGAAGACAAATTTAATACTAAATTTTCCACACACATCGATCAATGAATGGAATGAAAGATAAGAAACTTTGAAATTGTTTAACCCACTAGATGATATAGTAAGACTTGCAGCTGATAATGGATGGAGAAGTAGGATCGTAAACAGCCAGAGTTTTTCATAATTACCAAGTCTATCCTCTCTTTTTGCTTGTCCAACTGTTCTTGTGTTGTGTAAGCCTGAATAGTGAGTGCTAACAAGCCATGGCAGAAGCAATAAACCTACCCAATGTTGTCCTTAGTATTGTCCAGCAAGGGTCACTGCTAGGAATGGGAACTATGAATTTATCAGCAAGTTTAAGAAAACAATCATAATGTTTGCTGCCATCCTGTTTGAGCTATGTCTGTGCAGACTACCAATTGAATGTGGGTCTTTCCAGTTTCTTGACACGTTGAAGTTTTATCACTGAAGCCAGTTAGGGCATCATCATGACTGTTAGTTGTGGGTTAAGCTTGTGACAAAATCTGGATTTATTACAGCAGAACGCCAATTAAGCATCAAGCAGGGTTTGCGAAGTAGGTGTCATTTGGTGATATTGATTACACTAAAGATGGAGTGAAATTTCCAAATATTCGAGGTGTGCATGCTGTAACAATAATTCTGTCTTGCTTGAAGTCGTAGTTTTGAGAAAGATCACGTTCTGTTTTTAAAAATACTGCAAAATTAATTATTCCCTATTTTTCTCCCTTCCAATAGAAAAACCTTCATCTGTAAATACTGATCAAGATGGTGTTAAGGTTGTATATTATAGAGCATTGTATCCGTTTGAGGCTAGGAGCCATGATGAGGTTACTATTTATCCTGGAGATGTCATAATGGTAAGCTCTCCGACTGTTTGAGAAACAGTTTGTGAAATATTATAAATAAAGAACTGTGGATGCTGCAAATCTGAAACAAAAATAGAAGATGCTGGAGAAACTCAAACTCGGGCTGGAGAAGGGTCACTGGACTCAAAATGTTAACTGTGCTTCTTCGTAGATGCTGAGACCTGCACTTTCTGTAGCTGGTGATATATAGTGGTTTTTAAGATGCGAAGCTGAACTGAACAGTCTTGTTTTTAACAAAAACAAAGTTGCTGGAAAAGCTCAGCAGGTCTGGCAGCATCTGTG
>JAHRHZ010000061.1:12828381-12915311 GCA_024137785.1 Ginglymostoma cirratum | reverse complement strand
CACAGATGCTGCCAGACCTGCTGAGCTTTTCCAGCAACTTTGTTTTTATTCCTGATTTACAGCATCCACAGTTCTTTCGGTTTTAATCTTGTTTTTAGCTTGGATGTGTATTTTTCCCTCCAGAGTTTAAGACTTAATTATTTGTAACTATCTAAAAGAAATTTCTGTATCAATGATTTCAGATAGCGCTATAATTTTATGCATTGTGTGACTGCATGCTGAATGATGAGTCTTCTGTTTGAGTAGCAGTAAGAAAGATTTTTGTAACAATCTACTCATTTCCTGTGTAAATGCTGAAATTGTTTCAATCCTGTATTAGTACGTTATGTGAAGATTATTTAGATCCATAACATTTCTCGAAGCCAGAAAAATTTCTGTGATTAATTTATGGGCAGAAAAAAGGTTCTTCATCTGTTAATTTCCACATATAATTTGCCCATTTCCTAAAAGTTTTCTTTCTATTCGATATATGCTTAAAATAATGAATGTACAGGATTATTGGAAAAAACACTGTCCACTCTGAAAATGTAATATCAGATTTAGACGGGGCAAAAAATCTTTTTTAATTTGAGTACAATTTCACCTTGCATGATTCAATTCTTGCTGCCAGCACCACCACCACACTTCATCCTTTCCCCAGAACATTCCTTGGCTCCACTGGAAGTAAAGCATTTATACAATATAAGTCTAGAAATGGTTACAGCGCATGAGGTGACCTTTCAGATTGATAGCTTTGAATACTCAAATATTTAATACTTCAGCTGCTAGCATTTCACAGCTGGAGCCAGAATATGGTAATAGCTGGTTTACACCACTCTTCTGGATTATTACTTTTTTAAAAATGTACTTCATAGCAATTGGAGCTGTTCACTTGCATAAATTTTTGCAGCTGAAGCTGTAAGTACATAAGAGCGTCAATCATTGTTTTTGAAGTATGACTTTGTGTCACAGAAACTGATTTGAAATTAGGGTATGCCACCGCAGTGAAAAATTCTGCACTCAAACACAAATTAAAAAGCTCAGAAGATCAAAAGGGAAATGGAAAAAATAGTTTGGGTCTTTTCAGATTTTGTATTTGTCTTCATCCACCCTCACCCTCACCCTCACCCTCACCCTTCCAATGGTTGTATATTTGGACTGTGCTGCCTGAATATACATTGAATATGTTGAGCACCCTTTGCATGAAGAATTTCCTTTAGTTTTAAATTTGTCTTCCGCATTAATTTTAACTTGTCTTAATGAATTTCATTTGACATCATTCTTTGTAATCAGTATTTCTGTGCTGCTTACCACCTTCTAAATTTCGTGTGACATCGTACAATTGTACTACCGTCTGCACTCAGTTTTAATTTTTGAATTTCTTCTGGGCTATGTTTTACCACCAAATGGCAAAACAACCACATGGGTCAAATGTTAATAGTAATCCTGTCCTGTAATGGATCTGTGGGTCTCTACATCTCCCAATACCCACTTCTAACTGTTCAAAAAAATGTTTTGAAATCCTGTTTTTCTTTGAAATGCTAATGAGATTTTGTAACTTTTGATCTTTTGCTTTCATGTTGGAGGTTAAAGGGGAATGGGTAAGTTGGTTGCAGCATTATTTGGGGACGGGCATGTGAATTATTTTGTGTACTTGCATAGTTTTTTAAGGTCTTAGCGAAAATTTGTAGCTTGGTTTGTGGATGCAGTTGTTCATTAGCTTGCCAAGCTGGTTGTTCTGTGGTGTGCAGATGTTTCATTAACCGTTTTGGCAACAACATTAGTGCGACCTCTAATCGAAGCATTAGTGTCCTGCTTCCTTCTAAATTTATATGATTCTCTGGTGTGATGGTCTTGTCACTTCTGGTTCTGTTGTTTTAGCAGCAGTCTGTATATGGAGTCTACTTCTATGTGTTTGTTAATGTATTGAGAACCAGGCTTCCAGAAATTCCCTTGCTTGTCTGGTGTTCATCAGTCAAACTGATGGCTCTCATTGTCTCTGTGTATTGAGACAAGTGAATATTGGTCATGCCTTTTTACTGACAGCTAGTGCTCGTGTATTCCTCCAGTTTGTCCGACGCAATGTTTATTGCACTTGCTGCATGGGATTCTGTATATCATGTTGGTCTTGTTTGACCCCATATCTTGTCGGTATGGGGTCTTTATCTTTGATAATATTTGGCACAGTGTTGCTCCAGTATTGTATGCAATCTTAGGAGTCTGGTAGTCATTTCTACAATCCTTCCTATAATCCAACCAAAACTGTGGGTAAGATGCATGGATGACGCATTTTTAATAATCAAATGCACAAAAGTAGAAGAAACCCACCAACTTGTCAACAACATCTTCACAAACGTAAAGTTCACTGGAGAGGAAGAAAAAATACAAACAGCTCTTGTTTTTAAATATAATGACAGAGAGACTGACTAACGGCAAATTCCAGACTCAAGCATACAGGAAGGCCACACACGGACCAAATCCTTACCTTCAACAGCAGCCACCCCAGTATACATTAACAGAGCTGTATCAAGACACTATTTAAACGAGCCGCATCACACTGCAACACCTGGAGTATGGAAGAGGAACACCTGCACAAAGTTTTGACTGACAGTGGATACCCAAGAAGCTTCGTCCACAGATGCCTATAAAACAAAATGACAGTCCGAGGACATGGTACAACAGAAGACACGAGCAACACTATCCTGGATCAAAAATTATTTCGGTAGTGACTACCAGACTCCTAAGACCACATAAGATCATGATTGCACACAAACCTAAAGCAACACTGTGCCAAATGTTATCAAAGACTAAAGACCCCATACTGACAGCAAGCAAGACCAATGTGATATACAGAATCCCATGCAGTGAGCGCAATAAACATTACATTGAACAAACAGAGGAGGAAGCTGATGACCAGGATACACGAACACCAGCTGGCAGTAAAAAGACACGACCAATATTCAGAGATAAATCCAAAAGCCCGCTTCTATCTCCTCCCCAAAATCCAAAAGCCCGCTTCTATCTCCTCCCCAAAATCCAAAAAAATCCAACGCATCATCCTCCGACACTTCCGCCATCTACAGTCAGACCCCACCACCAAAGACATCTTTCCCTCCCCACCCTTATCTGCCTTCCGGAGGGACCACTCCCTCCGCGACTCCCTTGTCCACGCCACACTCCCCTCCAGCCCCACCACACCCGGCACTTTTCCTTGTAAACGCAGGAAGTGCTACACCTGCCCCCACACCTCCTCCCTCACCCCAATCCCAGGCCCCAAGAAGACATTCCACATCAGGCAGAGGTTCACCTGCACATCTGCCAATGTGGTATACTGCATCCGCTGTACCCGTTGTGGCTTCCTCTACATCGGGGAAACCAAGCGGAGGCTTGGGGACCGCTTTCCAGAAACCTGCGCTTAGTTTGCCACAAACCACTTGCCCCTCCCGTCGCGAACCATTTTCAACTCCCCCTCCCATTCCTCAGATGACATGTCCATCCTTGGCCTCCTACAATGCCACAGTGATGCCACCCGAAGGCTGCAGGAACAGCAAATCATATTCAGCCTGGGAACCCTGCAGCCCAATGGTATCAATGTGGATTTCACAAGCTTCAAAATCTCCCCTCCCCCAACCGCATCCCAAAACCAGCCCAGCTCATCTCCACCTCCCTAACCTGTTTTTCCTCTCACCTCAAGCCACACCCCCATCTCCTATCTCCTAACATCATCCCGCCCCCTTGACCTGTCCGTCCTCCCGGGACTGACCTATCTCCTCCCTACCCCCCTACCTACACTCACCTTTACTGGCTCCATCCCCGCCTCTTCGACTTGTCTGCCTCCTCTCCACCTATCCTCTCCTCTCCTCTATCCATCCTCTATCCGCCTCCCCCTCTCTCCCTATTTATTTCAGAACCCTCTTCCCCTCCCCCATTTCTGATGAAGGGTTTAGGCCCGAAACGTCGAGTTTTCCTGCTCCTATGATGCTGCTTGACCTGCTGTGTTCATCCAGCCCCATGCTTGTTATCACGACCAATATTCACCTGTCTCAACACACACAGTCAATGAGGGCCATCAGTTCAACTGGGACAAAGTGGCCATACTGGGACAAGCGAACACCAGACATACAAGGGAATTTCTGGAAACCTGGTTCTCAACATGGGACTCTGTTAACAAACACATCAAAATGGACACCGTATACATTCTGCTGCTAAAACAGTGCTGGAAGTGACAAGACCATCATATCAGAGGATCATGTAAATCCAGAAGGAAGCAGAACACCAAACCTTCGATTTAGAGGTCACACTGATGTTGCCTAGCAGAGTAACACAACGTGTGCACACCACAGAACAACCAGCTCAGCGAGCTAACCAACGACTTGCATAGTTTTCTCTGCGCTAGAAGGACTCGTGAAATAATGTGATGGGCCCTTGTTTATCATGGCTACATCAAAATATGTTTTAAAAGTTTGAGATTTTTGTTTTTTTTGGGTTTGAATTGGAATTTGCAAACAAATTTTCAGTCAAACTTGAAATCCATGCCCTTAACTCATGATGAATATTGTACTTATCATGCTCAGCTGTTGGTGCTTACTGTTCATGTGAATTATTGATTATTGGCACAATGATACGTTTAGACTCCTCTGAATGCTGATATTGTGTAACAATACTTATCTGGGCAGATATTCTGGGTTGTTTCAAAATGTATGTTTTTGAAAAAGAGAAGTTTTATCCAAGCTTTTCATAATGTACATAACAGGACAATTCATAAGGAATGCCAATGTAAGGCAGGAATAACATTTTGTTCTGTATGTTAAGAGATTTGTTGATTGTTTAGTGAGTAGTTTCTTAATTGGATGTGTTGCCATTGGAGATTTACCAAGTAAAAGGTCAAATCACCATAGTCCCACAGCACCATAGGGCTGCGCTCTTCTCATTAGAAGGAGATGACTGCTGGTGATTTAACTTGAGGGTCATCACACCTAAAGTGAGGGGAGAAGTTGAGAAGGTGGGACCTTCAAGATGTAAGATAAGTGATGACTCACAGTTGACTGTCAAGCACTGTTGAAATTTTAAACTGCACGTGGCTTCTAATGAGTCAACAAACTGCCCTGAGAAATTAACCAGAGAATGGCAATCTGTCACCTATATTGTTGAGCTAACCTATTGAGAACCTACATCACAATGTGCTTTTTTTTTTTCTTACTGCAAAGAACAGGTATATTTATATTTGTAACTTCCAACCAAAAACTTGTGACCTAAAGAAGAGATGGTGACCGGAAAGAGCACAGAGCATACAGCAAATCACTGATACTTGGGGCGATTGGACAGCATTTGCTAAATAATGCTGACCATGCAAAGAACTGACAACTATTTTAGGGTTGTCTGGCTGGCTCACAGTGTGGCACACTTGTACATGCTGGAAGTGCATATTGATAGTTAGGCTACTGTCCTTTGCAGACAGTGAAAACATGCATGCACAAGGCTCCTCCTACAATTCAACAAAGTAGGTGACAGCCATTTCCGAGTTCGCATTTCTCAGGGTAATGCCTTGACTAATCCAAAGCCCACCTAACTGGTCTAACATTTTAAACAAAGCTTGGCAATTAACTGTTAGTCATCTAACTGCTGGATCTTCCATTGGCAATATTTCTACCCAGGACAGCTGTCCATTCTGTACTGTCTTCCTGTACAGCTAAACATTTTCCATTTACCTTGGTGTTTCTTGCAAAATGTCCTGATGAGTACAAGACAAAAAGCTTCAACAACATGTCTTTGTTCGGTAATGTACAAAAACTGTACTACGAAACAACTAAAGACCCACCTGAGATCCAAATTTGAAATGTAACTCTGTCTAAATTGGTAGTAATGTTTAGCTGAGTGATGACTGTTATACAGTCCCACTTTATTTGTCTCCCCGAGGCAAAGGATGAAATTCTCTTTCAATTATTTATTTGTCTTGACTTAAGTTTGATTTTAGTTCCAAGCAGACGAATCCGCCACAAAATTGCCGTGCGTTTAACATGAAGGGTAATTCTCAGAGCCTTGACAGTTGCCCTTGTAGTGGAAATGCCAGGATTGTGAACTGCTAACTTTCTAATGTGGAAAGTAGCTACCATCTCTTTAATTTCTTCTACCACATTTAAAAATGCCAAAACTAACAGAATATGGCAATTAGGGACAAATTCAAATAGGAATGAGCAGGTGCTTCTAGCATATTAATACTTAAAAACAAATAATTTGTGCAGAGTTAATTTTGGGGTTAGTTGTTTTAATAACTGGGAATTTTATCTCCCAAATGAAGGCATATTGACTATGTTCAAAAAACTAAATGTGGTTGTGATGAGATGGGAATGGTGCATTTTCATGTGTCAGTGATGTATGTTTGTGATGTCTATCTGTAATCTCATCTGCTAGCATTTCTCAAAGTCTGAGAACTCCCCCTCTCTCTACACGTGTGTGTGTGTGTGTGTGTGTGTGTGTGTGTGTGTGTGTGTGTGTGCGCGCGCATGCACACATGTGCACTCTCTCTCTCTCACTCTCTCACTCTCACTCTCTCACTCTCACTCTCTGTCACTATCTCTGTCGCTATCTCTCTCATAACTTCGAAGTCACCCAATTACCAATGCATTGAACAGTTTGTGCATTATCCCTATTTGGAAATAAAAAATCATTTATTACAGGAAAATGAGGGTCCTTAAAAAAATTTCTGAGATATTAAATTGTAATTCAAATGTAGTAGCTGAGGTTTAGCCAGCAGCTGCACACTGTCTCACTAGCGTTGGTTCCCGATAGGATGATTTTACCAAATTAAGGCATGCAGTCACTTTGGTACCTGGGGAGCAAAATATTGATTGCTTTTGAGTCAATTAGTCTTATGATCTATGCATATTTGTGAAGTGTCAGGCAGAGTTACATTAAAATACTTAATGCCCACTCTAAAGCATGGACAGTTTTTCCAAATTAACTGCAGTAGACTAAATTCTAATTTTGGATAAAGCTATGAGGACATTTTAGGCCCAAATCTAGTCTGCTCTTTTTGACGCACTTCATGTTTTGAGCCTTGAAAATTACACCTCATTTCAATGCTGCAAAATTGTTTTTGACAGGTGGATGAAAGTCAGACTGGAGAACCGGGATGGCTTGGAGGTGAACTCAAGGGGAAAACTGGATGGTTTCCTGCTAACTATGCAGAGAAGATTCCAGAGAATGAAGTGCCGCCGAATTTGCAATCGGGAGCGAAGCTTACTGCAAAGATTGCACCTCATACAGTGGCTGCAAGTGTTGTGCAACCAACAACAGAGCCCGCAGTGTCCTCCAATTGGGCAGATTTTAGCTCAACGTAGGTACAAGTGTGCAGTTTTCAGCTTCCTCAAATGTAACTGCTATTATTTAATTAGGGCTGCAACATCTTGGTATATAACAAGCATATGTTTCCTTGAATGAATGTACACAGATGGTTAAGTGCAAATTAAGCAATCATTTGACGTCAAAAGGCACTTTCGTTGGCACATAAGCTTTTCAAAAGCTAAAAATATTACTGCAGCCTTTGCACTGTTTTCTAGCATTAAGATTTATTTTGTTACACTGTCAGGATTGTGAGATCCCTTCCATCAACCCTTCAAAGTCTTGCTGGGGTATGGTTTCAGAGTAACACACAGCCCATTGTTAACTTGGGTAGTTAAAGAAGGCTTAATGTGTGACTGATGATTAGTGTGAGATCCAGAATGCCTCCTCGCTTTAACTAGGTCTTTTCCTTCATGGTCACTGCTCAGTTACTCTTTGGGAAAGTGATCTAATTAAGCCCTAAGTTGTCAACATCTAATTACTTTTGAGTTTGGGTGGTCTTTAGATTTGAGGTTCTTTTCCAGCTCCTGGTCATTTTGCAAAAGTACAGTATTTCTATTGCCTTCAGACTGTGACAGTTATTCACTGACTTTGATATACATGGATAAGTGCATGCTTTTAAAGACAAATTTGCACTTTAAACTGATGTGTTAATGATTTTAATTATGGTATTTTATTTATGTTAAATTATTTGCTTCACTTTATAATAGCAATATTCTATTATGCTGTAGTTAAAGCTGCACAGTCAATCTTGCATCATTCTAAACCACAACTATGTTTAGAAAGTCCCTTCAAATAAATAGCTTTATTACCTTCAGTACAATGATATAAGTTCAAAATTGAAACAAGTGTAAGTTTAATTGCAGAAGATAGTTAAATACCAATAAATCATGTGATAGGTACAATACTGTCAAAGCTTGACCAACTCAGGGTACAAACATTACACTTCATGTAAGAATTTGAAATCCTTGGCTCTGTGTTATTAAAATAAACGCGTCTTGAATATTTTAGTTTTTCTATTCTTTGGCCATAACAGAATTGTCAAAATGTGTACTAGGAGATATTGCTGAAAATGCTATCACAGCGTTTGCTGTCATTAGGACAAATGAAAGCATACTACATTTCAAGAGGACAACAATTTATATTACACAGAAAAAGCCAACGAGTTAAAAGGAGATATGTCCGGACATTGTACCTTTATCAATTGAACAGAAGCTTTAGCACTCATGTTTTCAATGACAAAGCTGCAGCTGAACAGTGTCTATTTGCCAACCAGTCAGCACCTAACTTTTGATATTTGGTATTCTTGCATCTGTACAAAAGCTTGTGCAGCATTTTTATCAGAAATTCTCCAGTTCCGTATTACCAAGACACTGGTTTGAGCAATGTGAAAAAAGGACCAGTTGGGATGGTAATGTCAGGAGGACTACTGCAATTATTGGTAGGAGTGTTTACATGAAGAAGGTTAAGACATGGCTGAATGAGCAATAAAGAGGTGGTAGGGTCAAGTAGAAATGGAGATTGGAGATGGGAGATGACTGAGGAATGGAATTTACTTGGTGCCAAGACCGCACATGTCTCTTAACTCATTGTGGGGTCTGCACGGATAATGATGAGTGACCGCATTAAGAGTCATTTGAAAACCAGGCATATTGTGAAGAATGTGTGCACAGGAGCCGGAGTGGAGACCAAAGTGAGATTTGGTGGTTTGGGCAGTGCCAGTGGTACAGTGAGTAGTCTTTCATGGATGCTTTGGTCAGTGGAATGATGTCCTCCTCTAAATCGAAGTTTGAATAAGACCATTTTGGTATTAATTTGTTTTTATTTTTAGAAAAAGATTGTATAATAAAGCAGCTTTTCAACCTTTGTCCTTTGTTTTCACTTAGATGGCCCACAACAGGCAGTGAGAAGCCAGAGAGTGATAATTGGGATGCCTGGGCAACGCAGCCGTCACTAACTGTTCCTAGCACAGGGCAACCTCGGCAGAGGTCAGCCTTTACCCCAGCTACTGTGTCTGGATCATCTCCATCACCTGTATTGGGCCAGGTAAGTAGTGAATACAAAAGAGCACATTGTCTTACCATAGTTTAGGTGTGAAATATTGTTAAATGTAAAAGTGATAGGATTCAATATTAGTGTGTGACAACACTTGAAGTACCTGCTGTGTTGTGGACTCATTCAGTCAAGGCTGAGAAAGAAGTCTCTTTTATGGCTGTAGGGTCACTGTAATTACTTTGGATACTCAGGCCAACTCTTGGTATAATGGGTTCACAGCGAAAGAATACGAAATGAGATTTCTTGCTGAGACTGAAAGGGGCTGGCTGTGTGAAGGTGTTCATTTAATGCAGAATGAGCATTTTAAAACATTTACATTGAAAATATGGAGGCAACTATTTTATACCCATCTGTCTTGTACCTAGTCTGGAGTGGGTCAGTGCTGGATCTTGGGTGTCAAACACTTTACCGTTTAAGTTGTTATGTATTACTGGTCTAAGCATGAAAATTCATCCAAATATTTGTTGTAACACTTCCATGGAACCTCTGCCAGCACAATCTTGGTGGTTCCCGAAAACTGAGCAGTTCACCCATATACATAGAGTGACTATTTGAGTCATAGAGATATACAGCATGGAAACAGTCCTGTGGAAAATCCTAAGCCTATCTCTGGTTTATGTAGTTTACAATGATTGTCACCCCACTTACTCTAAGGTTATGATGAGTTATGTTTCCCACTGCTGACCTTTTTGAGTGGTGTGCGTTTTAGGTATCAGTTGAAGAAAAGATTGTTTGTGATGCAGTGACAATTGGATTGTCAAACATCACTCAACTGGCAAGCAGTGTATAAATCTGAACAAGATAATGGAGGGAAACGTGACCGTTGAACTGTATCCCTGCAAGAACTGAACAGAAATTAGGAGAAAATTGAAAACCGCTCAAGAACTTCAAACTGTTATTTTTATCTTAGGCTAGTTTGAAATAATACACTTCTTTCATTTCATGTTTCTCTGTTAGGTTTTGCATTGATCATGGTGTTGGATTGAATTTTATACATTTAACCATTTATGGAATTACTAAAAAAAATTTTAAATACAATTTCATATGTTAATTTTGATGAATTAGAGAGTTTAGTTGTTTTTGGTTCATAATTCTTATTTGGTAAAACCTGATTTGAGTTTTGTGAACCAACTTAATACTCAAGCGTACCCCATCAGGCTTCATGAGATTGTGACAAAAGTAGGCCATGAAACTAAGCAGTGAAACCTATGTGAAACTCATTTCGGGACCTGTAAGAAAATCCATCAGGTATGTTTGCTTGGATTTCTTTTGATGTATTAACTATACTACTTTGTTTCCTCTTCCTTGATGCTTTCCTGATTGCCACGTTAATAATGACAGATATCAGCCAAAAATAAACCCTTAAAATATGGATTTAATTAGATTCCCTTCTTTTAAAGCAGGTGATCTCACCTGTGGCTTTTCTGGCCTTAGAAGCTTGGAAACGGCTCTGCTTAGTCAGTGAAAGATTACTGATTAATTATCTTAAAATCCAATAAATTATCTGTTGAACCATCACATAAAAGCATTCAAGTACTTGAACGAAATATTGCTTTTCCTTATGTCATTCAGTCATAGTGGACTGTTGATTCTTGTGGTGATCAGTAAATACTCAAATACAGTCAGAACTGGAATACTGTATAAGACTTCCTCTTCCGAATTATTTGACAGGGGGAGAAGGTTGAGGGACTTCAAGCGCAAGCATTGTATCCTTGGCGGGCAAAGAAGGATAATCACCTCAACTTCAACAAAAATGACATAATTACAGTTTTAGAACAGCAGGATATGTGGTGGTTTGGAGAAGTTCATGGACAGAAGGGCTGGTTCCCCAAATCCTATGTGAAACTCATTTCAGGACCTGTAAGAAAATCCATCAGGTATGTTTGCTTGGATTTCTTTTGATGTATTAACTATACTACTTTGTTTCCTCTTCCTTGATGCTTTCCTGATTGCCACGTTAATAATGACAGATATCGGCCAAAAATAAACCCTTAAAATTGAGAACTTGTTATCTGTAGCAATATTTGCTGTTTGATTGTCCCTCATTTTCTGAGGAAATTCCGAATGTAATTGGATTAAGACTTGTAATCTTTTGGTCTGCATATTATGCCAAGTTAGTTACTTGTGATCAACTTTGAGTTTTAATGAAATCAAAAGTGAAACAGTGAGTGATAGTTTAGCATCTGACAAAGCAAGTTCGAATCACATCGAGTGTGACTGACAAAAATAGATGAGTAGCATTTCAAAGGGAAAGGTTGGTTAATATTCCAGGTACAGGGAGGCCAATGTCTGAGTCCTTCCAATTCGATATAGCTTTCACGTGATAGCTTTCACGTACTTTGACACCCAGATCTACCTCACTTACTTACAACCCTCCTGTCTTGCTAAATTACCAGGTAGCTTTTCTGACATACAGTACTGGATGAGCGGCAGTTTCCTCTAATTAAATATTACGAAGATTGTTTTCAATCTTAGTCCAAAATCCATAACACAGCTGTTGATTCCATCCCTCTCCAGGGCAGCATTGCCACGTTGAACCAGTTTGTTTACAACCTTGGTGCCATATTTGTTAGTAAGATAAGCCTCCAAGATCATGTCATTCTCCTGTTTCTATTTCCATAATATTGCCTGACTTTGCCTTTGCCTTTGTCTCAAGTCATCCACTGCTGAGATTTGTAACTTTAGACTCGACTTTTCCATAGCACTGTGGCTGGTATCTCCTGTTCTATGCTATGCATCTGTTATTGTTTTCCCTGGAAAGAAGAAAATGTTAGTTGGTGTGGTGTTGAGCTGTTGTCTTGAACTGCTGCAGTCCTTGGGGTGTAGGGATACCCATAATGCTGTTAAGGGAATTCTAGGATTTAGACCCAATGACAATAAAGGAAGAGTTACATGGTTATATAGCTTTGAGGGGTACGTGTAAGTCACGGTGTTCCCGTGCTACCCTTGACCTGGGGGTATAGATCACAGGTTTAACAGGTACTGTTATATGATGCTTAGCAAACCCCTGATCGAGCTAAGACTTGGTTCTAAAATTCCCTGTTTGTTTTCAAATTCCTCCATCAATTGTAATCTCTTCCACTCTCCACTTCTGAGGTTTTTGCTTCTTACAGTGCCCTTTAGTTAGAACAATTAAAATTGGGGACTATCATTGGTGGCCTATCTGCGATTACCTTGGCTCCAGGTTTTGGAATAATCCCATAAACATCTCCATCTTCCGACCTTGCTTTACTCCTTTTAAAACAATCCTTAAAATATACCTCTTTGACCAAGCTTTTGGTTAATATTTAGCTGAATTGGTGCCACATGTTGTGATCAACTCCAGTGATCCGCAAACTACGTATTAACTTATTCTTTTTTAAATGCGGGTTTGTTTTTTCCACATTGCATCCATTAAAAAGTGCTCATTTATGGATGCACATGAACACAGTAATTGTTAGATAAACATAATATTCTGTGGTTTATATGGCTCGGTGTGTTTATTGTTTTCTGTTCTCCTTTGGAGGGCTGAGAATGGAAGCAGTTTCCCTTTGCTACTTTGTGTCTGGTGCCATTTTTTGAGTTCGGCCTCCAGCCTGAATTGCTGAAGATTTGAATACCTGTGTGACTTAATTGACCCCTTTCCTTTCTGTGGAGCCTTGGTAACTGTGACATGACAATTGAGATTGTGCTTGCCATGTGTTACGTTATAGCCACCTAATTTATATTCTGAAAATCTGCAATTATCACATTAAAACTTTGATATATCTGGCTATTTTTTTAAGCTGGAAACCAGGACCCATGTGCTGGAAGTATTTTGGAAGGGGGTGGACTCCTCTCCCTTCATACTACCCAGTGCAATGGGCTTTACATGCGTTTTTGCAATGTGTAATAAATTTGCATTTTCAAGTTCATACCAGTTAAAGCTTACTGATTACTCTTCTTGACAATTTTATAATTGAGATCTTTTGTATATTTTCTAATCAACCCGTTCAGAGATGTTATTTTCCACCTCTGGAGCAGGTGAGACTTGAACCTGGGCCTCCTGGTCAGAACACTACCACTGCATCACAAGAGCCCTTAATTGAGATGTTTATAAAACTCTGGACACTTGATTTGAAGGTCAATCGCTGGCCGAGATTAAATCATCTGATTGGGAAATACTTCTAGTTTATTGCCCTATGCCATTAGCTTTTGGAGCTGTACCAGAGAGCTGGAATATAAAACGTGCTATCTCAGTACACTGAATGAAACATGAAGCTGTAAAATGCAGGCTACTCCGATTAAACAGATGTTATGCGTAAGTTTATTTGAAGTCATTACACAAGGAGTTCCACAAGGAATGATTTAAGAGCGCAGATTCCATATGTGGTAGTTAGAATGCATTTGGAAATAATCTGTCTTAACTCACTAACTTGTTCAAATTCTTTTGAGGGGATGAATAAATTGGCAGATGCAGACCATCCATGGCGAGGGGTGGGGAGAGAATTTGGATTTACAGAACTGAGGCCCCATCTCTGCAAAGTAAAGTTCGAACATAGGAACATTCTTAAAATTTTGAAGCAGACATATTTTTCAAACATACTGCCACTGCAGCCTTCATCAGAACTGAGAAGAACATGGGCAACAGCCATCGCTTTTCCATTTGATCATATCTCTCTCTCTGTAGTATGGTCAGATTTATGACAAATAACACAAACTTCAAACTTTGGAATGACAGAATAGATGAATTAAGAGCCTGCTTAAGCCATTAGGCCCTTGAAGCCTGGTCTGCTGTTCAACAAGATCATGGCTGATCTGGTTATGTTCTTAATTCCACTGTCCTGTCTCCTCATCAGAGGGGTCAGTGCAGGCTTGATGGACTGAATGGCTTCTTTCTGTAGGGATTTTACAAAGATAAAATAGAATAAACCAGACAAGTTACGATAAAACGAATGTAAAGTTTTTTTTTAAACATGTTGTAATATATCCCATTCATCTCAAGAATTATCTTTTACACGTCACAAAAGCACCTCTTATACAGTATTTGCAGTGGTGAAAAATCACCACCTCTAACATTTCTGTAGGCTAAATTTAACTCTGATTTCTGTTTCCAGTCTGGAAAATCTGAGCCTGTAGCTGGAGTTTTCATATACTTGAGTTTAAATGCACTTGGCTTTAAATAAGCTCTTCAGAGTTTTAGCCAAACACTTTGGCCGGGGACTATTAATAAACTCCTCCTTTCAATGTACTGTCTATTTTCCATCTTCTCCCTTTCTCAGGAGCACTGCTTTACACATCCATCAGCACCAATACTTCTGAAAAACTGCCCCAAACTGAAAAACAACATTTTTTTTTAGCAAGAGATTACACAGCGTGGAGCTGGGGGAATATAGCAGGCCAGGCAGCATCAGAAGAGCATGAAAGTTGACATTTCGGGTCGGGAGCCTTCTTCAGAAAATTTTTTTTACAAGCTATTGCTGTTTCCACTAAGCTTCAAAAAAGTGCAGAGGTTTCTAACTGAAGCCTTGATGTACAATTGCTTACCTTGTCTGGTTGTACGATCTTATGCCAATACAAAAACCATTCATCCTGAAACTTAGTGCCCGATCATGTTTTAAAAGAAATCACTATAGCTACTCTTACAAGTTAACCATCAACCTGTTTTAGACACCCAAAAGAAACTCATGTCATTACTTCAAAAAACCCCAGAATTAAAGTAAATGATACTAAAAGGTATATAAATCACACATCCTTCATCACAATGTTTATGATTTCAGAATCAAAGGCTTTTAGGATTAAGGTTTTTTTTTAAAAACTGCTCTTGGAATGTGTGCATCACTGGCCAACATTTATTGTCCATCCTAAGTTAACAGTGGTCAGTCTTTTGATATTCTCTACTTCCAGAAGGCTATGGAAGTTCAGTCTTCAGCTCAAGACGTTTGTTGTTAATATTTGAAAATCACAACAGCAGGTATGTGGGCAGCATGGGTGATGACATTGAGGTTGGTGGTCAGCCATGATCTAGAGTAACAGAGCAGGTTTTTAAGGGGTTGACTGACCTACTTCTATGTTCCTAAGACAGTATTTCACGTCTCAACTAAAAGTTGAGTTTTTTGGTCTAATAGTGCAAAACTGTCAAATCAATTAAATAAGGTCAGGACTGTGAGAATGTTAGCTTGTATACTATCTGTAGACAATGTGGACTTGTTCTCCAACAGGTCACTGCTGTGTTTTGCTTTTGTTTGTTCGCCTCACAACGCTTGCCTACTAAGCTTACAAGAAGCGTCACTACTTGTGCAATGCATTGGTGGGCTTCTGGAAGCTGTGGAACTAAAATACAGCCCACGGAATGCAAATTGAGTGGTATTGAGAGACAAAGTATATGAGTTTAAGATTTTCATTCTGCCCTCTCACCCAGCTTGTTTCTTCACTAAGAAATTCAGTATTTGAATAAGTCATAGGTAAAAAAACACTTCATTTTCAAAATTCTCTTAAGAAGCACTCGCATGTTTTTGAATTTAGTTTGATGCTTGGGTAGAGCTTAGAGAAAATACTGGAGGATGGTAGGCTTTTCAGAATGCAGCTTGTTGGTAAACATGTTGCTCCTGTGCTGTTACAGACAATAGGCTGTACTTTCCAAAGAAAATACATTGCCAAGATTTCTGTGAAAACAGCATATTGATCTATTTGGCACAGTTGAAAGTCAATATCAAATTTCCACAGCACTTTCTAGTTGTAAAAACATTTTTCAGGCAGCTTATTTTGCCATTCATGTCCAGTTGTGTTCACACTGGATTGTTTATTTGAATCCATTCTGAAGAACAGAAGGAAAAGATTTAGAACTCATGACTGTTCTGGATTTGGAAGAAAACGGAGCTTTTGTTTGAGACTGAAAGTTCTCCAGTATGTTGAGTACATGGATAATTGACTCATATAAAGCAACACAGAACAAATTGGACATTATAGACACTGATTTGTTGTGAAATTTTGGGTGTGTGTTGCCATGGTAAGGTGTGCATTTGTGTCTTTGATCTCTTGAAAATTGCAGTCAACAGAAGTAAATCAGGAACAGGTGCTGAATGAAGGAAGGCTTGGCACTTCCCTGCAATGAGCTAAATTTGAGAATTACTGATGGCTTTGATAGCTGAAGGTTGGGAGCAAATTGTCAACCTCCTTGTTAACAAGATCAGTATGTGGTAGTGATGCATAGATTAGAAGGAGCAAGATAGAAGTTGTTGAGGCCTTGTACTAGAAGAGCATCTTTGCAAATATGTTTTAGACCTATTTTCATTGATAATCTAATTTGATTTGGAAGACATTTTTCAGCAATGCAATCTTTCTGAGGCACTTATTTTCAAAATTGATGCTTTAACCCACAAGTTAACAAATGTCATCAAAATTAAAGTTTGATTCTGCTGGCCCTAAGAGCAGAAATGAGTTGGTAATCCAAGTATCCTCCGCTCTGTTCCTTAAATTGCAAACTGAAAGATGAATGACTTATTTACTGGTGATTTATACATCAGGTTTTTTAATATTGAAAGTTGTAGCTTTCGAACAAATCTTCAGAACACCTGTAAAACAAATATTATAATTCAAGATGTGACAATTACAACATAACACTTTTTTCTTTCCTCTTCCCCCCCACCCCCCTCACTTAGTGTGGATTCTACTTCTTCTGAAAGCCCTCCCAGCTTGAAGAGAATGACCACCCCACCTTCAAAGCTGTCTGCAGCACATGGAGATGGTAAGTACATAACTGATGAACTTCGATGCTTCAAGAAAAGAGCAGTCTCAATTGTCTGCATTAACTTTAGTTTTCAACCCACTATGTGATGACTGATTTAATATACAAAACTGAAGTAGGTAGCACTGCAACCTAATATTTTGCTCTTAAGTCTTTATTTTTATGACTTTATTTCCTTGTGATGTCTGAGGTATTTGCTTTAAATAGAGAGATTTCAAATTGGTTGCTGTTTCAGTCCCCTTGACACAAAAGAACAAAAATATGTAGTGTATTGATTTGCACATATTTAAATACTATTAATAAACCAATATTAAAATATTGTGTAAAATAGTTTAAAAGTTGCTTTGGAAGGTCTAAAAAGGATAAAACCATAATTAATCAGTGACCCATCAGTTGAAAGTATAAAACACAATATTGTTTCCCTAAACTTGTCAAACAAGTGCTGACTTAAAATTTTATTTTATTCTTTGCAAATACGTTTCGTTGCCAGGCAGTTTAATTCTCCAGTCAGAATGAATTTGGTGCAAAGAGTTTTTTAAAAAAGCAGTTTCAGTTTGAGGATATTGCTTGAGCTCTCTTTAGAATTTGTAGTTCTTCACCACTGTGTTTCAGTTGGTAGATGTAGACTGATCATCAGCAGTGTATATTCCTCTCCAGGGTCTCTTGTGGCTCATGGTGGTGTCCCTGTCTCTGGGCCATAAGGTCTGGGTGCAAAGTCCACCTTCCATGGAGGCGTCATAAATGCCCAAACAGGTTGAGTAAAAATAAACTTGTCTCTGTTGATTTGGGTATCAAAAAACATCTGCTTAACTTAGGCTAAAGTGTTGCTAATGTGAAAATTAGTCAAAGTAAGTAATTCATAACGATGCTTTTGTCAAGAATTGGAACCAGGAAAAAAAACATTACCGCAATCTAGAGAACAGTCCAGAAATATCATTGTGCATCACCAATCAGCTAAAACCTTACCAAAGGCTGTGTTATTTTATTGGAAGTCCATGAGAAGTCCCAATTTAGAAACAAGGATCCAACTTGGAAGTTAGTTTGCATTCGTGGCTTTTTTTAAAAATTAGCCTTCATCTTGTGATGGCTTGTATTTGACAAATATTTAACGTTTAGCTTGGTAAAAACTTTAACCTCCAGTCCCTACTTTCAAAGATATTGCTTTTTATTTGTCTCAATTTTCCTTCCTCCTTTCTGCCTTCATTGCAAGCTATTCTACTGCTTATAATTCGCAATCCTTTTGTTTTGTGCTGAATAGATCATATTAAGCAACATAAAAATAGTTCACGGAGTGTAATCTAGTGCCTTAAGGAATTTTGAATTGATTTTTAATTAGAATCAAGTTAAACATTTTATTTCACTGTTCACAAATTCTATCATTTTGTAGTTCCCACGCAGTGCTAATGCTGGCATTAACTACTCTACAATTATTTATTGTACATTAATAATTTTAACTTTCAGCAACTGTAATACTAAATGATAATCATCAGATGGAATAAGTCTGATTTCTTTGTCCTTCTAATCATTATCCATTGAATTAAATAAGACTATTTAATTCACACTTCCAAAGTAGTTGGGTCAAAATATGTATGACTTCTTACTTGTAGAAGCCCTTTAATGGATTTTATAACTGAATGTTTAAAGACCTGTGTGTAATTGCAGCGTGTAGCTTCTATTCCTTAGGTCTGCCGCTCATGTCTCAACAATAGTCAGTGTCACATTTTTCACTTTCTTTTGTCCAATGGTCCTAGTCCAGTTACCATTCAGATTTTGTAGTGCTACTTAAAATTATTTTGGCAAGTTTCTCACTACACACTAGTCTGCCACAGTTTGCATTCCCCTGTCCTGTTTTGAAAAGTTACCTGCAGAACTTCATCATTTAGCAGCTTTTTTTCCCTCCCCACTCTCCAAAAAATGAGAGGTGAATGATGTTGCAGATCACTGTTGACAATACACAAGCCAGCATTAATAGGACTTGAAGTATAGATATGCTATTGGATAATTCAAATACTTTTTGTAATCTGGTCATAAATAATTCTCCGAGCCAATGTCCAAATTGGGGTCCTAGCAAAATGAAATTCTGGCATTTTTCAACATAAATATCCTTAAGAATTGGTTAACTTTCTATTGTCAGCCTGTGCCTGCTTTTTCAGGGTAAATATATATTGGTGAAGAGTGTGGTCTCCATTAGGTATTATCACTGGACTGTTAATCCAGAGACCCAGGTAATGTTCAAATTTCCAGGTTCAAATTTCGTCTTAACAGATGGTGGAATTTGAATTCAATGAAAATCTGGAATTTAAGAGTCTAATTGTGACCATGAAATTATTTTTGATTGTCAGAGGAACTCATCTGGTTCACTAATTTCCCTTGGGGAAAGAAACTGTTGTCCTTGCATGGTCTGGCCTACATGTGACTCCAGACCCAGAGCGATTTGCTTGATTCCTAACTGCCCTCTGGGCAATTAAGGATGGACAGTAAATGCTGGCCTAGCCAGTGTCATTGGTCAGTGTGGGGGTGGGAGGTCATGTTGCGGCTGTACAGGACATTGGTTTGGCCACTTTTGAAGTATTGCATGTAATTCTGGTCTCCCTGCTGTAGGAAGTATGTTGTGAAACTAGCATGGTTTCAGAAAAGATTTGCAAGGATGTTGCCAGGTTTGGAGGGTTTGAGCTACAAGGCATTGGCTGGGGCTATTTTCTCTGGAGCGTCAGAGGGTGAGAACTTGTAGAGCTTTATAAAATCATGAGGTGCATAGATAGGGTAAATAAGCTAAGTCTTTTCCCTGGAGTGGGGGAATCCAAAACTAGGAGGCGTGGGTTTAAGGTGAGAAGGGAAAGAAAGAAAAGGGACCGAAGGGGCAACTTTTTCACGCAGAGGGTGGTACGTGTAATGGAATGAGCTGCCAGAGAAAATGGTGGAGGCTGGTACACTTAGAACATTTAAAAGGCATCTGGATGAGTATATGAATAGGAAAGGTTTAGAGGGAAATGGGCCAAATGCTGGCAAATGGGGTGAGATTCAGAGGTTATCTGGTCAGCATAGATGAGTTGGGCTGAAGGGTCTGTTTCCATGCACCCATCTGTGACTCCCTCATCCTGTGAATAAATTTTTTTTAAAAATGTAGGGGACGGAACAAACTGCTATGTAGATTTGCTCAGTCATTTAGATTTTACACTCCTGGAACTGGGTTTAGCAGTGCCAGACTGCTTGAAAACAAGTGCCTGCTTTTATCAACTCATTTGTGTCAGCCGGTTCTTTATCAAGCTACATATAATAACAATGCATTTTCTGTACTCTGAATCATAGTTCATTTTTGTCAGGAAATCTCCTGACAAAATGTGAAAATATGAATTCAAGTCCCTAATATTCAAAGTTGTTTTTCAACTTTCAAGGAAAAAATGGATGAAGCACTAACCTCAAATTCTGGAATCTAATCTACTGTGAAATTAGAAATGTTCCATTGCGCCTGTCCTGGCTAAAAATGAGCATACTGGTTTGATTTTAAAATATATTATCCTGAGTTGTAAATAATAGAATCATGAAATGTGATCCCAAAACTGATTTCAAATAAGGTGCATCTT
This sequence comes from Ginglymostoma cirratum, assembly GCA_024137785.1. NCBI lineage: Eukaryota > Metazoa > Chordata > Chondrichthyes > Orectolobiformes > Ginglymostomatidae > Ginglymostoma > Ginglymostoma cirratum. The sequence goes on along the minus strand of JAHRHZ010000061.1, from coordinate 12,894,647 downwards.
GTGGAGCCCAATGTCGTTAAAAAGTAAATGTGTCTTTCTTAGTCACTAACTTGATGATCTATAGAATTCTGCAAAAGTCCCAAGTATCCACCTGCAAGATATTGTACTGTGAATTTCTCTCTTGCTCCCCCCCCCCCCCCACAATCAGGTTACTGCAATGTTGGTCTTGGTTTTTTTTCCTGTGTATTGTTAGCTTATGGCATCGTATCACTGTCACTACATTGTCATTGCTATTTTTGCTCATTTCTGTGCATCACTTTGACTCTTGTTGTCACTTTGCTTTATCATGCTGTACTGTTCTTTGTTTTCTGATGTTTGCTATAGAACCTTGCAGGGAGGAGGCTGCTCCGCCTCGACCTCCCTTTCTCCCGAGGAAAGGTACAGTAACTATCTCACTGACACTTCTAATCAATCAGTTGTGTTTTTGTAGCCCACTTGGAATCTTTGTTTTCTGATAAAATATCCTCAACTCAGAAGCATTTATTGATAAGTGGTGCTTTGCATGAAAGATGAAAGGCACTGACTGCCTTTTTAAAATACATGTAATGTAAATACATTTATAACTTTGTATATTTTAAATATAAATGTAGAATAATCCTAGAAATGTGCCAAAGTACAGGGTGGTAACTTTTGTTTAAAGAGGTCATCTCATCATCAGGACTACACTTAAATTCATCAATGACAGATGAGACGATTGTGCTTTTGTTCGTCTTATTCAATAAAAATTTGTTCAAAAAATGATTGTTAACTTTATTTCAGTGCAAGCTACAAATAAAGTTTCTGCTTGGACATGGAGAATGTGCAGGGGAACCACATGCTTAGCTAGTTCAGAATGCTTAAGCACTCACAACAAACTACAGATGCATAAAAACCTCAGTGGGTATGTTGCTGGTCTAATGAGAGTAATAGACTTCAATCTAAACTCAAAACATTTGAATTAAAAGACCAATCGGTATAAGTTGCTACAGATAGCTGTCAGTTGCCTTAAATGTACCAGGTTCCTTTGTGGCCTTGAGAGAAGGAAGCTTGTTGGCTTTTCAGAATATGGCCCACATATGATAAGTGAGGTTGATGTTTTATCTCTGAAGTGACCCAGTAAGCCAAGAAGCAGTTACGTTCAGGCCATAAATGTCGATTGTACCAACAATATTCCCATCAGGAGATTGATCATCATCTTAAAACAAAAAATCGGTGATGAAAAATCTTTTATATTTTCAAAAACAGAAATATAGAACATAGAACGTTACAGCGCAGTACAGGCCCTTCGGCCCTCGATGTTGCGCCAACCTGTGAAACCAATCTGAAGCCCATCTAACCTACACTATTCCATTATCATCCATATGTTTATCCAACGACCATTTAAATGCCCTTAAAGTTGGCGAGTCTACTACTGCTGCAGGCAAGACATTCCATGCCCTTACTACTCAGAGTAAAGAATCTACCTCTGGCACCTGTCCTGTATTTATCACCCCTCAATTTAAAGCTATGTCCCCTCATGCTATGACCTGCATAGTTTGTGTTCAGCACATTCAATCTCCGTACATCACACCACAACCTATCGACTGAGTGTGCCAATACTTTACATGTTATCCCCTCATATTCTCTTTTTGTTCACCTTTTTCTGTGGTAGGCAAAATTTTCTCTTGTAAACTGAAGTCATGCCGTGGCCGTTCTTGAATGCACTTATTAATTTGAAAGAAACTACACTGTGGTCACAGTTATTATATGCTGTGCCCTAAATTGTCCTAAGGATCTAAAATTGACTGAGGGGGAATGGAAGCTTTGTCGAAGGGACCATCTGTGGTACCCTACAGTCTGCCAATGCTCTGTGTTTTAAAAATACCAATTAGAAGAAAAGGCACTGAAATCTTTTGCAAAGGAAGTCCTGCTGATGAGAGTTTGGAATTTCTTGTTTGTTTTGATGTAGAGAATTCTAACTTCACTTGCCTATTTAAATTACTTGGATTTCTCAATGCCAGTGAAGAAATAATTTCTGAAAGGACTTGATTTAGTCAACAGCTTTTTGATGTAATAGCTCGAAATACTAACCAAAATCTTGTCAGTTAAAGTTTTGGTCTCAGTTTTATCCTAATCCTTTCAACTGATTAGTGTTTTCAATAAAAATGAATCACTGGAAACACACAGCTGGTTCTGCAGGTCATGTTTTGCACATGGACCTTCAGAGTTCTGTGTTTCGAACATTGCTAATTTAAGTATAAGGAAAATTGTCAAATTGTTCCCATGATTTTATCACAAAGTGCACGTGCAGTTTTTGTCATTTTGTCAAATTTCATTCCTCCTTTTGCTGATCATATCTCCTTGCTGGGTTCCAGTTTCGCCAGAGTGGCATTCAACCCTGTTTAAGGGTTGAATTAGGAATTTTGCTCATGAGTGCTGGCAATCTGATGAATTGGAGTAGGAATTGCAGCCAAGCCAATCCGGTTGTTGATTTTTTTTTTTTCTGTTTGGACTGCTGCATATAGTGATCAGAAACATAAACCATTGACTGATTTTCTACTCTCTATGCCTGCAGTGCTGAAATAAATTGTAGCATATGCCCCAGCCCAAGAATTGATCCTGGTACATTATTAGCCTGCACATGTATGTGTAGACCTACTGTGTTGTTCTGGAAGATGTTGCATTGTGTTTTATTAAAATGAGATGAGTTCTTATTTCATGTGCTTTCATTTTTAACTGCCCCACTTCCAAACAGAACAATAACATAGTGCCATTGAATACCCATTAAGCACTCAAAGGAAAATCAGAACCCAAAGTGCTGATGGTAGGCAGCAAGCATTCTGTTTCAAACGTAAAAATTTGACTTGGCTAATAGCATTGTGCATATCCATGATAATTAAGAAAATTATATTGCCTTTTCTATTTGATGTACATCCTTGAATACAATCAAACCATAATGGTCCTCATTCATTTAGATTCCAACTTGAGGGTTCCTTGCCCTTCAGAGACGCTCTTTGCTGCTTCTGGTGGAGAAGGTAACTATAATCTTCCGCTTAAACATAGATAGTGAAGTCTATGTCTTCTTGAACAATGTTGCAGCTGTGCATGTTTCTTTTGAATGTTATGGAACTACATCGGTTCCATTGTGTTTTGTTTCCCTGTGCGAGTTGCTTTATGCTCTTGATGATGAAATGGATAAAAGGAAAATAATCAACTCAACAAATAGGAATTTCAGATTGAGAACTACAATGTATCACACGCTGATCCCGTGTATGAAGATAAAACTACTAGTTAACAATTAATTAGGAGTTAAATTTTGTAAATATAACTTCAGAAACTGCTCTTATTTTCCTTGCTTAGTTTTGGCACTTCATGACTGTTGAAATTGCATACATCATAGAAATTTAAAAATCAAGTGTATCTGTTCTCGTGTCTATAAGACATAGCAACATTGAAAAAGATAATTGTGTTAACGTTATGTTAGCACAAGTTCCTGGAATTTGCTGCCTCTGAGTCAAGTGAATTTGAGCAGCTTAGATCCAAGGAAATTTGTGTGTTGTTGATTTATACTGGGCTTATACTAAAATTTCCTCAGTTATTTGTGTTACTTCCTATCCATGCTTGCTAATTCATGTAGCTCTGCTGTTGCAAATGTAAAATTTCCACAAGATTCTTGGATGCCAAGAATAAAATTTGCACTGATAAATATAACTACAGCCAGATCTAGTCATCCTAATTGGATTTTCACATTTGTATTAGAGATATCTGGTTTTTGGTAGAGACCATCTTTGTGACAGAAAAATATCTTGAGGATTTCTTTTGGTTTCTCATGTTTTACTTTTGTTTTGTGTATGGACATCCACACTTAATGTTGTTAGTCTATGTGTTTTTCAGCTTGCCCTACCACATCTTTATAAGATGTAAGTCTTTCCAACGAGTCTTTTGTACAACTAAGAGAAGAAGAGCAAAAGATTTGAAGGTCTCTTAGATTGAGGTGCTGTGATAGAAGACAGCAATTTTGGAGCTATACTGGGTGTAGACAGATGTGCTTTGCAGTTCCTTTCAAATAGAACCCCCACAGAAACCAGAATGAATGTTTTCTTCTTGACTAAAATTCAGGAAATTTGTGCCCCTCATCATTTAGAGTTAACATTTTATTTACTGGTTGTCCATCACCACGAAAGGAAAAGCCTTTAATTGTTGGATGCAATTTTATATCAGACTGCAAACTCCCAGATTAAATGTCTCCTTTTGAAATGGAGGAAAGGAAAACTGCGGAACTCGTTTTGCCAATTTGTTTTCCTTACTTCAAAAGAATGCTGGTTTGAAGGGGGTCAGCTAGTTCAGTTGGCAGGATGACCAGTAATGCAGAGTAATGCCAGTAGTCTGGGTTCATTAAGTGGCTGAGGTTATCATGAAGGACTCTCCTCAGCCTCTCCTGAGGTACAGTGACCCTCAGGTTAAAGCAACTCCAGTCCTCTCTGTTTATTGAGAGCGCAGCACTATGGTTTGGTAGGGCTTCGGTGACTTTACTGCTACTTTAACTTCAATAACCACAATTTCGGAGCTTACGTTTGTCGTTTCAGAATTCATCCCAGTTAATCTGTTCCATGCAAATTTAAAATGTTGATTGTAATAAATAAACTTCATAGGGGTATCCTTTTGGGACATTAGGTTTCCAAACTGCTCTGTGAACTGTGAAGCTAATTAGTACAAGATGGTTGCATGCAGAAATCCAAGTATGGTTCATGTTTTTAAAAAAGACTTCTTCGCTAAAATGATTTTCTGTGCTTCTATCGGATGTTTTTGAGCAAGTGCGCCTTTTCGCTGATCTGAAGACTTTTTGTCATGCATAGAGTTTCAAGTCTAGGATAAAGTTTGGTGCTGTTTGTTGATGTTGTTGATTTTGACTTTCTGGGCGGTCGTGGTAGAATCTGTAGAAACTTGCCTTTCAAATTTCCAAAAAACCTGAAAAGATATCTGGGAAAATGAGCTTTTTGTCTGAGCTTCTTTGAAAACTAGGGAAAGAAGTTCAGTGAATAAAACTTTGACAAGAATCTCTAGATCATCAAACTGCTGAATCCTCTCGGTGGATTGAAGCGGCCTTCCCTCTGTTCACTAACCACAGCAACAATGAAACAAGTCACATTGAACATCTGTAAGCAATAACTAGAACCATTAAGTGCTGGCAAGTAGCAGAACCCCCTTTGGCACTGATTAGGAAGTGTTTGTCTCATTTACAATTTGCAATGTCAGGGAAAATAGTCTAATTTTTTTGGATTGCGTACAATATTTTGGCTAAACAGCAATCTTGATCCAGCATTTTTTTTTTGTTTCTGCACATTGTATTGGTAATTATCTGCTTGAAGTGTGTTTATTAGTGGTGCGCTTCAATGTGGTGCTGTAAGGTTTGAGGTAATCTATTTTTGGTGCCATATTTGAAATAAAAAAAATTGAAATACTGTGTAGTTTAATGAACTAATGTGTGATCATTCTTGTTTTAGTTGCACTTCACTTGCACTAAAGTGTATACTCGTATTTCTTAATTTCTAATGAGGCGCAAAGCTGTAACGTGACGTGCTTATTGCCTTGAATGATTAATCAATATTTGTAGTCAATTTTAGGTAATAAAGTATCTATTTTGGCCTTTATCTCAAAGTCAGGACCAAATCGGAGACTGAATCCAAGACTGAGTAGGAGAAACAAGTTAATTGTACTGTCAACAAATTGCTTTGTTCTGGTGGAAGTGCAGATGGGATTAAGGAAGGGTTATTGACCAATTTGGAACAGGGAGAATTGTTTTACTTCCATTTTTGTGCCCTGGCTTATTGAGATGAAGTCACTTTCCCACTGGCTGTCGGTGTACTGATTGAAATGAGGTTCAATAGATTGTACCCTTTCTGTTGGACATTGGCACAGTATGAATTTGCTGAATACTAGTGCCAATTTATTACTATCTGTTGCAGGGCCCTCCTTCTTCCTTTTTTATTTGGATGAAATTACATTGGTGTCCTCGTCTGAGGATGCGGAAATTAAAGGAGGTGACAAGAAAAGTGTTTATTTTCTTAATGCATGAAAGTTATTAAATAGGAATAATTGCCTTTGTTTTTAACTAGTAATATTATCATGACATTGAGCCTTCGTTTTAATGTCAGGGAGTCTCTAAATGTGTAAGACAATTGGTGCTCATGGCAGCAAAATGCTGTTTTATCCTGATCTAATCAGTACACTAGCCATTATATTTAAATTGCACAGCTTTGTAGTAAGATAGAACAGTTATTTTAAGAGTAATTAGATATAATTTGAAACTAAATTATAAATTCAGTTCTGTTAGTCATGAATCTATTTTAAGAATTAAAACAACTTAATATTTCTCAGTTAATGGCAAAAAGGCACATGTTGGATTCAGTTTAAGTTGATAAGTGAAAAGATGAACACTCTAGAAAATTGAGCATTTCTTTTACGAAATTTTTGTCCTCAAAATTTCATAGCCATTAAAAAGTATTACTATTATTTGGGTTGCCATTTCCTCACAAGACCAAAAAAAGGTATTAGAGTCATAGTTTCTTTTAGTCTGCACATTGGTAGCACAAAGTGCCTTTTGAGCAACTTTATCTTGCCTTGCCACAAGCATTTTTAACCTTTTGCAAATACAAACTAAAGTTTTCCAGTAACTGAACAGGTCTGGCAGTTCTGAAAAAGTCATACCAGACACGAAAAGTTAACTCTGCCAGACCTGCTGAGTTTCTCCAACACTTTGTTTTTACTTCCAATCTCCAGTGTTCTGCCGTCATATTTTCTGACATTGTTCAAACTGCTTTCTTCTGTCCGTTTCATAGAATTTGTTGCAATGTACACATATGAAAGTAATGAACCCGGGGACTTGACTTACCAACAAGGAGATGTGATTCTTGTGACGAAGAAAGATGGTGACTGGTGGACAGGAGTTGTAGGAGAAAAAGTAGGGGTCTTCCCATCCAACTACGTCAGACCAAAGGACTCTGAGGTGAATTATCTGTGTTGTTTCATTTTCTGTTCCTTTCAAACCACAAAGCTGCTCCTATTAATTGTGGTGCTCTGCAAGTTTAAGACTTTGCTTTCTGAGTAAAGTGACAAAAAATTGTTGTGGCAGTTATTGTACTTCCTCACATCATTAAGTTCAATCCTGATGTTTGTACTTGTTCAATTATGTGGTACAGTATCATTGTTTGTCAAATTAAACGGTACATGAACCCATTTTTCATTTGGTGGACCAATCATCAGCTTGAAAGCAGGTGGCTTGTCTGTAATGTAGCTGAAGCCTTAGTGGTAAGTAATACCTAATTAAGGATCTCATTGATCACTGCAATAATTTAATGGACGGTGGGAGTTTAATATCCAACCTGATCTGTTTAACTCTGTGCAGTGCTGGGCAGTTCAAGTGGAGGAGGTTCTTTTTGTCAGATTTTTTGGTGCCATTTGGATCACTCCCATTCCTCCAACCAAACCAGAAGGCCCACTCAGGAGGACTTGTCAGTATGGCTCCAGTGAAGTTTGTAAACGTAGCTGATTGCCCCATGTTGCTAAATGCCACTTCCTTGGCTTATCTTCGCAAGCAGCATTGACCCCCCCACCCAGCTTAGGGCTGCAGGTGCGTAGAGTTGCCAGCCTCTGAGAAGATGCTTCCTCCTTGAGGTGAATGGAAATCTTGCCTCGTGCAACTTAAAAGGCTATTGCCTGAAAATTAAAACTAGATAAGCTGTCTTAACAGAAGCAGGCTCCCCTCTGACGTTTGTGCTATGTTGCAGGGAAATCAACCTCAGCATGCAGTCAAACCTCGTGTCTGCTTATATGTCTCATGGAAACAGAAAGTGGTAAATAACTAAAGAGACAGCTTTAATTTTGAACTTAACTGAGTGAATTTTACACCCAGATTCCCTACATTAGAATCTGGACTCTATTTTTCAGTAAATTATTTCTCTGGGTTTTGGTATTTGAACTTTTCTGCCTGTTGGCAACTTGAAATATGTTCTAACCCATTGCAGGAGGAGTGGGAACTTATTTTTATTTCCAGTCTTGTTTTCGTTCCTAACCTCTGTAGTCATTTGAACAAATTTATTCACTCAGTTGTTAGTAGCTAAAGACAAATTTTTAAATTGAGTGCATGTTAAATAGTTTCAGATTAAACAGACCAGACAGTATTTTAAGTTTGTTTCATGAGTAGAACAAAATTATGTTGCAGTTAATTATTGAATTGTGCTGTATTCTTTGCAAGTGGGATAAAATGAATAAATGCTAATGATGTGGAGGTCTTATGTATTTTTTAAGTACTTCGTGTGATCATGTGAAAACTGTGTTCATTGCAGGGACCTGGGCAAACTGGGAAGAGTGGAAGCCTTGGAAGGAAGCCTGGTATGTCTTTGATGTACCTCTGTGTACGAATCCAGTTTTTAAACTTGTCAGGAAATTTTTCCAAAGAAAACATCACAAATTTGGGCCTGCAAATGACCAGAAGGTTTATAGTCATAAACACAAAGAGGATTGCTGGAACAACTGAGTTCTAGCAGCATCTGTGGTGAGAAAGCAGAGCTAACATTTCGGGTCCTCCTTCAGATGAACTGAGTGGTTTGCTAGGCCATTTAGGGGTTGACCACATTATTGTGGATCTGAAATCACGTGGCGGCCATATCAGCACGCTAAATCGTGTTAGTCCCATATCTCTAACGGTCTTAGTGAACTAGATGGGTTTTATGATAATCGATGAGCGTAGTTAGTATTGTTGAGACTGTAGGTTTTCAAGGCTCGCCAGTTGAATTTAAAATCCACCAGCTACCATGGTGAGATTTGAACCCATGGCCTCAGCATTAGCCTGATTGTTATTTTAGTGGCCATACTATACACTTTACTGGAAGGAGTATGTAGTTGTATGAGCATGCAGGCAGGGCCTCGACCACTCGTCTGAAATGTGTTGCCTCTGATAATACAACCTGCTGTCAGTACCACACAGTTAAGTTCCATTGAAGTTTAACAGTTGTGTTTGACCCCTCAACCTTCCAACAGAGCTGGGAATGCAATCGATTGAAGCAGGTGAATGTCACAGCCAACTATATTCAGCAAGGGCCCTCAAGCAGTAATGAGATAGATGTCTGTTGAGTCTCTTTCCAGTTGTGTAGAGGGATTAAAACATCAGGATACTGGGAGATTTTATCCTTTTAAACAGCCCAGTGGAAATTTTCGTGTCAGTTGAATAGGCAGATCTTTCATCATGCCTCACCACAAGACATCCATTTCAGTATCAAAAGAAGTTTAAAAATTTGAGTTGAGGATGATGCTTTGTTGTTGAGAACAAGGAAGACAGTGGGATTAGATGTGTGCATGATACTAAGGAGGAGACATGTATGTATTGAAAGGGAACTGGAGGCTTCTAAAGACATCATTTGTAAAATTGCTCACCTTCCTACCTCCGTGGCTGCTAGACATTCATGGAACCTTGCAGAAAATAAATTATTATTACTAGTAGAGACTAAGTAATGTGAAGCTTTCCCTAGCTGTTTCACTTTGTACCAAATGATTCAAATTGGACTTGACAGGATGGATGATAAGAAATGGAAAAACTAATCTGCACAAAGTTACTTCTGTGAATTGTAACCATGAAAGTGCTACCTAGAACAAAAGTGAATTGAATGATATTTATTTGTTTCAAAGCAAATTAGATAGCTTTCTTTGCCGAAATATTTTGGGGTAAGTACATGAGACGTTGTAAGTGTAGAATGCTTTGGACGTGCAAGTGACTTTACACCCATGATTTCCTCAAGTTTTCCACTGAGGATTGGCTCTTTGCCTAATGCCTGGACCTTTGAGTAATTTATCACAGCCCAGTTAGTCTGTTCTCTGAATAGTCAAACACTGTACATACAACTTTGACCTGTATCAGGATCCTTAAGAAATCCTGATGCGCTGGCCCCGTGGACTCTGCCAGGAAACCTTGACAGATGATTCACTTGCTCCCTGGACCCTCTGAGAAAGTCTCTGAATCTAAAATAGAAAAAGCTTGGTCTAACTCCTTGGCAACTTAAGCATCTGAATTGTATCCTGAGCTAACTGCACCCTTCACTCTGCTGCCTGCCTGTCCTTTTATCCACCTGTGCATTCACCCATTCCCTAACAGATTGAAAAGGTGGTAGCCCATCCCCTAAAAGTGGGAGAGCCAAGTATTTGAAGAGTTTCCTGTTGCATTGATGCCCACTTGTCCCATGGAGTTGATTCTAAATCCATTGAGTTTGTCTGTCCATCAGTTGTGATGAAGAGCCACTGGACTGAACATGTTAACTCTGCTTTCTCCCCACAGATGCTGCCAGACCTGCTGCGTTTTACCAGTAGTTTCTGCATTTGTTTCAGAACTACAACATCAACATCAGTTCTTTGTTTTATTTTAATGCATTAACTTGAGCTGCTTCCTTGTTGAGTGCTGTTAATTTTCAATGAGCTGACCTCAAGCAGCTGGTAGCAATACTCAAGTGTGTTGGATATGCAAGACCAAATCTTGGAAAGGTTCTTCCTACTGGGAATCTTCTAGCTGCAGACCTCAGTGAATCTGGCAAACTTTGCTGGTTGCATGAGATCTATATGTCGGTAGTTAACAGCACAAATGTGTAAGTTCAGCTGTATAAAAGCAGTAAAAATTTAAAGCCTCAGACTGAGATCCTCAACTACGAAGGTGTGACTTTTATGTTTTATAAAAACTTGTGACAAAAATATCATTTACTGGCAGAAAGGATGAATGATCCTCCTTGAAAAGACTTTCTTCCTGCTGTAAGAACATTGTGTAAAGACCCCTCCCCCCCCCCCCGATAGATTTAATTCATTATGATTAATTCATATTCCAATGTCATCTGCCTCCTCTTACAGAAATTGCTCAAGTGATAGCTCCTTATACAGCAACTGGTGCTGAGCAACTTACCCTGGCACCTGGTCAGCTCATTCTCATTCGCAAGAGAAATGCTGGTGGATGGTGGGAAGGGGAGCTTCAGGTAGGTAGTGCATTCATTCTGCTTTAATTTTTCCTTGAGTGGTTTAATTCATCTAGGGCAAGCGAATATTGCTAAGTGTAAATCAAGTGTTGTTTGAAGGCTTTGTTTGTTAATACATAGATTATTTGGGTGGTTTGTTACAGTTGCAGTTTGTAATTTGTAGAGAGCTTAAATGAGTTGACAAAGGTTCCATTTCGTCTATCTTCTCTGAAGAGTGTACTCTGCTGAAGCTCCAACCAAGAGCAGTGACAGGCTGTTCTGTCTACGTTAGCTTTGTAGTACATTGGTACCATTGAAAACAGGGAATCTATAAACCTAGTCAGGTGGATGATCAGTATTACAACTTTTAAAATATGACCTTGGAAGGTCCTTGGGTATTGTGGCATTTATTCTTCCACTTCTGGGTTCCAAGTTCAGCTCAAATTAAAAACCTAGTGATTGGTCTGTTGTTTATTCTTCAGTTTGGTTTATGGCTGCACTTCTAATTATCGTCCCACAATCACAGATATATACGTGGTATTCAGTGTTCCCCACAGGCAGCTGCTCTTGCTGCATCCTGAGATCCGCACTCAATGCCATGCGGTGTCACATGCCCCACACTCATCCTTTTCTCTCCAACAGCATTGCTACACACTGGCTCCAGGTTGCACCACTCCGCAGTTCCACTTCATCCTCTGGCTCATTTGTTATGCTAACAAGAAACTATTTCTTTTCCTTTCAGGCATCAAGGCCCACAAGATGCAACAACTCTGAGATACTCATGGTCCTCTGGAACCTTCCTCTACTTCCCTTCCCTCTGACTGTATCCCCTCTCCCAACTCCACCTCCTGTCAGGTATTCACCATCCCTCCTAACCTTGTGTTCTCCAATGCTGAGTGATCTGTACTCAGCAGAGGCCTCAAACCAAAAGAACGGCGGATGCTGTGAGTCAGGAACAAAAATAAAGTTGAATTCTGAGGAAGGGTCATGGGACCTGAAACATTAACTCTGTTTTTTCCTTCAAGGATGCTGCCAGACCTGCTGAGCTTTTCCAGCAACTTTGTTTTTGTTCCTCAGCTTTATTCCTCTGTGTCCCCACCTTCACGAATTTTGGGCACAACACGACGTTGAACTCTTCTGCCATCTTTGCCTCTGTGCCCATTTCTTTGGACAAGAGTCCTCTCCCCGTCCTGAAGACCTCTTTGTCCAGTACCAACACTTGCCCTCCGCTTGGACCCCTCCCTCTGGCCTTTTACCTGCACTCGATCTGTTCATTGAGAACTGTCGACGTGATATTGGTCACCTCAATTTCTTCGCACCTTTCACCAAATCCAACCTATCTCCCTCCGAACTGACTACGCTGTGTGCACTTAGATCTAACCCTGACTTTGTTATTAAGCCTGCTGATAAGGGTGGTGCTGTTGTAGCCTGGCATACTGATCTCTACTTGCAGAGGCTGAATGCAAACTCTCAGATACCTCCTCCTATTTTCCCCTAGACCATGACCCCATCATGATGCATCAGGCCATTATATCTACTACAGTAGTTGACCTCATTTCTTCTGGTGACTCCCCTCACTGTTTTCAAGCTCATAGTCTCCCAGCCCCGCTCGCTTCTACCTCCTTCGAAAAATCCACAAATAGGACTGTCTGGGCAGACCCATTGTTTCAGCCTGTTCCCGTCCCACAGAACTCATTTCTTCCTCTCTCTGCCCAGTCCAATCCCTGCCCACGTATATCCGTGATTCCTTTGACGCTTTACGCCAGCTTCCACACTTCCAGTTCGCAGGCTCCAGCCGCCTCTTTACCATGGATGTGCAATCCCTTCATCCTTCCATTCCCCATCAGGAGGGTCTCAGGGCTCTTTCCTTCTTCCTGGAGCAAAGACCTGACCTGTCCCCACCCACCACCATCCTCCTCTGTTTGGCCGAGCTCGTCCCCACCCTCAACAACTTCTCTTGTAACTCCTCCTCTCACTTTCTTCAGGTCAGAGGGGTGGCCATGGATACCCACATGGGCTCTAGTTATGCCTGTCTCTTCGTGGGGTGCATGGAATATTCATTGTTTCAGTCCTCTTCCGACCCCCACCCACAACTCTTTCTCCGATATATTGATGATATCGTATATGCTTCCCTGTCACGTCCAGAATTAGAAAAGTTCATTGATTTCACTTCCAATTTCCACCCTGCCCTCACTTTCACATGGTCTATCCCTGACTTTTCCCTTCCCTTCCTCAACATCTCTGTTTCCATTTCTGTGGATAGACTGGCCACTAATATCCATTATAAACCAACTGACTCCCACTGCTACTTGGACTATAGCTCCTCACACACTGTTTTCGGTAAAGACTGCAGCCTTAGGGCGGCACGCTGGCTCAGTGGTTAGCACTGCTGCCTCACAGCGCCAGGGACCCGGGATCGATTCCAGCCTCGGGCTTCTGTCTGTGTGGAGTTTGCACATTCTCCCCGTGTCTGCATGGGTTTCCTCTGGGTGCTCCAGTTTCCTCTCTCAGTCCAAAGATGTGCAGATTAGGTGGATTGGCCATGCTAAATTGCCCGTAGTGTTCAGGGAAGTGTAGGTTAGGTGGGTTGTTGGGGGGTCTGGGTGGGATGCTGTGAGGTTTGGTGTGGACTTGTTGGGCCGAAGGGCCTGTTTCCACACTGTAGGGATTCTATGAAGTTATTCTCTCAGTTCCTCTGTCTCTGTCGTATATGTTCAGATGAGGTCAGCTTCGACAAGGGAGCTTCCGAAATGTCCACCTTCTTCCTGAACTGAGGGTTTGGCAGCTCCAATATCAACAGGCCCCTCAACCAGGTCCGACCCATCTCCCGCACTTCCACCCTCACCCCTTCTCTTCCCTCTCGCAACAGCGATTGGTTTCCCCTTGTCCTTACCTACCATCCCACCAGCATCCATATCCAGAAGATCATCAGACACCATTTCTGGCACCTCCAGAGACACACATTTTCCCCCACCACCTTGTCCGCCTTCTGCAGGGCCCTGGCCCACTCTTCCTTCACCCCCAGCTCTTCAATCTTCTGTCTCTTCGGGCTCTATCCTATCTTTTACTCCCTACCCCATTCCCCTCCCTACTTTCTGCATGTAAACTAACATTTTCCCAGTTACCATCAGTTCTGAGGAAGGGTCACCGGACCCGAAATGTTAACTCTGATTTTTTTTTCTTCACAGATGCTGCCAAACCTGCCGAGCTTCCAGCAACTTTGTTTTTGTTTCTAATTATTCAGCAGTGTTTTGTTTGGAATTGCCTTTCGTACTGCTGAATTCAGTGCCTTATTGTTTGCTTTTGTTATAGGCTCGAGGAAAGAAGCGACAAATAGGATGGTTTCCTGCCAATTATGTGAAACTTCTCAGCCCCGGAACAAATAAAAGTACACCAACTGATGCTGCAAGACCACCCATAACAAATGTTTGTAAGTTTGACTTGGTGTTCTCCAAACATCTTGTTTTATTAGTGTGATCATCGAATAATATTAATAATCATAATATAGTAGCTTTCCAAGCTATTTAATTCTCATTATATTGAAGTATTTTGTCATTTTCCTCATGGGAAGGAATCATTGGAGAACTGGGGCGCCTGGAAGCAGTGTTACTAATGGGTTCTAAATGGTACATTTGTTGCATGAAGATCTCTGCTCAGATTTAGATTCCTTTCTGGAGAAGTGCTGGCTCCTAGTTTTCACATTACCCAACACAACTTATTTTTCAAACTTATAGAACTAGCTTTTCACAGTTTTCTTTCCTCATTCTCTGTTTTCCCCACTGCCATGGCCTGGATTTTTGCTTGAATTGCCAATCACTTGGTATCAGCTTCAGTCAGCCAACTGATTGTTTGAGGGACAGTGGGTTGCGTCTGGACTTCAAAGAGCAGTGTCGAGGCTTGGAATCTCAACGATAAGCTCAAAGCCACAAAAAGGACTACCGTGAATTTTGTAGATCTCGGGCAACCAGAGGTGGTGGGCTGTAGCTCCCACTTGTGTAACCCAAAATAGCTGGTGCACTGTGTATGATTTATAGTTGTAATTCCTTGTAATTGACATGTTAGATCAGTGTTTCCCAAACTCTTACCCAGTGTGACCCCATTTGACCTCAAGTAAAACCCTGTTGTGTGGGGAGGGGAAGGAAATAAAGCTTTGGTTGTTGTGTGAGGTGTGGGGGAATCATTACCTCTTGACCAGAATGGTGGGGCAACAGGAGTTGAGTGTGAGGTAACTGATGAAGAGGCAAAGTTTCTCCCCAAAAAACTGACCTACAGGGGGGTGTTTTCGTTCAGTAGTGGTCAGGTCACACCCAGCAATGCCAAAAATCAGATTTAATAGAATGTGCAACTGTCAAAAAAAAAAAAAAAAAGGTCTGAGTTCCACGACAGCCATTGCTGCCTTGGAACCTGAGACCCAAAAGTTTTATCTTGCGACCCCATTGGAGATCATGTCAAACAGTTTGGGTAGCTGTGCAGAAGGTGTTAGTGGCATTTAGTGGATTTTTAAGGCCTACCTAATAGAAGTAAAGACTGAATGTGCATGTGGGATAGCTGAGGACACAGTGTACTTAAAGATCTGGCTATATTTATAACTCAGTTGTTGGGTAACCTGTTAGATCTGTTGGTGAGCCACATGCTGTGCCGACTTATCAGTTGGCTGGAAGGACACCAAAACAGGTTTACCTGTTGAGACTCCACATGCAGTGTGAATGTCTGCACAGCGTGAATATTGGGATAATGTTTAAAAAGTGGTAGTATTTACTAAAATATACCTTGTTTTCCTCTCCATTTCTTTACTCTCATCCCTCAACAACAATCCCTTTGATAGAAGAACAGTGATAATGCTTCTGTCACCAACGGATGCAGTCCATTCCTCATCGGTCTTTGGCAACACCCTGTGATAGCTTTCTGTTTTATGTATTTTCTCCCATATTCCATAGATACCTGTAGGCATGTGTTTGAAAAAAAAGCAAAGGAAAGGGGTGTAATCGAAAGTACTCCTCACGTTTCCATTCATGTGCTTACAATAAATTTCCAATGCAAAAATGCTCATTGTCAGATTTCAAAAATGTATCTTGAAGTAGACCACATTGGTTAAAATGTTGATGGCCCATAAGCCAAGTGATGAGTACATATTGAGAATTATGATCAAGTACCTTCAATTTCTTTTGTTTTTGTTGTTACAAGGCTCTACTATTGCAGTGCAACTGTAGACTTTTGATCTGGAGAGCTGTCCAGATCCAGTCTATTTGTATGTGTGAATCCCTGAGAATGCAAACTTCCTCTTTATCTGAGAATGGAGTTGATCTCCGCAGTACAAATAATTTTGTCATCACTGAGCTGGGTAATCTAGGAGGCCAGACAGTTCCCTTCATATTATGTGGGAGCTATCATTGATGTATTTCTAGCCAAAGTCATCATGTGGGTATAGAAATTTCAACAGAAGTGAAACATTTTGGATTTATTCATCTAAAATAAAATATTTTTCCAAATCTGATGCTTTTATATCCATTTGGTACTCTGTGATCTGTTGAGTTATACTGATGCTCACACTGTTAGTACCTGGTTTTGATCAGACACCTTGTTAAAAAGGAGTTATCGTAAATTTAATAAACCAGTAAGTTACAAGATTTTCTGGAGTTTGGTTGACCTTTGTTGTATATAAGTGATGTTTTAGTTTGAATTGCATCTTATGCTCAGGCCAGTTTGGCCGAAGCAAATAAAAAAATGGTTATTTATCGTTTGAGGTCAAAAGCAGGATCAAGCTTAGTAACTTGTATTTCAGTTCGTTGCTTGCAAACATGGCAAAGTGCAAGACCGGAAAACATGCACTCCCATTTAGTCACTCTCAGAAATCTCAATTGTTTGCTTCACCAAGTTTGCTTTGCTGCCAGTCTCAAGAATAAATTTCATTTTCTCAGTGTTAAGTCCCTGTTTTTCGAAGACTTCATGTTGGAATTTCAACAATTCTACGAGGGTACCAATTTCTGTTTCTGTTTTGACAGTGTTTCAGGTGATTGGTATGTATGACTACATTGCACAGAATGATGATGAACTTGCGTTTGCCAAAGGACAGATCATCGGTGTTCTCAATAAGGATGATCCAGATTGGTGGAAAGGGGAGCTCAATGGGGTCACTGGTCTCTTCCCATCTAACTACGTGAAGCTAACAACTGATATGGACCCAAGCCAGCAATGTAAGTAGCTGATAAAAATTTATTATCTAGTCAGTAAGGAACATGCAGCATTGCTGTGATTCTGCTACGCTGCTGCATTTAATAGTCTCTTTGAAGACCTTCTGTAAAGCAGTTTTTTTTCCATTCCCATCCTTTTTTATAGCATGCACGTTTTTATCATTTGCATCATGCTGTACATGCCCGACTCATTTCCTAGCTTGAATTTGCACATGTTTTGTTTGCTTATGTGTTGTGTTTTCCTCCTTTTTCTAGGATCATATGTTGCCCACCCCCCACCTCAGGCTTGAAAGTCCTCAAAGAGACCCACTATCCCATATCACTGCCAGAGGGATGATGGGAGATGCAGCCTTGATCATGTGACTTCTGCATGATCATCAACTGGCTACTGACTAGAAGAACACTGCAGAGCAGTTTTACCTCATTTTACTTTAGTTGCGTATAGTCCTAGATATTTTTAGTTTAAGTTTATTAAAATTTTTTAAAAGGATAGTGGGTCCTTTTGTGGCTTTTGCTGCCCCAATTTATTTCGCACCTGTGGAAAACACTAGGTTTTTTTTTAAAGCAATCCTTCAAAATTAGGCCAGACCAATTTTTTCCATTTTAAAGAAATTAATTTTAAATGCCTGCATGTTTTTGTCTTGCAAAATGACCCACTATCAAGGAATGCTGCATGTGGTATTAACTCTTCAGTATGCCCTCCTTCAAAAACATTTTTTAATTCAGCATCCGTTTATACTGAATAAATATGTCACTGTGTCCAGTATTAAAAATAATGCAAGTCATGGCCATTGTGTGAAAGGCAGAGTGTTTCTTGAAGGGGTTATTGATGCAGTTGAATCCAAGTGTTGTTGTGGTAATCCTTAATTAATCTTCAGCATATTAAGCTTTCATCGGCCAATTTCAAATAAAATGTCAAGCTGACTGGACTATGATGTTTAAGAAATGACATAATATCTTCAGGTGCAAAACAAATGTATCTTGTGTCGTAGCCCCTTCATTTAAGTTTGCTTCTGCTTTTCAATGTGGGAAAATGGTCATTTGAACAAACAATTCTTGACAAGAAAGAATGTATAGAAATACTATCCAATTAACTACAGTGTTTACAAATTGTAATCTTTTAGTGCGTTGTATTTATACAAATTAACAAACAATGGAGCTTTTATTTAGAAATGAGACATTAAATTCAATTAAGTTCTGTGGCTCAGTTTATGTCACCATCAGGTGCTGTAAGTATGAGGTTAAATACATGCTAAAAGCTTATGTTCCGTTTAAAATTAGTAATTGTTTCAGGTTTTTTTATTCTCTGCAACATCATTGTTTCCTAAAACAAGCAGTATAAGTAGTGTTTGTTTCTCATGAGACATTTGGGTAGTGCACAAAACAATTTGAGGCTTAAATTTGGTTTCATTTGTTTGTGAAGAATTTCATTGTTATAAATATAAAGTATATATAAATATATATGGAATGACCAGTGTTAAGAGCTGGTTGTCACATGCATTCTTGAACTACATGTACAGGTAAAAGAATTAAAAGCTCCGTTTTGAAATTGACTGTAATGTGTCTGTTTCTTTATTATATGTAATCATTATCAGTACTGCATTGTTATAGAGACGTCAAAATCGTGTTCATGACTATTTATTCTAATCCTTTTAATACTCGGAAAATCTGTGCACTTTAAATTTTCATCTAAACTGGAAAATTTTGTCTTTTAGGTTTCAACTCATTTGAATCTTCAGAGGCAATTTGTGTTAACAGACTTTTTTTCCTGGGCTGTAAAATAAATTGAATTTGAATTGAAAAAAGCATGCCATTTAAAATATCTTGTAATTATTTGAATCACCTTTTGATAGCTGCAAAAATCTCCGTGTCAGGTGCAACAATTGCTCCTCCCAAGCATTTTGGAGTATAATGAGTTTTATTATTTTGAAATTGTACTACATACCTTTCAATAAAAATGGAACCAATCATACTGAGGTAGTTTGCAAGAGACTTGACCATACAACTGTCAATGCCGTTCCGTAATTATCTGCAAACCATTGCAGTTGAGACATTGATGACGGTTTACGTAGTGCCTTGCTGGGAAACTACCCAACATTTTCCCGGTTTGCAGGCTGAATTTAGAAATTTTATCATCTGGAGAACGTGACTTAAATACACCGTATATGCACATCTTATGATTTTTAAATGGAGTGCAAGTTGCATATGATGATGGCATCCTCCAATCAATCAGTGGAAATTGGCAAAGGTGGCTTATGATAGTCTTGTTCCCTCTTCTGACCTGCACCCTCTACACAACATATCTGTACAGGAAAGCGAAGAATGGACAAATTTTCAGTGTATCAAAGCTTTAAACTTTATGCCTAATCGAATAACTCTCTTTAGTTCCTGTACTCTGACATCATTGAAATAGATGCTGTCCATTAACAATGTATCTGAACATTTTATCATAGCTGTCAATGGAACAACATAATGTTTTGTCATCAGAGTCTGTTTTGTTTTTCTTTTGAGTTTTAAAAGACAATTTGTTTATTATTTGAGAAGATCAAACTGCAACATGGACAGATTTAAACCCAAAGACTAAAATATTGTAATAGTGGTTCTGTGAAATACTTTAGGATACTAATTTAAAGTTAATTTCCCTCACTATATATTATTCAACATTAAAGATATACAATGACTGCATGATGTAAGCTTGGTGTGGCTTGAATCAAGGTGTTGCTTACCAGTTCTACGTGAGTTCTAATATCATCTTTTGGTGGGATATTTATACCTCATGTCACAATAGTTAGCAAATGGCAAAGATGTTTGGTAAAGCTGATAGAATTCTTAAGTCTGTTTGTGCATGTTCATTGTTTAAAAATTTAAATGTTGTATAAAATGTAATTCTAACTATCTGCCGAATATGTACTTTAGCTAAATTCCACGTGTGTGCCATTTGACCACTTCCTAGTACTAAAAGCTCACGGCATAGGAGGCATGTAGTCTGTTTGACTGCGAATTGCTGACCTTCCAATGGAGTACCATTTAGTGGAACTGAGTAAATTAACTCCCTAATCATCAAAAAGCTAGACCACAGGTTGAGCACCAAGTAATTATTGATTACAGATAACAACTGAGTTGTTTTTTGAATGACCAGAGTTACTTAAAATGAATAGTAACAGTGTTACAATTCCTTGGAAATTGATCTTTTTGCAAAAAAGAATCCCCAAGGTACTGGTGAAAAGAAAATAGATAAATGAGATATTTAAAACTTCTAATGTAACAAACCCACTAAAATCAACGTAGTTCAAGCTTTAGTTAACTGATAAGACATTTTAAATAGTGTAAATAAGTCAACACACAGATGTGCCTTGCCGTTGCAAGCATTCTTGCTGCTTCTTACTCAAATGTGGGCCAAGTGTGATTGAAATGTGTCTACCTTATAGTTTTTTTTTGCAGTATCTTTCACTGCCCATCCAATTATTTGGGCTTAACATTTGCATTGACCAACAGCTACGTTCCGTCTGAAGTTCCTGAATATGATTATCAATCACGATGTGCATATCTATGAGCCCCTTCCACGTTTGTTATGACAGTAATCTCACAGAATCCCCAGAGCTTTCCCTTACTGACTTCTTTAAATCGTTTGGTGGGCACTGGCACAATTTCAACAGCTGAAATGATCATCATTGAATCCACAGTCTCCTCTTCCTCTTGTCACCAACCTTGTGTTCTTTCTAATTGTGCAACACATATAATACTGTGTCTGTGCTGTTCTCAGAGGCTTATTTCAGTGCTAAGATCTGTTAAATGATTGGCAAACAATACTGTTCCACTGGGAGAGAGTTATGCTTGTTTTCTCCTTGAATAAATTCTAAGTGTTAACTGTCAAAGAAAAAGCACATACTGATCCAACCCCACTTCAATTTTCTTTCTATTTACACTTTGCTTCTTAGCTGTTCATCCCCAGGTCAAATGTGCACTTCTTGGAGCCTAATGATGTCATAACTCCGAAACCATGAGCACACTTTTTTAGAATAGCCCACTTTGCTCTTGTAGAGTCTGTGCACAAAACAAAAAGGCTTTTCCCAGCACATGGATCATCACAGCACTTGCAGAAGCAATTCAATACATCACAAAATTTGCATGTACAAATGCTCAACATTATACCTTCAGGTTTTGGAGTTTGCTGTAATTAAATTGATAGAGTTGGAGTCATAATTCCATCGACAGCCAATGAATTAACAGCGTTGAAGAACCTAGTGTATAGTTCAAGTCTATTTTGTGATTAAAAGTGCTTGTCAACACAGTTTGTGTAAGCTAAGCAGCCTGCCTTCATTTCCTAAGATGTGCTTAAATTCTGGAGTGATAAAACAACCTTTCAACAGTGAGATTATTCAATCTATTTGGAACTTTCTTTCCAACTGAGCTTGCTTCAAACCTTGCCTTGGTTTTGCTTTTGGATCTCTTCAGCTATGAGCACTTTAAATTTAGACGTCTTTGCAATTAGTTAGACAACCTGGACAACCTAGCATTTGTTTTTGTCTTGTGTACCTGTGAAGGCACATTTAGCTTGATTTTAAAAAAAACTCATTTCTCAGATCCTTCCATGGACTCCAACCCTCTCTATCTTTGTAATCCCCCACAGTTCCTCTGAAATCTGCATTCCTCCAATTCTAGCCTCTTGTACATTCCCAGTTTTCTTTGCTGCACAATTGGCAGCTATGTGAGGCTTTAACTCTGGAATTCCCTCCCAAAAGTACTCTTTCAATTTAGCGTATTCCCAGAAGTTTCCTCTCATGGCCCAGAACAATTCTGTGGACATTTTTAGAATCATAGAATCCTTACAGTGTGGAAACAGGCCCTTTGGCCCAACAAGTCCACACTGACCCATCCACCTATGACCCACCTAATCTATACATCCCTGAACTCTATGGGCAATTTAGTATGACCAATCCATCTAGCCTGCACGTCTTTGGACTGTGGGAGGAAACCGGAGCATCCGGCAGAAACCCACACAGACACAGGGAGAATGTGCAAACTCCACACAGACAGTCGCTCTAAGGTGGACTCGAACCCGGCTCACTGGCACTATGAGGCTGCACAGCTAACCACTTAGCCACCATGTTGCCCCCAAGTTAATACAAGTTATTGTTGCTGGATAGAAGTTCTTGGAGATCAAGGAGCAACTCAGTACATTAACAGAGGTTGTTGCTTCTACAATGATAGATGCAGCAGGTTTACTCTTAAACTTGCCATAAATTGTCTATTCTTGCTGATGCTAGAGATTAATATTATAACACTGCTCCCTCTGAGGGATGCACAATACTTCTTTAAGCTTAATTTGAAAGAAGTGGGATCTCATCCTACATTCAATTAACCAATTAGGAGGATGATGCATGAAAATTTTGACCTCATGCTGCCAAATAAATCTGATACAAATTGAGATGCATGGCTATCATTGAGTTGCTTAATTGTGGCCTTTAGCTCACACATTCTTTAGCTGTGAAATCTTTTGTTGAAGGTTTGAACTAGCTGAGAATTTGTGTTGACTAAGAGCTATTAACAAGCAATCAATTCCTGAGTTCATTGGTATAGTCAGGTATAAGATGTTTGGGGAGGATTAGGAAAATCATCCTGAAACTTAATCAGAAAAGACTTCTTTTTTTTAAGAAAAGTGATTGATTGGATTGAAAAGGTAAATCAGTTAATGATTGGACTTCCTGGACAGAAGACCTGAGAAACCAGAAAGTGCTCCAGAAATTTTCAGGCCAAGGCAGAACAGATCTGAGCATCAGAGGGTCAATAGATTTGGAAAGTTATGCAAGGCTGATGAAGGATGGAGGAGCCAAGTGGTTCACGGCAATGAAGCAATTTAGAGATAAAGGCAAAAAAATGATATTTCAGGAACCAGTAATGATGGTGGAAATGGACAAACAAGACGACAAGATGCCATGAGCACCTGAATTTTTTCTTTAAATATTATGAAAAGGGATGACTTGGAAAATGGAAATTCTATACTGCCAGCATACGGTCATCCTGGATAAGTCAAATCTCTGTGGTGTATGGTAGATCATAACTTACTTCTGCTGTTTAATTACCATTGTTGTTCAGTCACTGAACTTATTCATATGTGAAAGAATGCATTCCATACATAGGAGGAATCAAAGCCAAATGTGACAATTTAGAATTATCTGAATATAAACACAAAAAACGAAAGATTCAGCTCTTTTCCCAGTTGTATCCACTTCGGATACTTAATCCCAGTAAAGTATAATTTCTATCTTAACTCTTCAATTTCTCTCATTCATTCTTTTTGCCAATTTTTTTTCCCTGCTTAAAGCAGGGAATGCTTAAGACTTTTCTCAGCTGTAATGAACTGAAGTCTACTTTTGAATTCTGATATCCTGGAGATTTCTGCAAGTTCTCTCATTCTGGAGATTGTTACAAACTAAACACAGTCTGGAGATTTCTGAACACTAAGTACTCTTCCCCCACGAGGATGACTTTTCTTTGGAGCTGAATGTATTAGTGGCTTCTAACAATCTATTTCTGGAACATAAAAATCAGTTTTGTGAACACTCAGCAAGTAACTTGCCAGATAGAACTTAAGTCAAATGACTTAATCACCGAAGCAAGCATGTAAAAGATGACTGAATTCACGTTACAAAATTGCTTTTCGACTTTTGTTAAGTCAAGCAGCCACCTTCACAGAACTGAAACCTCAAACTTATTTTTCCTACATTTTCAAATCCAAGTTTTCAAACAACAATAACATACTATACACTTAAATCATTACCCCTTCTCTCTTTTCACTTTCTTCACCCCCGCCCGGTAACTTTCAAACATTTGCATTCTCTGTCCAAATTGCTTTTTTTTTTTGTTACAAATAATATATTTTGTTTGAGTACAACTAATTTCAGAAAACTTACAGAAATATTTTTATTCGCAATATTACTTTTCTCATTTTAGCTCTTGACTGTCTGCTGTGCCATCATTTTCTTTTCTTTTTTTGTTTCAAAATGATACCAGCCTAAGCAGAGGTCGAAAGTGTTGTCTCTGAACTTTGAAGGAAAGAAATTATAAACGAATTTTACTCTGGGTCCCCCTCACCTCGTGTCCATACCAGTTCAAAAGGACTGAATTATGTGGACTCATCAGTACCATTCCGATAGGCAAACAAGAGCAAGGGAATTCCTTTATCCAAATCATTAAGATATTTGTGACAATGAACTCTAACTGTAGAGTCATAGTCATAAGGCGCACACAGTCCCTTCGGTATAACCAGCCCCTGCTAACCATAATCCCAAACTAAACTAGTCCCACCTGCCGGTGCTGGGCCCATATCCCGCCAAACATTTCGTATTTATGTACTTATCCAAATGTCTTTTAAACATTGTAACTATGTGCATCTGTCCATTTCTCTGGAAGTTCATTCTACTCACGAACTACTCTATGTTTTAACACAAAATGCCCCAATGTCTTTAATCTTTCTCCTCTTACCTTAAAAATATGCCCCCTAATCTTGAAATCCCCCTCCCTAGGGATAAGGTACCTGCCATGCACCTTATCTATCCCTATCCTGATTTTATAAGCCTCTGTAAGGTCATCCATCAACCTCTTACCATGGTCTTTAAAGTTTCCATCTTATGCTCTTGGAGATAGTGGTTGATAAGCCAACTGTAATTTGTTTCATTCAAATATTTAGTACTTTTAAATAATTCTACCATACAGTAAGATCAAGGTTTGAATTTTTTTTTAAGTAATGTATATCTTAAGGAAAAGGGCTAAGTTTCGCTGAAAGGCATTGCGTGTGGAAATCATATTGAAACATCTTATAATTCTTATAGGACATGAATTCTTAATCTTGGTTTTGGCAGGGTACCCATGCAATCTATTAAGATTCTATTAAATAATTTTACAAAAGTCAGCCTTAGAATTAAAGGTGCTGATTGGGTTTACCCATTACTTGATATATATTGCATGTCTAGTAAATTTCACCACATTTTTATGTAATACTGACCAGTAATAATACTCCGATATTGGTTCTGATTCAATTTCTGAGTCGGCTGTTTTGATGCAGCTCAATTCAGTATGTATTTGATATATTTCGGTTAAAGAAGATAAGCTAGACATGTCTCATTGTCTTTTCCTTTTCTTAATTTAAGTTTTCAAAAATTATGTCCAACAACCAAATTTCCAAGTCATCTCCCTTTTCCGAAGATGACTCATCTTCCTGTCTCATTTGATGAACCTGAGATCTCGTCACAACACAGTCAGAGAGCAATCTGGATGGCCTTCCTGTAACACCTTAGTTTCTTTTACTTCTTTTGGTAGCTCCATCACCCTAAATTTTTTTTGAACCTCCAGGTCTATTCCCCAAGAAAAAATCAATTCCATCTATAGAGATTTGTTGTACTACTCTGAGCATAGCCTCTCCATTACTATTTTGAGGTTGGTTGGCTCACCAAGCTGGTTTGTCGTTTTGCAGATGTTTCGTTACCGTGCTTGGTAACCACCTCAGTGCAGCCTCCAATGAAGCATCGGTGTGTTTTCCCACCTAGTTTTTAAACTCTGGTCTGTTGAGATGGATTGCCTCACTTCCGGTTTTCCTTCGTAGTGGAATGTATATGGGGTCGAGTTCGATGTGTTTATTAATAGCACACCGCTGTTAAAACACACCGATGCTTCATCGGAGGCTGCATTGAGGATGTTACCAAGCACGGTTGCGAAACAACAAACCAGCCCAGCGAGCCAACCAACCTCAACACCCACAACCCGAGCTGCAGATCTACTCCAAAACCTTAGAGTCTTCATTACTATGTTATTCTTTAATCTAATGCCATATAATGGAAGGGCTTTGTAACCTCCAGTTAACATCTTCGTTAACCTCACTGGAAAACAAATTGTTCATCAGCTAGCATCAGTGACTGATTTGCTCCAGTGTATCTTGACATCTTCATTGGTTTGCCTCCCTGATTAGAAGATTGGTGGAATAACTCTCATCTTGAAACAAAATTTCCAGTGGTCGGATTTGCTTTATCGATCATTGAAGAAGAATCTTCCCTTCTGTCCTGAGTCACCACTCCCTTTCTACTGGGTTCTCAGGGAGCCTGTTGAACTTTAACACACTTTTTTTAACTGGTGTATCCTTTTCTAAGGATCCATTCAGCTTTTCAACTGCTGCAACTGATCTCCCATTTAACTTGGAATAATTGGTTTTAATACATTCAGACTTACTGCGATAGAAGCTAATTATTTTCTTAATATCACTTTTTAATTCTATCCTTTAACATTTTGGTGTCTTTCTGTTTGGTCCCAAAAACTCTCATCTTTGCTATCCCAGATTTTATACTCCTTAAGTTTATTTGATGTTTCTCATGACTGTTACTCAGCATGTGTGATGTGTCATGGATAGCTGGTAGAATTGCTGCTTCTGATTTTTGCCATTCCTCCTAATAAGTCTTCAGCTTGCCAGAATTCTATTTCTGAATACTTTGTTATGATTTCTCTCATTCTCAACATTTTTCACTAATTTCAACATTTATTTTTGCCTTGTATGTGCTACAGTCATCTGATTTATTCTTTTTATAGTCCTGCATTTCTATTGATTGATAGGCTTCAGGAACAAGCAGTGAAGCATTGATTATTTAGAGATAGCAAGAATTGCCGATGCTGGAGTCAGAGATAACACAGTCTGGAGCTGGAGGAACACAGCAGGCCAGGCAGCATCAGAGGACGTTTTGGGTCAAGACCCTTCTTCAGAAAATTTTCTGAAGCATTGATAATTGCTGTTTTAGCAGATTCTTAGTCTGCAGATTCTCCTTCTGACAAGCTCGTGTGCACATTCTTGCCTGTACCTGTCAAAACACTAACATTCAAATCCAAATGTTTTGTTTGGCCGTTTTAACTTCTTAGCCATCTTTACAAATTTTAATTCCATCCTCCTGTAAATTTGGGCCTAAATGCAGAATTCCAGTTAAAATCCCTCATTTGAATTCAGAAATCATTTTCAGAGCTACGACTTGTTTCATCTTTTACTCTAAGTTTTTCCCTGGTCAAGTCACGTCTGATTACCTATCTTTTTGGTGGTGATAGAGGATTGTTTTTCACACTGGAGGCCGTGACCAGTAGTGTGCCACAAGGATTTGTCATTTATATAAATAATTTGTATGTGTATATAGTAAGTATGGTTCATAAGTTTGCAGATGACACCAAAATTGGTGGTGCAGTGGGTAGTGAAGAAGATATATCTCAGTACAATGAGATGAAGATGTTGTTAAACTTGAAAGGGTTCAGAAAAGATTTACAAGGATGTTGCTAGGATTGGAAGGTTTGACCTATTAGGAGAAGCTGAATAGGCTGGGGCTTTTTTTCCATGGAGTGTCGGAGATTGAGGGTCGACCTTATAGACGTTTATAAAATCATGAGGAGCATGGATAGGATTATCAGCCAAGATCTTTTTTCCAGTGTACAGGAGTCCAGAATGAGAGAGCATAGGTTTAAGGTGATGGGAGAAAGATTTGAAAGAGACCTGAGGGGCAACTTCTTCATGCAGAGAGCGGTACGTGTACGGCATGAGCTGCCAGAGGAAGTGGTGAAGGTGAATACCATCACATCCTTTAAAAGTCATCTGGATGCCTACATCAATCGGTAGGTTTACAGGATACAGGCCACATACTGGAAAATGGGACTAGATCAGATTGTTTGATTTATTGTTATCAAGTGTGCTTAAGTACAGTGAAAAGTTTTGTTTTGCAAGCAGTACAGACAGTTTAGGATATCTGGTTGGTATGGACGTGTTGGACTGAAGGAACTGCTTCCGTGCTGCATAACTCTGAGCCTTCCTAAATATTGACATGGGTTATAGAGTATCAACAAACCCCTTTCTAAACTTACCATCATCCGTATTCTTCAAGGTGAATACTGATAGCAAGTACTCATTAATGACTTCACCCACTTCTTCTGGAACCACAGATAA
Organism: Ginglymostoma cirratum; assembly: GCA_024137785.1. Lineage (NCBI taxonomy): Eukaryota > Metazoa > Chordata > Chondrichthyes > Orectolobiformes > Ginglymostomatidae > Ginglymostoma > Ginglymostoma cirratum. The sequence continues at coordinate 12,866,547 of JAHRHZ010000061.1, read as the reverse complement.
ATTCTCTTCTTTGTCCTTGAGTGAACCAACCCTTTCCATGATTACCCTCTTGCTCCTTATACAAGTATAAAATGTGTTGAGATTCCAGACTGCCAAGGACACCTCATGGCACCTTTTAGCCTCCTAATTTTTTTGTTTTTACTCTTATCTGCTTCTTGATTACTTACTTGGTTTAGCCCCTCTTTCCACTTGCTGACTATTCTGACTCCCAAACCTCTGCCACACTAGTTTAAACCCTCCCAAGTGGCACTAGCAAACCTCCCTGCAAGGATATTGGTGCCCCTCCAGTTCAGGTGCAACCCATCCTTCTTGCATAGGTCTCACCTGGAAAAGATGCTAGTATTCCAGATATCTGAATCCCTCAATCCTGCACCAGCTCTTGTATTGTCTTCCTGTCTCAGTCCTCACTTGCACATGGTACCGGAAGTAAACATGAGATTACGTCCCCAGAGGTTCTGCTTTTCATCTACCTACCTCCCTAAATTCCCTTGGCAGGAAGTGGGAGGAGGTCCTGCAAATGTCATTAGTACCAAATGGACCACCATCCCCTTTCAGAATATTCTGTGCCTGCTTTTTGACACTGGCACCAGGGAAGCAACACACCATCCTGGGGTCACTTTTACAGCAATAGAAATGTCTACATGTGCCCCTGACTCTAGAGTCCCCTGTCACTACTGCTCACCTGCAATTTGACCTTCCCTGATGTATAACATTGCCAGTCGTGGTGGCATGGATCTATCTGCTGCTGTTGCTTTCCCCAATCTCACCCCAACAGTATCCAAAGTGGAATGCCTGTTTGACAGGGGAATGGCCCCAGGGTACTCCTGCACTGCCTGCCCATACTTACCTGTCTTCCTGGTGTTCACCCAACTCTTCTCTGTCTGTGTAAGCCTTCCTGGTGGTGTGACCAGCTCGCTAAATGTGCTATCCATGACATTCTCAGCCTCATGGATGCTCTGTAGTCAGTCCATCTACTCCATGCTGCAAATTAGAAGCTGCAGCTGAACGTACTTCCTGCATTCGCATTACCATGGACATTGGTTTCCCACATATTGCAGGAGGAGCATTCCAAGGGCTGAGTTCTTCTGCCATTTTGAACCGTATCAACTACAGACAATAATCTAGGAATCAATTACCCAACTTTCCCCACTATTCACCAAAATCAGATTTCTCACTCTTGCTCTCTATTCTTAACAAACTTCAATGATGTAAGTAGCTCCATTTTATAGTCTGTTTCCCTCTGTATATGACTCACCCAGTCACTGGACCTGCTCCCTGAACAGCCAAGCCCAGGTCACTTTTGTAATGTCACCTCCAGAACTCCATCTCTGGATTTAGCTTCATTCCTGACACCGTCACCACTCCGACTGACCCCTTCCCCAGTCCTGAGGTAGTTATCCACTAGCTCCTGCCACTGTTTGCCCTAAGGTTCATTTTGTTGTTCGGTGCTCCCACTGCCTCCACCCTGACTGACCCTGGTCCTGGTCTTTTCGATTCTTACAGACTGGAGGTTTCTATAAATTCACACAGCCTTCAAAACTACCTTCTCACATTCTGGACAATTCTTAAAAACTAAACTACCACTCTTCAGCTGGGGTGACTTTTCGTCTTCTGGATTCCACCTTGCGGCCCTGATCTTCTGTTTGTATATTATAAAACTTTGCTTTGTAACCACTCAGTCATTATCTCCCAGGTAGCTGATTGAGTCATTTAACTTCATTTAACTTCACATATTTATTCGGAAAAGCTGTTGTTAGTCCACTGCTCAGAACGACTTTTTGACTTTTGTTAAATAGAATAGGTGGCTTTACAAACTGAAAACTAAAGTTTATTACTCCAAGTTCCCAAATAATAACAATATACGACAAACCTAAATCACAAAGACAGAATGTAAAACCGAGTTCATAAGCACCAAAAGTGACTGAAGATTGGGCAGCAATACAGATTTGTTTCTGTTCCTGCCCAAAGTGTTGTTGGAAATGTTAGATTTGAAATTTAACTGCATTGAGCAATTGCCTGGGATTTTTCCTTGTTTGTTTAAGCCCGAGTGTATGATGAGAGGATGCAATTATTAACCAGTAACTATAGGCCTGAAAGCAGTATCTTTCAGAAAATTGCAACTTAACTGTAAGAATTCTAATGAGAGTGATCGAGAACAACAAATTAAGACACTGCTAGGTGTTGTTTGCATTTGCAAAGAAGCAAACTATATGTTTTTGGAGCGTTTTTGGAGAGTATTGTCCAGGGGCACTATGGAGATGAGGAATACAAATGTAGAGGCTTGGAAAAAAGAGTTTGCTGAATTGCTGATCACACGTCTCACTCCTGTACTTTTCTTGATGTTTCTTGCAGTTCTGTTTGAAAAAGCTTGCACCTAAATCTAGCAGTGGAAAACTTTTTTTGCTTAAAATCTGCATTAAGGAACATGATCAAAATTCTGACCATCAGGATGATGGTGATCTTTGCTTCTGCTTTACAATCCTCTTCTCCATGGGTCATCCCCCAGAGCTGACTTGGTCCTGGGACAGGCTAGGCAGAGACAAGCACGAGAATTCCTGGAAGCATGGCACTCCAAAAAGCATGCTATTAATAAACACATTGAACTCGACCCCATATACATTCCACTACAAAGGAAAACCGGAAGTGAGGCAATCCATCTCAATGGACCCCAGAGTTTAAAAACCAGGCGGGAAAACACACCAATGCTTCATTGGAGGCTGCACTGAGGATGCTACCAACCACGGTAATGAAATATCTGCAAAATGACAAACCAGCTCGGCGGGCAAGCCAACCAACCTCAACACCCACAACCCAAGCTACAGATCTACTCCAAAACCTTAGTGACTTGGTTCCACTCCAGATCAGTGTGTTCTGAGAGAACTGATCAGTTCGATACATGATCTGCAGACTCTGCCACGTAGGAAACGGGTGGTGCATGAAGGGCCAGGATAAATAAATTGTTTGTGCACTTTCTCTGACACGCAACTTCACCTCTGCAGGAGCCCAATGAAGTCTCATGATGTGCTTAGTGCCCTCTTTCGATTGGTCACAAGGCAAGGTCTCCTGTGATCAGTAGGGATGTTGGACATCTACAGGGATGCTTTGTAACATTCATAAATTGTTTCTGTTGTTATCTGGGGAGATCCTGTCTTGACCAAATTCCAAATAGAGTTGTTTCTTGTGTCAGGCATACGAGGTACCTGCTCTGCCAAGTGGTGCTGGTTTTAAGTGATTTGCACCTTGATGTTGTACAAGTTGGCCTGCAGGTGTAGACTACTAATGGACCACAATTTTTTCCGCTTGATTTCAAAGACCTTGCAGAGGTGTACCACAGGTGGTACTTCTCCAGGGTTTTGAGGTGCTTGATTTAGGTTGTCCACATCTTCAAAGCATAAAAGAGCGTGGGACCACTGCTGCTCGGTAAACCATGTCTTAATCATGGTTTTGAACTATGATTCTCTTTATCCACAGTTGGCTGAAGGCTGAGATGTCACAATCGAGGCCTATCAGAATTTTGTTAGCTTTGTCCATCTTCAACAAGAGGAGCCCTCAGGCTATGGAAGATGACTCATATTTTTCTCAGTTGATTTGTTATTTCAATTCAATCTGTTGATTTAATTCTGTTACTGTGTTGTGGGAGCTGATTGGAAATCAGTTTCCAGGTGTTTAGTGTGAAGCACATTTTCTCAAACATTTTTTTATTCAACTTTTATAATGTACAATGTAAATGACAAAATATATTTTCTTTAAACTTTATCTTTGTGCACCAGTACTTTATTACCAACTCTCTGACAGACATTGCAATGTGAAAATATAGAATTTTGAAAATGTCATTTAGTTTTGAATGCAAATGAAATAGAACTGTATGTATTCTGCTTAACCATCCTTAGATGCCAGTTCAAGTCACAGATCCCTATGAAACTGTGTATGTTAGAATTTTGTATGATGTATATTATTTAGTCTTCCCTTTTTGTGTGTAGGGTGTGCTGACTTACATTTATTGGACATGCTAACTCCTTCAGAGCGGAAGCGACAAGGTTATATCCATGAGCTGATTGTCACAGAAGAAAATTATGTTAGTGACCTGCAGCTAGTCACTGAGGTAAGATGAAGTTGTCTTGCGAGCATGATGAATCTCTTCACTTTCGGGCTGTGCTAAAAGCTCAGTAAATCCTAAATTCAATCGCCCAACTTGTGTTATGTTTACTGGAGTTACCTGGAGCAGCAGTTTGATTCACTGCCCCCTGAATAAAAAGGGAATGGGCAAAAGATTAGTCAGAGTTCCTGCTTATGTCGACTCCCCAGTTATGCCTCCAATTTACTCTGCTTTTGTCTCCACAGATGCTGCCAGACCTTTCTCCAGCACTTTGTTTTTATTTCTGACCACTGGCATCCAAAGTACTTTCTTTATAAATAAAAGTATTGGTTTGAATACCTGCTGAGGACTGGGATTTTAAAAATTTATACTTAGGTTGCTAAGGATACATTTATAGCCCAGCCTAATTTGGGCTGAGAAGATGGTGGTGGTCCTACTTAATAACAATTATCTGTGGTTGTTGACTTGCTCACCGAGCTGGCTTGTTTTTGTTCAGACGTTTTGTCACCATGCTAGGTGATGATCAACTGATGATGTCACCTAGCATGGTGACGAAACATCTGAACAAAAACAAGCCAGCTCAGCGAGCAAGTCAACAACCTCATCCACAACCCGAGCTACAGATCTTTGCCAAAACTTTGAACAATTATCTGTAATAACTGAATGGCTAGCTTGGGAATGAGACATTACGAGTTGCCCCTTTTGTAAACATATCACAATCACCTATTGGTCACACCAAGATGGTCACACACACTCTTCCCAACCTAGTGTCAGAGAAACATGGAGTTTCTAAGACAGTCCTGCAACTATTTTTGGTACTAAATCTCAAATTATTTATTCAATTTATTGGCGAAAATCACATTTGAGATTTCAAGGTTACTGGTTCAATGTTGAAACTGTTGCAGGATTTCTGATGGTTCTATGTTCATATTGAAGTTTGGAGACCAGAACTAAGTACTGTTCTATAAAACTGAGACCTGACCAAGGTCCTATGCAAATCTAATGTCCTATACTTATGATAGTTTCTCTACTTTTGAAATCTATATGCCTAGAAATAAATTGTGGTGCTTTATAAGCATTATTAATTACTTTACTAACCTGGAGTGCTGCTTTTAATGTTTTGTTTTCCTATGTCCCAAGAGATTCTGCTTTATTTTAATTTTCTGAAGTTAGGTTTTTGTTTGTACCAAAATGCGTCACCTCACGATTACCGATGTTAAGGCTCATTGACTGTTTAACCTGTTTTGATTGTAATTTTTACAGTGTCAACTTCTAATATGTTACATTCTTCCTCAGTGTGATCTATAAAGCCCAGTTTAGTATCATTTGCAAGCTTTGATACTGTGTAACCTGTTGAAATTCATGTAAATCATATTTGTTGAAAAAAGCACCACCTTCCTAAATGTATAATGATCTTTCCTCAATCTGCATCCAATAAGTAAAGTCATTACTTTAGTCTGTTCGCCCATAGGATGAACTTGTACCTAGAGACTTCTGTATGATTTTGTTGTCTGTCTTTACTTATCATGAAAGTTTTATTTGCTCTTAAGTTTATTTTTTGTTGCTAATGATCTGCCTTGTTTCATTAGGTCTTCCAGAAACCTTTGCTCGAGTCTGATTTGCTGACAGAGAAAGAAGTGGCCATGATTTTTGTGAACTGGAAAGAGCTCATCATGTGTAATATTAAATTGTTGAAGTAGGTACATGCACTGACCGTCAATTGATAATCCCTGTGCTTTACTAGCTCCTTCACTGCCGTCTTTACAGTCCCCTTGATATGGGTATGCAAAATAGGAATTAAGGGGCCATCTCCTTTTAAACCTACTTTTAATGAATAATTATTCTGCAAAGAGGCCTTTAGAGTTAAGTAATCATAATATGATAGAATTTTAAAATGTCTGAACGTGGTGTGTTTGTGTCTGAAACTGGCATCTTAAATATAATGAAAGGAAACTGTGAAGGTATGACCAGCAAGTCGGCTGTAATAGATTGGGAAACTATTTTAAAATGCATGACTAGGTGGGTAATGGCTAGCTTTGAAAACATCAATTTGTGCTTTACAACAAACATACATTTCTTTGAGGTATAAAAACACAATAGGCAATGTTGTCTCATGGTAGCTATCAAGATGAATTAAAGAAATGAAAACAGAAAATGCTGGAGCCACTCAGCAGACCTGGAAGTATCCATAAGAGAGAAAAACCAAGTTAATGTTTGAGTTCACTATCAAATTCCCAACATTAACTTTGTTAACGTGCCCAGTTTTAGCACAAACCCCGAGATGTTGGTCAGGAGGACTTTGCAGGGTCGACAGGGCTGAGTTTCCAGTGCCTTAGAGGGGCCACCTGGCACCAACTGGTTTTATTCCTTTTTTTTTTGAGACTTTTTAAGAGGTTGATACAACTGAACAGCTTGCTTAGCCATTTCAGAGGGCAGTTAAAAACCAAACACATTGTTGGTCTGGAGATACATAAAGGCCAGAGGAGGTATGGACAGATGGGTTTTCACAACCATCTACATGGTTTCAGTATCCAGCACAGAAGAGGCCCTTCCGCCTAGCATTACACTTTTATTTTTTAGAATTTTATCTGGCTCTGAATTACTAGTCCAGCGACAATACCACAATGCAATTGCCTCCCCGACTTAAGCCCAATATATAATTGTATGATTTTACAAGTTTCACAACATTTACTGAGTTTATCATAATCAGTGCAAGAGAATGGGTACTCAATAAAGCATTGGATCGAGTTGATTCACAACAAAATACTGGATTATTTCTGGCTGACAATGTATGTCTCTTGTTTTGTTCTGTTCACTGAAGTTATTCTTCTGCCATTGGGCTTCACACTGCACAGTGAGCTACCAAGAGTCATTGTTTATTAACCCTTGCTAGCCACTACCCACTGTGCACAATCAGAGGCATTTTGAACTCCAATTGGTTTGCCTACATAGGAGTAACGTGATCAATTTTAGAATTGCTAGGTAGTGTGTGCCCAATTCCTGATTACTCTCAGTAAAAGTAGCAGTTGTCTTACAGATGCCACTTCCTACTTCCTTGCGAAAGATGTTTTACAACTCAGCACAATTTAACAACGTACTTCCTCATTTGCTTAATTGCTGTGGGTCTAATACTTGGTGAAAAATGACTCAGTTCTACACAGTGCTTGGGTTGTAGCTTCTGACAATCTCCATCAATGATTTTTAATATGGGTACTAAATTGTTCAAGTTTAATGATGACACCAATGGGAATGAGAGTTGTGGGGAGGTTGCGAAGAAGCTTTAGGAGGATTTAGATAGGTTGAGGGGAGAAAATGTAGCAGATGGAATGTCATGTGAAAAAATGCAAACTTACATATTTTGGCAGGAAAAACTAAAGTACTTTCAGATGAATAGATTTCTAGATATTACAGACATTGAGGGATATGATGGTGAGGCAGAAAATCAACTGTGACCTGGTTGAATGGCAGAACAGGTTCAAGTGAAAATGAATACTGATATGACATGGGTACTGAACCAAGCCAGCCTTTCTACCCCTATAACTGCAACACAGTAAAATTAAAACCGTCAAAGACCCTCAAAATTAACCCCAATGGTTGCTGACCAGACTTTTGAATAGCCAATAAAAACCAAAAGAACTGCGGATGCTGTAAATCAGGAACAAAAACAAGGTTTCTGGAAAAGCTCAGCAGGTCTGGCAGCATCTGTGAAGGAAAAAAACAGGGTTAACGTTTCGGGTCCAGTGACCCTTTCTCAGAACCATTCTGAGGAAGGGTCACTGGACCCAAAACGTTAACCCTGTTTTTGGGTTAGAGGGATAAAAAGAAGAAAATGACAAAAGTGGCTGGATTACTCAAAGTTATTTTCATGATGTATTGTTCCACAGGTAAAGGTGATGGTTTCTTTATTGATTTTCTGAAGTTGTTGATCAGGGTCACCTTTACAGTTCACTCAGATAAAGGAGGTAATACTTACTATGTAGTTACCTGTTCTCTGAGCTTCCACAGCTGCTCATGGGAGGTGAGGCCAGGGCGCCTTCAAATCTTCATACTATTTCATCAATGGTCAGCTTCTTTTTCCCAGAAAACACAGTCCAAAACCAATTCAAACTCTGACCACTCGCTGACAGACTGACTGTCTCCTCCATGAGGTCCCAGTTACTATTCAACATCTGCCATCTGCTGGAATCAGTTTCCAGGTACAGAACTAGCTAAAGGCCAACTTCTGCTGTCTGTTTCAATATCATTTTCTTCTCCAGTGATGAAACGTCTACAGAACCTTTTGATCAGGAGCCAACCTGCAATTAACTTCCAGGTCTAGCCTCATGAATAATAAAAGCTGTGTTTGGCCTGTTTTAGTCTTAACACAAGCTGTTGCCTACAGTCCAAAAGTCAGCTTTAGCTCATAGCTCCAAACCAAAATCCATAAAAGTATAAAATAATATTTTGAAAAATCAGCAGGGGATCTAACAACACCAAGAATTATCTTGCACGCATTTCTTAGTATTTGTATTTAATTCAAATTCAAGTGCTTGGACTTCAAAATTGGAAAGGTCCATATTGAATTCACTGATCATGTTGAGCCATGTTCATTTGACAGTTTTAAAGTTTAATAACAATTAATTGATGTGAATGAGTATCACCACTCACCACTACTATGGACAATGATAAAAATAGATTCTCTCTAAGTGGATAATATTTTATCCAGAAAACTGAATTACAGTTTAAAGACAATTTAAACCTACTTTATTTATAAAAATTGAATTAAATTATGAATGTTACATTGGTCTGCACACTTAGCATTTGTGCTAATTTACATGTGTTTATGCTTTGCTGCAGGGCATTACGGGTAAGGAAGAAGATGTCAGGGGAGAGGATGCCTGTGAAAATGATTGGTGACATATTAACAGCACAACTGCCTCACATGCAGCCATATATCCGGTTCTGCAGCTGTCAGCTTAATGGAGCAGCACTGATCCAGCAAAAAACAGATGAAGTTTCAGAATTCAAGGAATCTGTTAAAGTAAGAGATCATTGTATTACCATTGCACAACAAAAGTGATCTCCTAGTTTGCTTTTAAGTGAACTTGAGATTTTGGTCAAATAGTAATTCTGCAAAGCTTTTGAACTGTCAGCTTATTGCAGTATGTAGCACCCTCATCTCTGATTCAGGACATTGTGGGTTTAATGTTCACCGTGGACTTGGAATGCAATTTAGTGCAGTCCTAAGGAATTGCTGCGTAGCCTTCTGATAGGATCCTAGCTGTTTCCAGCTCTGGTAGATATGAGAGATCCTCTGGTGTCGTGATAATATCACAGACTCGTAATCCAAAGACCCAGGGGACACAGGTGCAAATCCTGCCATGGCAGCTGATGAAATTTGATTTCAATTTGTAAAAAGCTGGAACATAAAGCTAGTTGCAGTAATGAAAACAGTGAAACTATCGTTGATTACTCTAGGAACACATCCTGTTGACACACGTCCTTTCCGGAAGGAAATCTGCCATCCTTACCTAGTCTGGCCTGCACAACATTCTAGACCCACAGTGATGTGATTAACTACTCATACCTTCTGAAATGATCTTGAGTTCCTTGAGGGTAAATGTGAGGTCTTGCACCTTGGAAAAAAGAATACAGGCATGGACTATTTTCTGAACGGTGAGAAAATTCATAAAGCCGAAGTACAAAGGGATCTGGGAGTGCTAGCACAGGATTCTCTAAAGGTTAACTTGCAGGTTGAGTCTGTGATTAAGAAAGCGAATGGAATGTTGTCATTTATCTCAAGAGGGTTGGAATATAAAAGCAGTGATGTGCTTCTGAGACTTTATAAAGCTCTAGTTAGGCCCCATTTAAAATACTGTGTCCAATTTTGGGCCCCACACCTCAGGAAGGACATACTGGCACTGGAGCGTGTCCAGCGGAGATTCACACGGATGATCCCTAGAATGGTAGGCCTAACATACGATGAACGGCTGAGGATCCTGGGATTGTATTCATTAGAGTTTAGAAGATTGAGGGGAGATCTAATAGAAACTTACAAGATAATGCATGGCTTAGAAAGGGTGGACGCTGGGAAGTTGTTTCCGTTAGGTGGGGATACTAGGACCCGTGGGCACAGACTTAGAATTAGAGGGGGTCAATTTAGAACAGAAATGAGGAGACATTTCTTCAGCCAGAGAGTGGTGGGCCTGTGGAATTCATCGCCACGGAGTGCAGTGGAGGCCGGGACGTTGAATGTCTTCAAGGCAGAGATTGATAAATTCTTGATCTCGCAAGGAATCAAGGGCTACGGGGAGAGTGTGGGTAAGTGGAGTTGAAATGCCCATCAGCCATGATTAAATGGCGAAGTGGACTCGATGGGCTGAATGGCCTTACTTCCACTCCTATGTCTTATGGTCTTATGGTCTAAAAAGAAAGCTTGATCTTGCCATCAACTCTCACATTGTATGAAAGAGTAAAGAAAATCAAAACTTCAGCATGCCACAGAGTTCTCCTGTTGTTCTGACTAAATTTCCTCTCTCTCTGTCAAAAAAAGGATTATCTACTTTTGATTAATTTGTTTTTTAATGTATGCAATTTCTGTCATGCTTACCTAAAAGGCGGAGACTACAATGAAGAAAACAATTGTATTTATATTCTACCTTTCGACCTCAGGATATCCCAGAGTACATTAGAGCCACTGAAATAATTTTTGAAGTGTAATACTGTTGTAATGAGGAAATGTTTTATTTTGGTAATTGTAAATCAATTTAGGATGTCTCAAGGACATGGTAAGATGCTGTGTAATGTACTATGTGGTTTCTCAACACGTGTTATTGTTGACACTTGGCTTATTTATATTATGACAGAGGTTAGCAATGGACCCACAATGTAAAGGAATGCCACTATCAAGTTTCCTACTGAAGCCTATGCAAAGGGTAACACGCTACCCATTAATAATAAAAAATGTAAGTATATGTTTTTGTGTATACATATGTCGCCCAATTAAAATTGTTACATAACTTGTTGCAACACAGACATGCTTCCTGTCCATCCTTTACAGTGGTACTTGCCAAATAAAACACGCACACATGGGCAGGCACACACAGACACTCTTTTGTTACTGACTACTGTCTTTACAATAAACTAAAATATAAAGCAATTTCTTTAAATTGCTGCTGGGAGAAAGGTGGGTTGCCAACTCATTTTTTTTCCAATAATAATGTAAATATTCGAGGACAGGTCAACCTATATATTTGTGTGTCTTCCCCAGTCCTCAGTGGATTTTTCTGCCCTCTTTAGTTCCCTTTGGAAAAGCTTCTTCAACATCCAGAGCAATATCTTTGAGGCTTTCTGCCTACTGCCAAAAAGACTGTTTGTATAAAAATGTGCTGCTAGTAACTCAGGTTCAGAAATTGTCTCATCAGTTAGTGTTTAAATATCAACATTCTGTAACCTCTTCAAAAGTAATAAAGTAGATTTTTTGAAATGGGATTTGAAGACACTTTTAGAGCCTTAGCTCACATGAATTTATTTTTTCAAATACATATCCTAGATTCTGGAAAACACCCCAGAAAATCATCCCGATTTTAGCCATCTGAAGCAGGCTCTTGAAAAGGCTGAGGAGCTGTGTTCTCAGGTGAACGAAGGTGTGCGAGAGAAAGAAAATTCTGACAGGCTGGAGTGGATCCAGACACATGTACAATGTGAAGGTTTGTCTGAGGTAAGTTTGGAAAGGAGCCAAAGTGTGTCATATCACTGAATGATTGAATCTTTGCAATCCTATGATCATAACAATAGTAAATGTGGTGTTCAATTCTTTTGATCAAAAGCCAAGGTCAATAGTTCATGTGTTGAAGCTGTAAGTAGTAGATTGTGCCTGACAAACGTGACTGTGCATCTTTTGAAGAAGTAACTGAAGTAGTGGACAGGCAAATGTTGGTGAGTGTTAATTTCATGGACTTTTGGAAGATATTTGATAATGTTCCTCAAAAGAGTCTGCTAGCTAAAAGTTGAACCTGTTAGAATTGAAGACAGTTTAACATAGTTAAAAATTGAGCAGTAGATGATGGAAACTAGGAATAATGGGAGCTGCCCTTGAGTGACAACTGGCTTCCCACATTCATCTGTGTTAGAGCCCCAACTGTTCACTGTATCAACTATTCACCATAATTCGGAAAGACCTAGCTCATGGCGTAGAAAGTCACATATCCATGATTACTGATGGTACAAAGACATGCATGATCGTAAACAATGTAGATTAAAGCATAAAAGTAGAAGGCGATAAGTAGATTAACTGAATGTCCAAAATGATTGTAAATGGATATCAATGGAGGTAGCTATGAGGTAATCCCCTTTGGACCTGAAAAGGGAAGAACAGAATACTTTCTAAATTAAAAGTGATAAAGAGACTAGGAAGCCCAGCGACTCAGTTTGCTAAGATGTTATGGACAGTGACAAAAAGTCAAAATGCCTAATAGAATGCTGACCTTTATACCTAGGAGATTAGAATAAAAAGGGATCAAGAGTTTTGCTGCTGCAATAAAAAGCCCTTGTTGGACCACGCCTGGAGGACTGTGTTTACTTGTGGGCACCACCTTTTAGGAAGCAAAATCACAATAATTTGAATGGCAGATCCACCAACGTATCTGTAGATTTGCAAAGCTTCAAGATTATTGAAAAAGCCCCTATGCAACCTCATTTTGCCCACGAACCTGTTGTACATCAGAACAAAATGAAAACACAGTGATGCAGTAAATATGTGAAAAATGTCTTTATTTGTCAATTTGTTCACACCTTCCAATGTCCTTGCCTTGTACAGTCAAAGGCATGGAAAATGTCAGGGTTTAGCTCTGGAAAAGCTCAATCTTTCTCTGCTTACTGTGCTGTCTGTCAAGTGTGATACAGTCTGCCATGTTGTCTGTACAGTTGAACATCTTTTGTGTATTTTTGTGCTGCAGCATGAAATCATAGAACATCACTGTAGGCTTTGCAGCTTCAGTTAGGGAATCAGGTAGGTGAGTGTACTTTAGGGTCATCGGCCTCCTCAGTTGAAGAACGTGTACATCTATGACTGCCTCATCAGTAAATTAGTTTCTACAGCAAATGGTGTTGTCTACCTCAGTGTAACCTTCCATGGCAGTCTCCAGCCTCCCACAGCCCAGCCCATTGACTTGGGTTGGCCTTATGCTGCTTCTCCTTGTTCTTGATGTCTTGCACTGTCGTAGCCCGTTTGAACTCAGCCTGTTGGGGATAATTGGCGATGATAGCATCTATCACATTTTCCAAGCCTTTTTTACCCAGAGTGTAGACTCTAGAATGGTTAGAATGTATTTCTGCTTCATATCAAGAATTTGATAACAAACTGATTTTAGGTTCCTAATCGCCACCTAAATCTATTGGCTGCAGCTTGGCCATGTTGGGAGTTGAGGATGTCACCTTGATTCTCTCAAGGCCTGTGAGGTCAGGGTGTGAAGAGCAGCTATCTGTAAAAGTGATGATCCTTTTCTTATGTGATTTTCCTGATCGTTGCCTCAAAATGGGAGAGGTCATCTAGGTGATTTTATTAGCCTCATACTGTGCAGGTCGTGGCTTAGCATTCACAAAACAATGTGGCTTCTTGAACTTTCCTATCAGAGGAACGTAAACTTTTCAGTGCCACCCTATAATATTGCAGAGCAGATTGGTGACTCTTCCTTGCTTTGCTTTCCACAATTACAATTTTGTCTTTAAACATTAAAGAGTGATCTGGTAAAGGACAGTAGAACATTCTGGCTTCATCAACATTACAAATATCCCTTGGTGCGTACCAGTTTAGGGCATGAAAGAGACCGTTTTACACCATTTTATCTGTCATTGCACTTCTGCATGCTCACGATGTGGAGGGAAATGCATTCAGTGGTCTTGAATCAATCCAGCCATCCTTCACTGCAAGTGAGCTCCCTATGGTCCAGACTGTCTACCAGCACAACTTGTCTTTCCTGTAAGATTGGACCAGAGATGGCAACATTCTGTGCTCAAGCTGCCTTGAACTGCATTATCTGAGCTTCTTTGATGTTGTAATAATTAGCTGTTCTCGTCCTCTTTGGTACTGGAACGAATATCTTCATGTTAAACAGTTCCAAGTTGTTTCCCCTTGTGCTTCACAAACTTGATGGGTGGAATTTTCCATGCCTTAACGATGTCTGTTTTTCACTTCGTTCCAGGGTTTTCCACTTGGTCTGCAATTGACAGCACTTTTTGCTTTTGTTCAGGTTTTGCCATATGTGCAGTGTTTCACAGAGAGGTCTTGGTGTTGAGTGAGATTTTGCACTGCAGTATTGCCTAACTCTTCACCAATTGCAAACCAAAACAGAAATTGCTGGAAAAGCTCAGCAGGTCTGGCAGCATCTGTGGGGAGGACTCAGAGTTAATGTTTCGGGTCCGGTGACTCTTTCTCAGAACTGATAGTAGCTAGGAAAATGTTGGTTTATATGCAGAAGATAAAGTTGGGCAGGGGCTAAGGAGTAAATGATAGGTGGGGATAGAGCCCCAAAGACAGACAAAGGAGTGGATACGATCTGGCTAGGAGAGCGAATAGCTATTAATGAGGACTATTAGTGGCTAACAATGGGTTGTGAGGGATTGCAGACTGTGTGATAACAAGGCCTGTTGTATGGGGCTTGGGGGTAAGGACATGGGAGAGCTCAAGCCCTAAAGTTGTTCAACTCGATATTGAGTCCAGAAGGCTGCAGCCTTCACCAGTTTCTTTTCATCACCAATTGACTCGGGTGGTCAAATGAATTGCATGTAGGTGTTCAGTAACCGAGCGTTACCAGTCGGGAACATTGTTTCTTCCTGTGCTGCTGGCAGGAACAGCTGACAACTTAGCCACAATTAGTGTGTTGGATTCCCTGAATTTGAGTCATTAGCGTTTCAGTGCATTTTCTTGGAAAGAATACAGAGCAAAACAATAACTCGAAGGGTTGAATTACAAAGAGAAATTATACATGCAGGGATTGTCTGCTCTGGAATTTGGAAGATTAGGGAGTAACTTGATATAAGAGAAACTGATAGGCTAGATAGAAAAAAACTTTCCTCTGATTGGGAATCTCAGACTAGAGGACATAGCTTAAAAATAAGATTCAACAAACTTTTCCAAAATGCAGTTTAGAAACCCTACTACATGTGATATAACATTAAAATACTCTTCCATAAATATGCATTAGTACTAATCAATTGTTAATTTTAAAACTGAGATTGATAAATTTTTGATATCCAGAGGTATTGTGGACTTATAAACTCAGATGATTACAGAACAGGAGGAGGTCATTCAGCCCATCATGTCTGCACTGGTCAACAAAATGCTGCAGTTCTAGCATTATATCCCTACTCTTGTATTCTGTGCCTCAGCTAACAAAGGCAAGTCTCCCATATGCATTTTCAAGCACCGTGTCTTCCCCTGCTGCCTGAAGGGATTTGTGATGATGCACACCAACGTCCCTCTGATCTTCAGTAATTACCAGGTCCTACCATTCCTACCATTCATTGTGTAATCTCTTTCCTTGTTAGCCCTTCCCAAGTGCCTTACCTCAGTCTTGTTTTCTAGATGAATTCCATTTGTCTCTGCCGTGCCCAGCTGAGCAATCCATTCATATCCTCCTGCAGTTCACAGCTCCTCCTCTCTATTTACTACCTTACCAATTTTTGTGTCGTTTTTGTACCATTTAAGTCCAAATCATTAATATTAACCATAAACAGCATGATCCCCAGCACCAAGCCCTCCAGAACCCCAGTGGAAACAGACCTCTAGTCACAGAAATGTCCCTCACCGTCTGCCTGTTGCTTTTCAGCAAATTTTGGATACAACCTGTGACCTATCCTTACATCCCACGCTCTTCCTTTCTCATCCCACCTGCCATGAGTGACCATATTAAAGCCACGCTGATGTCCATGTAGACCACATCAAATGCGTTGCCACCTTAAAAAATTGACCAAATTTGTCAAACAAGAGATAACACACTGTGGAGCTGGAGGAACACAGCAGGCCAGGCAGCATCAGAGGAGCAGGAAAGTTGACGTTTCATGTCGGGACCCTTCTTCAGAAAATGACCTTCCCTTAAAACCATGCTGACTGTCCTTGATTAATCTGCATGTCTCCCCAAATTCAGCCCCTCAGAATTCTTTCTAATAACTTCGCTACGACTCAGCTTAGACTTACTGGTCTGTAATCTCTTGGTCTATCCCTCCCTCCTTTTTGAATCAATGGGACAACACTCTTGGCAGTCCTCTTGGCATCTCACCTGTGACCAGAGAGGATTTGAAAATTAATGCTCGGACTCGTGCTTTCTTGTCCTTATCAGCAGCATCTCACCCAGGCCTGTGAATTTATCCATTTTTAAGACTACTAAACCTACTAATACCTGCTCTTCCTGTTTTTTTAAAATTTCTTCCAGTATTTCACAGACCTCCACCCTGATATCTATACCTGCATTGTCCTTTTCTATTGTGAAGACTAGCACACCGTCTTAATGAGGACTGTGCCCATCTTCTAGGTCCAAACGTATGTTGCTGTCATGGTACCGAAATGGCCCTTACTCCTTACACTCCCATTTGCAGTGCATTTCAGCCAAATTAGGCTTTTCCCAGTTGAGAACTTTTACTGCCAGTACATTTGCGTCCTGTTCCATAGCCATTCTAAATCTAAATGAGTTATGGTCACTATCTTAAAAATGCTCCCCGACTGATGCGTCTTCCACCTGCCTCAGCTCATTAGAACTGCCTTGTAGGGCTTTCTACGTTCTGGCAACATAATTTCTTCTGGTTGTATTTTAGAATGTTCCCCCCCTCTCTACCTTGCACACTAAAACTATCCCAGTTAATGTTCGGGTAGTTCGAATTCTCTCCTATTCATATCATTGCTATTATGCTTCATGAAATTTGATTACACCCTCTTTCTCTCGTGCATATCTCTCTCTCTCTCTCTTGCACACCCTCTCTCTCTCTCTCTCATGCATACCCTCTCTCTCTCATGCACATACCCTCTCTCTCTCTCGCACACCCCCCCTCACACCCTCTCTCTCACACACATGCTCGCTCTCTGTCTCACGCACACCCTCTCACTTTCCTCCCCCCACCCCCCAACTGCCTTATTTGCTGATCCATCCAAAATATCACTTTGCTGTTACAATTTGATTAGTTTTTCAATATTGAGAACCCCACCACCCCTTTCTAGTCCCCTCTCTATCATGTCTGAATACCTTACAACCAAGCATGTTGAGCTGCCTATTCGGCCCATCTTTCAGCTGTCTATAGCTATAACACACATTTATAGTTATGATGCAAATACCCCTCCCAGGTGCCTGTCTGTGCCATGAGAAAATCTGTATTATCTCTCATGTATCTTGCATTAAAATGTATTCCATTTAGCCTTGCTAAACTCACTTCTTTCTTATCTAACCTATGTTTGCTCTGCCTTTCAGACTCTCTCACTAGCATTTTAACTTTTTGTTCCATCTCAGCTTCTCCCTTCTGAACTACGTGTCAGCATCTCAATCAAATTGAAATGTTTTCCAATGCTGTTAATGCACATTCCTTTGAGAATGTTGGTCCCATTCCTGTTCCTGTCCACCTCCCACAGGAACGGTACCAATGCCTCAGGAATCAAAAGCTCTTCCTCCTGCACCATCTCTCCAGCCATGCACCCATCTGCTCTATCCTCCTATTCCTGTGCTCACTGCTGCGTGGCACTTCGGCTGTCACTAGGTCTTCATCTTGCCCACACCTCACCCATATTAAGGAAATAGGGCAAAGGTGTGGGGATCAGTCACAGACCAGACATGATCTCATTGAATATCAATGAGGTAGATCAGTCTCAAGGAGCTAAAGAACCTCTCTGTTTCTATGTTCCTAAAGAGAAGAACATTGATGTATAATGAATTTCCAGATCTGTCCTATCTTATTGTACATCACTCATTAGGGTTTGAAAGGGGAAGAGGATTTCAACAAATAGAGATAACAAGGTGTAGAGCTGGATGAACACAGCAGGCCAAGCAGCATTAGAGGAGCAGGAAGGCTGACGTTTTGGGTCTGGACCCTTCTTCAGAAATGGGGGAGGGGAAGGGGATTCTGAAATAAATAGAGAGGGGAAGACGGATAGAAGATGGATAAAGGAGCAGATAGGTGGAGAGGAGACGGACAGGTCAAGGAGGTCGGGATGAGGCTGGTAGGTAGGAGGTGGGAGTAGGGGTTGAGGTGGGAGGAGCAGATAGGTGGGAGAAAGGACAGACAGGTTAGGGAGGCGGGGACAAGCTGGGCTGGTTTTGGGATGCGGTAGGGGGAGAGGAGATTTTGAAGCTTGTGAAGTCCACATTGATACCATTGGGCTGCAGGGTTCCCAAGCGAAATATGATTTGCTGTTCCTGCAACCTTCGGGTGGCATCGTTGTGGCACTGGAGGAGGCCCAGGATGGACATGTCGTCCAAGGAGTGGGATGGGGAGTTGAAGTGGTTCGCGACTGGGAGGTGCAGTCGTTTGTCGCAAACCGAGTGTAGGTATTCCACAAAGTGGTCTCCAAGCCTCCGCTTGGTTTCCCCGATATAGAGGAGGCCACATCAGGAACAGAGCATATAGTATACCACATTAACAGATGTGCAGGTAAGCATCTGTTTGATGTGGAGGGTCTTCTTGGGGCCTGGGATGGGGGTGAGGGGGAGAGGTGTAGGGGCAGGTGTAGCACTTCCTGCGGTTGCAGGGAAAAGTGCCGAGGGTGGTGGGGAATGTGGAGCGGGCATGGGAGTCACAGAGAGATTGGTCCCTCCGGAAATAAGATAAGGGTGGGGAGGGAAAAATGTCTTTGGTGGTAGGGTTAGATTGCAGACGACGGAAGTGTCAAAGGATGATGCATTGGATCCGAAGGTTGGTAGGATAGTATGTGAAGACAAGGGCAATTCTGTTTTGGTTGTTATCGCAGGGAGGGGGTGTGAGGGATGAATTGCGGGAAATGCGAGAGAAGCAGTCGAAGGCGTTTTCGACCACTGTGGAGGGGAATTTGCGGTCCTTTAAAAACGAGGACATCTGGATGTCCGGGAGTGGAAAGCCTCATCTTGGGAGCAGATGCGGCGGAGGTGAAGGAATTGGGAATAGGGGATGGCATTTTTGCAGGAATGTGGGTGAGAGGAGGTGTATTCTAGGTATCTGTGGGAAGTCGGTAGGCTTGAAATGGATATTGGTTTCCAGGTGGTTGCCAGAGATGAAAACAGAGAGGTCCAGGAGATGGTCCAGGTGAACTGGGGTGGAAGGTGTTCGTGAAGCGGATGAACTGTTTGAGCTCCTTGTGGGAGCACGAGGCGGCGCCGATGCAGTCATCTATGTAACGGAGGAAGAGGTGGGGTTCAGGGCCAGTGTAGCTTCGGAAGAGGGATTGTTCCATGTAGCCTACAAAAGCAGGCATAGCTTGGACTCATGTGGGTACCCATGGCTACCCCTTTTGTCTGTAGGAAGTGGGAGGAATTGAAGAAGAAGTTGTTGAGGGTGAGGATGAGTTCAGCTAAGCAGATAAGGGTGTCAGTGGAGGAAGACTGGTTGGGCCTGTGGGACAGGAAGAAGCGGAGGGCCTTTAGGCCATCTGCATGGGGAATGCAGGTGTATAGGGACTGGACATCCATGGTAAAGATGAGGTGTTGGGGACCAGGGAATTGGACGCTTTGGAGGAGGTGGACGGTGTAAGTGGTGTCACAGGCATAGACGGGGAGTTCCTGGACCAAGGGGGAGAAGATGGAGTCGAGACAAGTGGAGATAAGTTCGGTGGGGCAGGAGCAGGTGGAGACAATGGGTCGACCAGGGCAGTCAGGTTTGTGAATTTCAACAAATGGACTTTATTTCTAAGTTTCTACGTTCAGTGTCCCGATGCAGTTATACCCTTTTCGTTTAAAGATAATGACTGCTATTTCCCTTTTCTCATTTCAGCAACTTGTTTTTAACTCCGTCACGAATTGCCTGGGTCCTCGAAAATTCCTACACAGCGGTAAACTTTATAAAGCTAAGAGTAACAAGGAGCTTTATGGCTTTCTCTTCAATGACTTCCTGCTGCTGACACAGATCATTAAACCACTAGGTTCTTCAGGAACCGACAAGGTCTTCAGCCCCAAGTCAAATCTGCAGTATAAAATGTACAAGACTGTGAGTAAAATTTAATAATTCACCTAAGCTGTAATGTTGCTTGCAAACAAAATAAGGTGAAACCTGCAATGTTGACTAACCAGATGAGAGCACCGTGACATGCTATGCTGAGCCACACAAACCAACAAAATCAAAGATTTGATTCCCGGCTTGTGCAGAATCATCTAGTCTCAGCTTTGGCTGTGATGGGTGTTAGAAGTTGTCAACATGAATGAGTAGTGAGAGGAACATTATTAAGGTTCTGTTTACCTGCAGACCCTAATTTAAAGTGTGTATGATTGTTAAAAATATTACAGAGGTTGTGTCCCAAATCTTTTGAGTTTCCACTTCTTTACAAGAAAAGAACTGTACTAACAGTTCAAGTTGAGAGAATGAGTGTTCTCTACCGTAGAATGCAGGATGTGCTGCAAAAACTACTACTGAATGTGAAATAAGAATATACAGTTTAAGATTAGAGACCCCCAGTAAACAGGGAGTAAACTAGTTGTAGAAACTGAATAGGAAATGAGCAGACTCATGATTTAGCAACAGTTTGAGATGCAAATTTAGTGCAAGTCCTTGGGGAATGCAGAATGGAGGAGAAAAGACGCTGAGTGACTTGCTAAAAGATGTGATTCAACAATTCGTTGGTGATTTTCGATTGCCAGCTACTGATTTCTCAACTTGATAATCATGTAGGCAGTAATTAAACATTGTGAGGACCTACCTCAGCTGTCTCACAGCTAGTTAAATATTCAAATCCTTTTGTGCCAGGGGTTGAGCAGCCAAAAAAAGAGATTGTTAAAGTGACCAATGAAAGTTGCTCACAAAGCTGAAACTTCTCACCTTTTGAGTCACCTGAGCGGGATCACTAAAAGGAACAAGCAATACTTGACCCTCACACTCCACCTCAACCCCCCCCCCCCAAAAAAAAACCCCAGAAACCACCACCACTCAACCAGCTCAGCCTGACACTGGCTTACGACGGTAACAGGAGACCTGCTGAGCACCGAAAACTGGCAGTGACATATTAATGAGGTCTGGAAGTCCAAATACAATCCCAACATCACAAATCGGTGGACACAGCATCCGTTCTATTAACTTCATGTTCATTTTGGGTGTTTCTTGCAACTGTGGCCAATTCCTATACTCAGTTACGACTTCCATATTACCACAGAGAAGTTACAGCACAGAAAAAAGTCATTCAGCCCATCATTTCTGTACTTGCTGAATAAACTAGCTACCCGTTCTCACCCCACTTTCCAGTACCTGGTCCTTCAGTCTTTGCAGTTTATCGTGTGTCAGGTGAAGATCCAGACTCCTCTTATATAAGTTGAGGGTTTCCTTGCACTACAAACAGAACAGTGAATTACAGACACTCGCCACCTTCTGGGTGAAAAGGCTTTTCCTCATGTCCCCACTATTCAATACCTAACCCAATAAAGAGAACGTCCTGTATACCTTATCTACATTCTTATCTACATGTCCTGTCCCCTTCCAGGACCTGTGGACATGCATTCCAAGGTCTCTCATTTCCACTACCCCTCTCATTACTCTATTGTTTATTGGGTATCCCTTGCTTTGATTGCCCTGCCCAAATGCAAAACTTGCACGTCTCTGGATTGAATTCCATTTGCCACTTTTCCACCCACTGAACCAAATGATAACCATTCTCTTCACTATCAACTATCTGGGCAATCTTTGTGTCAGCTGTAAATTTCCCCATCATGCTTTCCACATTTAAATGGAATCATTAATATATGTCACAGACAAGCAGGAGTGTCATAACTGAGCTCTGTAGAATGGGACATGAAACCACTTTCCATTCACAAAAATATCCGTTGACCATTACCTTCTGTTTCCTGTCACTGAGCCAATTTTGGTTCCAGTTCACCATATTCCCCTGTGTGCGATGGGTTTTAATTTTTCTTAACTATCTGTCATGTGGGATGTTGTGTGAAAAGGCATCCAGGTACTTAACATTTTAAAACTGTAGATGCTACTATTTTTAAAAGTTCCACTGAGTCAGGTGGTGTGGTAGTGATTTGTTACATATTATTTAGCCCATGCAAGATCAGTGCTGCCACAAAAAAGGAGTTACGTTATGGTTGTTTACCTTTTTGCTTCTGTAATGTTTCCAGCCTATTTTTCTGAATGAGGTATTGGTGAAATTACCTACAGACCCTTCTGGTGATGAGCCCATTTTCCACATCTCCCACATTGACAGGGTGTACACGCTCCGTGCTGAGAGCATCAATGAAAGGTAAGGAACAGACCCTAGTCTTGTACATTTCTAATGCTTAGGGAGGGGAGATTTCCAAACGTGACCAAATCGTAAACGAGTGCACAAAAGGCACTAAGTATATTGTAAGCAGCCAAAAGTGGATTTCCATACTCTGACTTTTCTAATTTGATGTGGTTTGATTTGATCTAATTTTACCGGTATTGATTGCAATTATGTATCCTATAATAGTTGGTTAATTGATTAATCTACTACTTTTTCTCCACAGATGCTGCCAGATCTGCTGAGTTTTGCCAGCAACGTTTGCGTTTGTTTCTGATTTCCAGCATCTGCATTTTTTGAAAACCGAAAGGAGCCATAAATCAAAGATAGAAATAGATATTGCTGGAAAAGCTCAGCACGTCTGGCAGCGTCTGTGGAGAAAAGTCAAGGTTAACATTTTGGGTTGAGTGAGCTTTCCTCAGAATGGATGGTAAATAGGAAAATTGTTTCAGAGATAGTAGGAACTGCAGATGCTGGAGAATCTGAGCTAACAAGGTGTAGAGCTGGATGAAGACAGCAGGCCAAGCAGCATCAGAGGAGCAGGAAGGCTGACGTTTTGGGCCTGGACCCTTCTTCAGAAAATGTCAGGTTATATGGAGAGTTAGGGTGGTTGGAGGGGTAAGGTATAAATGATATGTGAGGATGGGGCACAAAGAGAAATAAGGGCAGTTGGACAGAAAAAGGAGTAGATAACAATCTGGCTAGGAGGCTGAATAGCTATTAATGGAGACTGCTAGTGGCTAACAATGGCTAGTGTGTAATAGCAGACTATTTCATAATGAGGTCTGGTTGTGGGGGTCTAAAGTTATTGATCTTGATATTAAGTCCAAAGGCTGCAGGGTTCCCAAGCGGAAAATGAGGCAGTGTTCCTCCGGCTTGTGCTGAGCTTCGCAGGAGCACTGCAGCAAGCATGAGACAGAGATGTTATCCAGATGACACGGCAGTGTGTTGAAATGGCAGGCAACTGGAAGTTCAGGGTCTTTTTTCTGAACAAAGCAAAGCAAACTTCACACAATTTAGTCTACTGCATTTGCTGCTCACAATGTGGTCTCCTGTACATTGGGGAAACGAAGCATAGACTGGGTGACTGCTTCACTTGGGGACCCTGTAGACTTCCAGATTCAGTATTGAGTTCAATAACTTCAGGGCTTGAGCTCTTCCATGTCCTTATCCTAACCCTGACAAACCAGGCCTCCTTAGCACATTGTCTGCTATTACACACCACACATTGTTAGCCACTATTAGTCCCCATTAATAGCTATTCACTCTCCTAGCCAGATCATTATCCACTCCTTTCTCTTCCATCTGTTCTCTCTCTCTTTGGGGGTCTATCCCCACCTACTGTTTACTCATTATCCCCTCTCCACAATCGTATCTCCTGCATATAGTGAACCCACATAACTGACTGCTTCTGCTGAGATAGTAGGAACTGCAGATGCTGGAGAATCTGAGATAACAAGGTGTAGAGCTGGATGAACACAGCAGGCCGAGCAGGAAAGATGATGTTTCGGGCCTAGACCCTTCTTCTGAAGCTCAACATTTTTTTGAGGGATGAGTGGGACATACAATTACCAATTAGCATAAAAGGAATATTCCCAACATATTTAATTTTTGCTGTCTGCAAAAAGGAACTCTTAAACTTGTATGTTCAACCTAGTGCTTATCAAGGAGTACTTCTAATTTATGTGAATGGTATGGGACCCAGATAATATTGAAACCAAACTGATGTGTACAGCAGTATGATGAATGATATAGTACGTCATAAGGAAATTTCATTGGTGTGTAACTGCTAGGCAATGATGAGGTGACTAACTCCTAGCATTCTCACCTCACATGTTATTACAGCAAGCTTTAGCATCCTAGGTTATGGAGCAGGCTAAAAATTAATCACACTTATTTTAAGCAATCTCTTTTTCCAACTTGGTTTCCTTCAAATATAATATTCCACTAAGTTAAATATTTATTTTTACTAAGGGGTGATTTATGATCATGTTGAAATGCACTACAGTCACATTTGCTGGAGATCCTTTTATAGAATTAGCCTGTGGTAAGCAAAGCATGTTCTTTACTATGTACTAACTAAGAGACTTCTGATGTTGTGTTGGTATAAGTATTTCAGATCTGTGATCTGTGCTGCTGAAATCCCTCTGGGATACAAATCTTGAAAATACTGCAGATTAATTCAAGGTTTTAACAAAGCACTCGGTATAACAGGAATTTATTGAATCAGATAGCTGGAAAACCGTTTGTAATTCTTGAGATTCCTGATGGTTCTGACAAGACTAGGTAAAATAGTTACACAGGAAAAGTTGGACTATTAACTATTCAAATTATTTCTTGTGGAAACAAAATTTGCAGATGCTCGTTGCTATGACAAAGCATTCCCAAACGTAATTTAAATTTAATTTTTTAAAATTCTGATCCAAGAACACGTCTCGGCCTCGCATTCAAATGAAAACAATGACTGTACCTCGCCAGTTCATGTGTGGCCTTCCAGAGTGATGCTGCGTAGTGTTGCCAAATTAAGGGCAACTTTGTGCTCCCAAGTCCATTGTCACTAGAAATTATATTCAGGCTGTCTGCACCCAAAGGTCACTACGTTGAGCAAACAGACCAAATTTTCATCCATCAACTCTGGGCTAGAATTGAATGTTGTCACAGAAATGAAGGAAACACCATCAGCATCCAACAACACTGTTTATTCCATCCCACTATTCATTGCTTTTCATTCTACAGAACAGCTTGGGTGCAAAAAATTAAAGCTGCTTCAGAACTCTACATAGAAACAGAAAAAAAGAAGCGAGAGAAGGCCTATTTGGGTAAGTAATGCCGTTAGTACTTGCATTGAAAGAATTTCTTCAGATGTCGTCCATCTTCAAATATGTGTTCCCCTTTTGCTTTCTTGTCCAGTTCGTTCTCAGAGGGCTACAGGCATTGGACGGCTAATGGTGAATATAGTCGAAGGCATAGAGCTGAAAGCATGCAGATCCAGTGGTGAGAACTGCCTCAGTTTCCTGTGTATTCCACATTCAACATCAATCCCCAGAGAAAATATCACTCATGGAGTAATGATGATGTATATTCTCAAAGTGGGAAGTCTTACTATTGCTCTATTCGTACGCACATTTGACGACCATGAATTAGCAAAATTTATTCAACAAGAAGAAAGTTGCTTTAAGTGTTCACAGCCCCCTAAGAGTCAAGTGGTGAACCATTTTGATGGGAGTTGAACTTTCAAATTTGTCCATCGTGCCTTAGTGTGTTGAATTCAGAGAATCTCTCACATTCTCAGTGAGAGTACTCATTGACTGCAGACCAGGAAGGCTCAAGATTCAGGATCTGATCTGTTCTGTACTTAGTTGGTTAGTCTCAGCTAGGTTAGTGGTAAGCACATGATAATTGGCCTCAGCACCCCTGTGTTAGGGAGCAAAAACTGTCTCAAACTTCTACTACTGATGACCAATCCATGACCCTAGCTGTATGTTCAGATGAAGTCTGGATTAGCTATTTCTGTAGATTCATAGAGCCAATAGAGCAGTATAGCACAGAAACAGACCCTTCAGTTCAACTTGTCCATGCTGACCAGATATCCGAATTTAATCAAGTCCCATTTGTGAGCATTCATCCCATATCCCTCTAAATCCTTCCTAATCATATACCCAGCCAGATGCCTTTTAAATGTTGTGATTGTACCAGGCTCCACCACTTCCTCTGGCAGCTCATTGCACACACGCACTGCCCTCTGTGTGAAAAAGTTGCCTCTTTAGTCCTTTTAAATCTTTCACCTCTCACCTCAAACCTATGCTCTGTTGTTGTGAATTCCCCTTTCTCAGGGAATAGACCTTGGCTATTCACCCTATCCATGCCAAATCATGATTTTATAAACCTCTATAAGGTAACCCCTCAGTATCCGATGCTCCAATGAAAATAGCTGCAGTTTATTCAGCCTCTCCCTATTGCTCAAACCCTCCAACCCTGGCAACTTCCTTGTAAATGTTTTCTGAACCCTTTCCCCAGTGTGCCTCGTTGTCTGTGTGTAATGAGACACGTGAGAATTGTTCGTGTCTCTTGGTGTCTCATTGGTGTTCATGTATCCATATTGTCAGTTTTCTTCAGGTTTGGCCTCACCTCCACCGCCATCTGGCGTCAGTAAACAACTCCCACCTACCTCAGGGTCCCTACACCTCTTTCCACTCCCTGCAACTGGATCCAAAACACATCCCGGATCCGACACCTATCCACTCTGCCCCCTGCCAGTTCCAGTTTCTCAAGTTTAACAACATCCTTCCGATAGCAGGAAGACCAGAATTGCATGCGGTATTCCAGAAGTGGCCTAACCAATGTCCTGTACAGCTGCAACATGACATCTCAACTCCTATACTCAATGAACTAGCCAATAAAGGCAGGCATATCAAATGCTACCTTCACTATCCTGTCTATCTGCGACGCCACTTTCAAGGAACTATAAACCTGCACTCCAAGTTCTTTTTGTTCAGCAACACTCCCCAGGACCTAATCACCAAGTGTATAAGTCCTGTCTTGATTTGTCTTTCCAAACTGCAGCACCTTACATTTATCTAAATTAAACTCCATCTGCCACTCCTCAGCCCATTGGCCCATCTGATCAAGATTCCTTTGTACTCTGAGGTAACCTTCTTCGCTGTCCACTACACCTCCAATTTTGGTGTCATTTGCAAACTTACTAACCATACCCGCTGTGTTCACATCCAAATCATGTATATAAATGACAAAAAGCAGTGGACCCAGCACTGGTCGTTGTGGCACAACGCTGGTCCAGTCTGAAAAGCAGCCCTCACCCACCACCCTCTGTCTTCTACCTTCGAGCCAGTTCTGTATCCAAATGGCTAGTTCTCCCTGAATTCCATGTGATCTAACCTTGCTAACCAGCCTACCATGAGGAACATTGTCAAACGCCTTACTGAAGTCCATACAGATCACGTCGACCACTCTGTCCTCATCAATCCTCTTCATTACTTTGTTACTGTAGAAAGAATAATATGCCAACACTTGGGTTTTATGTAGTTACTGGGGTAAATTAATCATGGAATCATAGCTTAGCAAATAGCCTTGCAAGCGTAAAGTATTTTCTCCTTAACTGGATGAAGAGGCTTGCATGTTCTCAGGTTTTCAGAATCTAGCCTTGCACTTTTAAACTTCATTCCTGGCCAAAAGAAAATCTCAAAGCTTTCTGAGCCAATGATCTTTGTGACAATGATGGTGAATGTCCATGAAAGTTCCTCAGCTGATTGAGTAATATCAGTAAAAGGGCCACCATGAGCCAGAGAACCAATTAACATCGCTTTAATCTTGCCAGTATTTAGTTGGATAAAATCTTGCTGTTTCTCAGTTTTTTAACCACAGCACAGTCATGGAATAAAGTGGGAGGGACCCAAATAGTAAAGCTCTGTGTGGTCAACATGCCCATCAAAGCTGAGACAGTTTTTAGATGAGAAACGGTGATGGATGGTATTGGGGCATATTGTTTGTGACTCTGGCGCAGGAAGGGAAATGATTCCCTATGAAGATCATCTGGTGATGTCAGGGTAATCACGATTATAAGACAAAATCTACACATGTAAGGAAAACTTTAAAAAAACATTGGCCCAAATTTTTTGCTGGTCTGACAGATGCTATTGCGGTTGGTTATGGTGGGGGGATGGCCAAACCCCTCTGATAATTAAACCTAAAACACAAGCTCTAGCCTGTTATGACGAGAGTAGAGATTCCCCTCTAAAAATTACCCCCAAAACACCCAGAGAAGCTTGCCTTTCCTCTCGTAATCTGTTAAAAGAGTGGTTAAAAGAAAGAAAATCTCTGATCCACTTTCCAAATAATGAGAAACAATTTAGTTGATTTACCCTAACAATGAACAAATTAACAGAACTGCTAACAAACTGAACAATTACCCCTAGACTACTAACTACTTCTTAACTCGTCTAAATTCTACTGGAATGCTGTATGAATAAACACAAGTCCCACTTGTACAAACAATAAATTGAAACCTAATCTCTCCAAGTTCACACAATCTGTGTCAACTCCGCTATACCTCCAATCTTCCTTCTGTTGATTTCATGCCACAAATGCCTTTCTTCTACTGATTCTGCTCTCTTGAATGTTTTTTCCCTTCAATTTTTTCAGTGAGGACTTTGAGCTAACATGCCATGGTACCTTTGATGGGTCTTTTCAGAGAGCTCAATAATTTTATGTGGAAGCCAGGTTTGTATCTCAGATGGTGGACCTGCTTTTGCTGCAGCCAAAGTTTGGCTCTCCCCTCAGATGACAGTTGGCTCTCTCTGATTTTTCAAATGCCCTCATCTTTATATACTACCCCTCCCATGACAAATCAATTTCTTATAATATGATTAGTTTCAGGTTGTCAGCACCATCTGAATTAAATTCAATTGGCTTTCTGTATCGAGGTGCTTGTTTTAATTTGGCTAAATTCAAACATCTAAACAAGTCTGAAGTTTCCACTCACACAGCCAATAGATACATGTTGCAAATTTAGAACTGTCTGTTCTGTTTCCCAGCTGCTTACAGACACCTCCTCTGTTTAAATCTAAGCTTAAAAGCACTTTACCTCTTAAAGTGACCACACATTTTAGCTTCCTGCCTTCCAGTTCATACATACTGTACCCAACTTCATAACACAGCAAAGATTGGAGGCAGAATCTTCATTGTGCCAAACTCTGAAGGAATTATCCAGGAAATTGAAGATTCCATTGGGCAATTCCTCTATTCCTGGAACCATCCAAAAATCTCTCTCTCAATTTTAGAAGGTTCTGACAAGACTAAGTAAAATAGTTACTCGGGAAGAGTTAGACTATTAAGTACATATCCTAACTCCTGATGAATTGTTTGATAGACCCGACATTTACCTCACGCCTCACACCTCACACCTAGCCCCTGCAACTACACCATCCCCCAGATCACTGACAACTATCCAAACCCCTGCCACCAACCCGACCCACCCAACTTCCACCGCCACCTGGCCTCAGAGTAAACAACTCCCACCTACCTCAGGGTCCCTACACCTCTTTCCACTCCCTGCAACCGGATCCAAAACTCATCCTGGACCTGACATCTATCCACCCTGCCCCCTGCCAGTTCCGGTTTCTCACACCCAGCATCACCTACCTGAAATACTGCATCACTTGCCTTGGTGCACTACTTACTTGACATCCTTCCTCACCTGCCAACTAACTTAACTGGCACCCTACCCTGCCAGTACACTAACATTATATGTATATACTTGCCCTTTTGACAGCAGCTGGCAGAGGCTATCTGGATTTTTAAATGTCAGAATGCTACAGCTGATCACTGTGAACAGGGGCATGGTTTGTTTTCCTGTGATAGCCCTGTGCTACAGAAGAACCGTTGGAATGAAAGTATGGCTCTAAAGTTTTCGAGAAGATTTGTAGCTCGGGTTGTGGATGAGGTTGCAGACTTGCTTGTCGAGCCGGTGTGTTTGAATCCAAACGTTTTGTCACCCTGCTAGGTAACATCGTCACTGCGTCTCTGATGAAGCATCAGTGTTCTGTCCCGCTTGTTATTTACATGCCTCGGTTTGTTGGGGTGTTTGGTATTACTTCCGGTTCTGTTTCTCAGTGGTTTGTGCAAAGGGTGTCTTTCTTGAGTCTTTCCAGGGCTTTCCTCTGTTCTGTGTTGAATGTGTTCCATCTACCTTTTTGATAGGTGTTGGGACTATTGTCTGTCTGATGGTCTGTTGTACTTCTTCCGTGAGTCCATTGGTCTTAAGTGTCGATTCCAGCACAGCCAGGAAGTCAGTCTTTTTAGCATCTTTGTAGTTATAATTCCGTCCACGTACTCGGACAGTCATCTCAGTGTCTGTAAGTGCTTGGTCCAAGATGTTTTTAATCCATGAATCTGTGTTGTCCATGTTGTTGATGGGGTGATTTTGACAGTTTTTCTTGAAGGGCTGTTCTTCTCTTTGTTCTGGTCTTTTTTTGTTGTATACTGATGGCTTGTTCCATTGTGGATGTCCATTCATGATCGGTTGCGTTGGGGTGCAGAGTTTTTTTAGCACATAATTTCCTGCTGGTATTTGTGGAGGCGATTGTGTACCAATCATGTAAGCAGGACGCCGACAACATCAATAAGGACACCACCATGAAACTACAAGATCCGTGCCTGACAACCCACTTCATCATCAACAACAGCATATACAAACGAATCAACAGAACGCCAATGGGATCCCCAGTGTCAGGACTGATTGCAGAAGCAGAAGCAGTAATGCAGAGGTTAGAACGTACAGCACTCTCCACTTTACAACCCAAACTTTAGATCCGATATGAAGACGACACCTTTGTGACTATTAAACGCACAAAACTGGAAGAAACCCACTGACACATAAACAACATCCTCACCGGGATAAAATTCACAAAAGAGGAAGAGAACAACAAACGACTGCCCTTTCTGGACATAATCATAGAATGCAAAAACAATGGGGAACTACAGACTAACGTATATAGAAAGACCACACGTATGGAACAAGTACTCAATTACACTAGCAACCACCCCAACATCCACAAATGGAGCTGCATTGGGACACTATTTAAACAAGCCACAACACATTGCAGCAACCCTGAACTATGCAAAGCAGACCAGGAGCACTTCAAAATACACAGTCCTCAAAAGGAATGGATATCCGAAAAGCACAATCTGCCATTACCTCCCAGACAGACTACAATAGGAAGACACAGCACGACCAAATTCACTAATCACGGTACCTTGCATCAAGGACTTTCAGAGACGACTACAAGGTTACTTAGACCCCTAGGTATCAGAGTAGCCCACAAACCAATAACAACCCTACGATAGCTACTGACAAATGTAAAGGCTCCCGTACCCAAAACCAGCAAGACCAGTGTAATATACAAAGTACCATGCATGGACTGTGAGAAACACTACATAGGCTAAACTGGAAGAAAACTGACAATACGGATACATGAACACTAACTAGACGCCAAGAGAGACTACCAGTTCTCACTTGTCTCACTACTCACAGTCAACGAGGGACACGAATTCGACGAGGACAACACATCCATAATCGCACAAGCCAAACAGTGACATGCCAGGGAATTCCTGGAAGCCTGGTATTCCATCTGGAACTCCATCAACAAACACATTGAATTAGATCCTGTGCAACGAACCGGGCCAAGTGTTAGACCTGTTGGTAGGAGAGCATTTTGGCGGTAGTGATCATAATTCTGTTTCTTTCACGATAGTCATGGATAAGGATAGGTACATACGGCAGGGTAAAGTTTATAATTGGGGGAAGGGTAATTACAATTCAGTTAGGCAAGAACTGGGTAACATAAATTGGGAAGAGATGCTGTCAAGGAAGAGCACCACAGAAATGTGGAAATTGTTTAAGGAATGCATACTGCATGTGCTTGATATATTTGTCCCTAGCAGGCAGAGAAGATGTGGTCGAGTGAGGGAGCCATGGTTCTGAAGAGAGGTCGAACGACTGGTTAAGAGGAAGAAGGAGGCTTATGTAAGGTTTAGGAAAAGAGGAACGGAAAAGGCTCT
Organism: Ginglymostoma cirratum; assembly: GCA_024137785.1. NCBI lineage: Eukaryota > Metazoa > Chordata > Chondrichthyes > Orectolobiformes > Ginglymostomatidae > Ginglymostoma > Ginglymostoma cirratum. The sequence continues at coordinate 12,834,478 of JAHRHZ010000061.1, read as the reverse complement.
AGAGAGATACAAGTTAGCCAGGAAGGAGCTGAAGAAGGGGCTTAGGAGAGCTATAAGGGGGCATGAGAAAACCTTGGCAGATAGGATCAAGGAAAACTCCAAGGCTTTTTACACATATGTGCAGAACAAGAGAATGACCAGAGAAAGGGTAGGGCTGATCAAGGATTGTAAAGGGAACTTCTGCACAGAGCCTAAAGAGAAAGGAGAGGTCCTTAATGAATACTTTTCTTCAGTATTCACAACTGAGAGGGACCTAGTTGTAGAGGAGGACGTTGTGAAACAAGCAGGTAGGCTAGAGGAGGTTGATGTTAGTAAAGAAGACGTGCCAGGAATTCTGAAGAAGTTGAAGATTGATAAGTCCCCCGGGCCTGATGGGATTTATCCAAGGATTCTATGGGAAGCGACAGACGAGATCGCAGGGCCTTTGGCGATGATCTTTTCGTCCTCATTTCCACTGGTATAGTGCCGGAAGATTGGAAAGAGGCAAACGTCATTCCCTTGTTCAAAAAAGGAAACAGGGATAATCCCGGAAATTACAGACCAGTTAGTCTTACGTCAGTGGTGGGCAAATTGGAAAGAGCTCTGAGAGACAGGACTTATGATCACTTGGAAAGGCACAGTTTGATTTGTGATAGTCAGCATGGATTTGTGAGGGGTAGATCATGCCTCTCAAACCTTATTGAATTCTTTGAAGAGGTGACCAAACACATGGATGAAGGTGGAGCAGTGGATGTGGTATACATGGATTTAAGTAAGGCGTTTGATAAGGTTCCCCATGGTAGGCTCATGCAGAAGGTAAGGAGGCATGGGACAGGGGGAAAATGTGGCAGATTGGATTCAGAATTGGCTGAGCCTTAGTGGACGGAAAATATTCAACATGGTGCTCAGTTACGAGTGGTGTACCACAAGGATCTGTTCTGGATCCTCTTCTATTCGTGATTTTTGTAAATGATTTGGATGAAGGAGTGGAAGGATGGATTAGTAAGTTCGCAGACGATACGAAGGTGGGTCACGTTGTGGACAGTGTGGAGGGCTGTTCCAGGTTACAAAGGGACATTGATAGAATGCGGAGCTGGGCTGAGAAGTGGCAGATGGAGTTTAACCCTGAAAAGTGTGAGGTGATTCATTTTGGAAGGACAAACTTGAAAGCAGAGTACAGGGTTAAGGGAAAGATTCTTGGCAATGTGGAGGAGCAGAGGGATCTTGGGGTTCATGTTCACAGTTCCCTGAAAGCTGCCACCCAGGTGGATAGAGTTGTTAAGAAGGGGTATGGTGCGTTAGCTTTCATTAATAGAGGGATTGAGTTCAAGAGCCGTGAAGTTATGCTCCAGCTATACAAAAGCCTGGTTTGGCCACATCTGGAGTATTGTGTCCAGTTCTGGTCACCTCATTACAGGAAAGATGTGGAAGTGTTGGAAAAGGTGCAGAGGAGAGTTACCGGGATGTTGCCTGGAACGGAGGGAAGATCTTACGAGGAAAGGTTGAGAGAGCTAGGGCTTTTCTCTTTAGAACGACGAAGGATGAGAGGTGACTTGATAGAGGTGTACAAAATGATCAGAGGTATAGATAGACAGCCAGAGACTTTTTCCTAGGGTGGAGGTAGCTTTTACAAGGGGACATAGTTTTAAAGTGAAAGGAGGTAGATATCGGGGAGACGTCAGAGGTAGGTTCTTTACTCAGAGAGTGGTAGGGGCATGGAATGCATTGCCGGAGAGGGTAGTGGAGTCGGCCTCATTAGGGGCATTTAAGCGGCTATTAGATAGGCATATGGATGATAGTATAAATAGTGGTGGAGGTTAGATAGACCTTAGGTTTAGGGTAAAAGTTCGGCACAACATCGTGGGCTGAAGGGCCTGTACTGTTCTATCTTCTATGTTCTAAACCACTGAGAAACAGATCCGGAAGTAATGCCAACCATCCCAGCAAACTGAGGCATATAAATAACAAGTGGGATAGAACACTGATGATTCACCGGAGGTGCACTGACGATATTACTTAGCAGGGTGACGAAACATCTGCAGTCAAACACACCAGCTCGGCGAACATGGCTACAACCTCAAAGTATGGCTCTGCATTTCTGAGGGAGCCCTGAGCAGAATCTGCTTTTGGAAATGCAAAGCTCCCATCTATCGTAAAAACAAAAGGGATAGAGTGGCAATCTGTGTGAGATTTTTCCTTCCTGGGAAATACTGGCCCATTGTGTGATGTTTTTGACATCACCCTTGAGATTATATTCCTTCCTTGTGGGAGTTCAGTCAAGATTCACTACAACTGGTAGCTGAGATGAAGTGACTTTCATAAAAGGTAGAAATGTAATAAATGGAAGATAAGGAAAAAGAACAAATGGAAAGTATTTCTTAATTGAATCTCCTTAAATAATGAATTAATAAATTCTAACTGTGATTCTGTATTCTATTAAAACCTATCTAGGATTTTAATCAATCTTTCTCCCCCATCTCTCTTTTAGGGAAGAGTAATCCTTACTGTGAAGTGACTATGGGCTCTCAGTGTCACATCACAAAAACCATTCAGGATACTCTGAACCCCAAATGGAATTCTAACTGTCAGTTCTTCATTAAAGATCTGGAACAGGATGTATTGTGTATCACTGTATTTGAGCGTGACCAGTTCTCACCAGATGGTAAGGGTATTATATCAAGGTGAAAATTTGGATCTAAGTATGTTTTTCTAGTAAACCATTGAATTTTGTATGTGGATCCTTTTTGTTAAGTAACCTGAGCACAATTTAAAAGAGTTGGGATTTGTTCCTCTCGTTTAATATTGCTATTAATTTGATTTGATTTATTGTTGTCACATATACCTAAGTACAGTGAAAATTTTTGTTTTGCGAGCAGTCCAGGCAGATCATAACACACAAGGACATATAGATCATTGAGTGTTTAGACAGAGCAAGGCGTACAAAGTTACGGCTGCACAGGAGGTGCACAAAAGCAAAGTCAACATTAGATTTGAAATTAGAGAGGTCCACTCAGCATCCTAATAACAGCAGAGAAAAAGCTGTTCTTGAAGCTGCTGGTGCACGTGTTTCAGCTGTATTTTCTGCCTGATGGAAGAGGTTATTACTGGGGTGGGAGGGGTCTTTGATGTTGGCAGCCTTTCCGCTGCAATGAGAGGTGTAGATGGAGTCAGTGGATGGGCTTTCGCGATGTTCTGGGCTGTGTACATAACTTTTTGTAGTTTCTTACGTTCCTGGACAGAGCAGTTGCCATACCAGGCCATTGTGCACCCGGATAGAATGATTCCAATGGTGCATTTGTAAATGTTGGTGAGGATCCTTATGGACAAATTTCCTAAGCCTCCTGAGAAAGAACAAGCATTATTGTGCTCTGCATCAGCATGACCCAGTCAGCTCGCTTTCCATGATCCCAAGTAGTGCCCTTTTCAAACCATGGCCAGAAGTGGCAAAACATCATGAAAGTTCGCAATGTATTTGAACTATCCTATTGTAAAACATGAGGTCAATCCCCCTCATCTCAGCCTGCTATTCTGATACTGTTGCTTAGTTTGTATACATTTTTCTGTTAAAAAATGGACTGTTTACTGTGAATCTTGAAGCAGGTACAAACATATAACATTATACCATTTGTCCAACTCATTGAAACTATGTAAGATAATCCCACACAATGTCTCTGCCAACCTCAAATTCTTGATTTAAAATAAAACTTAACCATTAAGTGGTCAGAGTCTAAGATAGAAGAATCAGAGCAATGATTTAATTGTTAACTGCCATCTTCATGACCTAATTGATAGTTCATCCAGCAATATCTCACATACAAGAGATCTTCAAATCATCAATTTATTTTTACATTTACCAGGATCTTTGCAGTTCCCAGCTAGACCATGAAATCCTATCAAGTTTCACCAGCTTATCCTGCAATATTTCTTCTTTTCCTATCATTCCAGTAACCTGGCACTCCACCTGCTGGCTTTTGTTTACAATAAATGCAACAGTCATACTTAATCCAAGGTTCATCATTCTAAAACAAAAACAGAAATTGCTGGTGATACTAAGCAGGTCTGGCAGCAACTGTGGGGAGAAAGCAGAACTAATGTTTTGAGACTGTTCATCACAATTCCCTATTTTAAGATTTATTGCCTTTGTTGGGGATTCCCTCTCAAAAATAACATCCTGATTTTTATGATCTAGGTAAATTTCCCTGAATCCAGACAAGCAATAGATGCTTGTTCCAGTTTGTGTTTTCCTACTTGTGAACCAATCAATTATTTGGCACATTATTTAATTAATACAAGGATAAAAAGCACTTGCTTTATATGTAGTGCCTAACCCTAACCCCAATTTCTTCCAGTCTGGAAGGAGCACAAAGAAAACTTTTCTACCGTGGAGGCTTTATTCTCCTAACTGTCCTACACTTCACTCAGGAGACAAAATTTAACTTACGTTTGAACCCAGTTAGATTTCTTCCAATTTACCTTAAAAACTTCGAATCTCTGGGTTTTCTAAATTAAAATCAAGCCTTGATTATTGTGAACTGAAAACAAAAGGTAATGGCCTTCCATGTTTATTCTACCTGTCATGAACCCCACAGTATAAATCTCTCGTTCCATTGACATTCAATAATTTCACACCTTATCTCTAACATATACTGGAATATTCATTGTTTTGGAGGGACTCACTAACTTGATCAAAGAAAGTTCACAAAAGTAACCAACACCCATTTGCCACTGTTTTCAAATCCAGCTCTAAAGATGATACTTATATCTACAAATAACTCACATTTCATCACAATATCAACTGATGAGCATTGTACTTTACAAAGATGGGTCGGTGCTTTTGCCATTGCCACGTGCCTTGGCTAAGGTACCTGCCTTAGAATATCTCCCTAGAAATCAGGGAGAAGGACCATGATACAATTGAAGAAATTAGCATAGAAAAAGAGGAGACTCTGAATGATCTGGCAAGTTTAAAAGTAGATGAATCACCACGGCCATATGAAAGTCAGGTAGGAAATAGCAGGGGTGCTGGCAATAATTTTCAATTCCTGTCTGGCCACAGGAAAGATGCTGGAAGACTAGTGGACAGTCAATGTGGTACAAGTATTCAAGAAGTGCGGAAAGAATAAACAGGAAATAGGCCAGTCAAAACTCAGTAGTGAGGAAACTATTAGAAGCAATTCTGAGGGACAGAATGAATCTGTATTGGGAGAGGCAGGGATTAATCAAGAACAATCAACATGGTTGTCTTCGGGGGTGGTCATGTCTGATCAATTTGTTTGAATTTTTTTGAAGAGGTGATCAGGTGTGTAGATGCAAGCAATACATTTCATGTTGTTTACTTGGACGCCAGCAAGGGTTTTGATAAACTGCCACATTGGAGACAGTTAAGGTAGGTGCCCACAGGATCCAAACAAATTTGGCTAATTCAATCCAAAGTTTGCTCAGTGGCGTGAAGCAGAGGATGATGGTTGAGGGGTGTTTTTGTCTTGAAGCCTGTGTCCAGTAGTGTCCTTAGGGATCAGTGTCAGGGCCCTTGCTGTTTGTGGTATTTGTTAGCAATTTAGATTTGAACGCAGGAGGATTGATCAGTAAGTTCATGGATGATATGAAAATTGGTGGGATGGTAAATAACGAGGAGGATAGTGTTAGAACACAAGAGAATAGAGGGGCTGATCAGTGACAAATGGAATTCAATCCAGATAAGTATGAGGTGATATACTTGGGCAGGATAAACAATTCATGGTACATGGTAGGACCCTGGAGATGACTGAGGGTCAGAGGATTTTGACATGCATGTCCACCAGTCCCTTAAGGTAGCGAGTCAGGAAGATAAAATGTTTAAAAAGGTATATGGGGTACTTGCCTTTCTTAACCAAGGCATAGATCATAACTAAGAGCAGGGAGGTTATGCTGGAACTGGATAAAACGTTAGCTCTGCCAGCTAGAGTATGGTGTGCTGTTCTGGAATCCACAATGTGGGAGGGATACAATTACACTGGAGAGGCTGCAAAAGAGACTTATCAGGATAACAAGCATGGGGCTGGATGAACACAGCAGGTCAAGCAGCATCATAGGATGCTGCTTGACCTGCTGTGTTCATCCAGCCCCATGCTTGTTATCT
>JAHRHZ010000061.1:12768575-12825773 GCA_024137785.1 Ginglymostoma cirratum | reverse complement strand
CCCCCTTGACCTGTCCGTCCTCCCTGGACTGACCTATCTCCTCCCTACCCCCCCACCTACACTCACCTTTACCGGCTCCATCCCCACCTCTTCGACTTGTCTGCCTCCTCTCCACCTATCCTCTCCTCTATCCATCTTCTATCCGCCTCCCCCTCTCTCCCTATTTATTTCAGAACCCTCTTCCCCTCCCCCATTTCTGATGAAGGGTCTAGGCCCGAAACGTCAAGCTTTCCTGCTCCTATGATGCTGCTTGGCCTGCTGTGTTCATCCAACCCCACACCGTGTTATCTCAGATTCTCCAGCATCTGCAGTACCTTTTATCTCTAAAGTAATAATTATATGTGTGGGAGGAGGAAGACAGAAAACTTATCATTAGTTTAAAGAATAAAAATGATGTCTACATATGTTGTCAACTTAACATCATGGAATCTGTACTGCACTTTTAGATGTTGAATAAACTTAATTTTAAATTAGCAGATTTTATGCACAGTCCCATTATACACTGAATACTTTTCTTAAACAAGCACTATTTTAGTTTGGTGATGAAATGTTTCTTCAGTATGCAACACGGTAACAAAGCTCTAATGATCTGCAGTATTTGGTTTAAAAAAAACAGTTCATGTAGTTGTTGATGCTTGTCATTTGAAAATCATCGACAAACTGTCTTTGTGTTGACTTATCAAATGTCTTTAATTATTTTTAGTTTTGTCTTGAGAATAAAAGTTCAAGACACAAGGCCATGAATAAAATGACATACCCCCCCAAAAATTTATATCACCTGAAAAGCTAAATAGTTTCATTTTTAATGTCAATTATAATCTTGTCCCATTAAGAAAACATGACTGCACTCATCATTGTAACCAACTTCAACAGTGTTAGTTAAAGGTGGTAATATCAGCAAAATTAGATTTCAGTACCTCAGATTGAATAAATGTAGAGTGGAAAAATAAAAAGACTTACATTTTGGTTACAGACACAAATGGGCTGGTTCACCTTTCTTGAATGTGATAGCTAGCCTTATTGATGACATAAGAGGACTTCAGTTTTTATTCTAGTCAGTATCTTTTTGCACATTCAGCTATTTCCCATATGAACAACAAATGACTCCTCCTCCCCTTTAAAAGAAATTTTCAACATTTGAGAACATATTTAATTCCTGTTTTGTTTTTAAGCAGGTAATTCCATTTATGGGTACATGGACCATTTGACATGTTCAAGATAGAACTTGAACTAAAGTTGGTAAAATTTTCAAAGCCTACAATATGTGCCAACTGTTTACCAGCACAATGCTCACTTGCAAAGGCAAACTATTGAGGAACTTTACATTTGTGCATAGATAATTTTATCACTGTCATTATTTCAAAATCTTTTATTAAATATAACCTAGCTTCACTTTTCCTTGTTTCAGCACAGGATTGATATTACTGATTCTATTAAATACAAATATGACTGTAATTGGCAGAATAAACATTTTGCACTTTTTAATTAAAACAAAAGTAACACATCTAAAATTATCAGTTATTATTATTCCAGTGAATAACTTGTAAGCTAAATTTGTTTTACTAATTTACCGAGATACATTATAAAAGCACTATATATATATAAGCATTAAAGGATTAATAATTTATGACTGCAGGTGAAATTAAAAATGCTCCAGAAATATTTTATGGCTCTTATAGCAAGCTATTATTTTGTATTCATTTCATTGTCTGACCTACATGCAGTTTCAAAAATATAGCTGTAGCTTTATTGTGTGTAGCTACATTATTCACAAAGGCAAGATATTTAAAGAATGTATATACTGTTTCAACTTTCACAGAGTTCTGAAGTGTCTTTACCTCCAATTGTCAAATAAGAACCCTAAGCAAATCTAATATCTGAACAATATTTTTCACTGTATGAATCACTTGCTTAATATATAATGAAACATTGTTGTAAGAACAGCAACCTACTGCTTAAGTTTCATTTTCGTGGTCATTTCCTAGAATTATTTTCAAGAGACACTTGCTGAAATATGCTGTTGTAACTCCCACTCAGTTGTTGAATTCCTTCCATTCAGATTCATCGTGGATTTTGTCTAGTTAACTATTTTGTTGTTAACAAAAAAGATTTTAGTGTTCTTTTTCTTATGTTAAAGGATTTGATGATGGGTCTATACAGGTTTTTCATATTTTTAACTACATAGGGTATCACATGGGCAGCACGGTGGGTCAGTGGTTAGCACTGCTGTCTCACAGCCCCAAGGACCTGTGTTCGATTCCACCCTTGACTGTGTGGAGTTTGCACATTCTCCCCGTGTCTGCGTGGGTTTCCTCTCACAGTCCAAAGATGTGCAGGCTAGGTGGATTGGTCATGTTAAATTGCCCATAGTGGTCAGGAATATGTATATTAGGTGTCTTACGAGGGATGGGTCTGGGTGGGATGCTGTGAGCAGTGGTGTGGACTTGTTGGGCCCAAAAGCCCATTTCCACACTGTAGGGATTCTATGTCTGTGCAGAATTCTCAGTAAAATATTTGTTTATATGTTGCCTCTGTACCTCAAAGTGTATGGTTACAGGACATAATTTATGGAATTATTAGTTGCACAAGTTTTTAAATCAAAACATTGGTGTAGTTGTTTACATGTTCATCCTTCAGTTTGGAAAGCCATCTTAGCTTCCCAGAGATTTGTATGGGGACCTTGAAACATGTTCGTATAGTTTGACTTTTCGAAGTTAATGGCAAAACAGTGACACCCCTGTGCTGTGCACAAGCAATTCTAAGCCTCATGAGTTTGAGCTTTTGCAGTGTGGCTTGATTTGGTTGTTATGGCTATTCTGTGCTGCCCTTCTTCCACAGCCGTTAATCATTCTGAACTAACAGTGTTACTACTTAGAATGTGAGCACTCCATTGCTGATTGTGTTGTTCAGCTTTTGCACTTTGTTGTCAAAATAATGATATTGTTATAGTTTGGTTTACATAATATTGTGTAAAGACACATTAATTGAAACTTATATATGCTAAAACTTTTCACAGCTAATTGAGGAACAAATTATGAGCATAACTGTTTTTAAACTGGAAGCTGCACTTTTAATGCAATTCAAACCTGATCATATTCTAATGTAATTATTATTTGTATGGGAATTGTTAGTTACATGTCTGTATTGATAGAATTTTAAAAAACATTTTTTATACTAATGAATGTTATACCACACTTTAATGGGCAGGTGCATAGTCTAACCATTGTTGTCTCAATCATTAAGAAACAAAACTGAACACTCATTGTCAGCAACAAACAATTGTCAGCTCTGCTTTTATTGTTGTGCATGTGCAAGAGTTTCTGCCTACTTGAACCTTACAAAATTTGAGAAGTTATTAAAAGATGGAGCAAAACAAGTGATCCCATATTTTGTGTATTAGAATTGTCATAGTAATTTAGTTGGAGGTATACAACCACTTTAAATGTTTATTGTAAGCTATTATGAAGATAATGTAGTGGGCATTTAAAAAAAAAAATGAACAGTTGAGGCCAAAAAGTCAGTCTAATCCTCTATCTTCCTTGGTGTCCTAGGATTTTGTATGTTTTTGGATAGCGCCCCGGAAGTATGCTGAATGTTTATCAGTTGACTGATCTCTAATTTCTCCAATCGTCCTAGAAAAGCACTTCATTAGTTTGGAGCCTTTGTTTACAGTCTACTGTAAAATATTAAGTCAATACTGAGAAGGAAGACAGTAAGACCAAACTTTCTTTTATTCACTGCAGAGCAATGGTACTCCAATTAGGCTCTGTACTAACTATCCTGAATATGAAAATATAATTTTGTCTTGGGAAGGACTGTCTTACTAAAATTTTGCTGCTGTGAACTGTGTTTAAATAACTTGAAATGTAAATTAGAACAATGGATACTGCAACGACAGAGTAGAGCAAACAGTTCAGCTCAACCTATATATGTGGGATAGGAACATTGTTTAACTGTAGAGTCTTGATAGACTTGTTTGTGTTTGAGCAGTATGAATCTCCTAAGCCAAACCAGACACTATATAGCCAAATGTTACATGTTTACCGAATAGTAAATCACTGTGTCTGAGTGCACAGCTATCATATGTGTTCATTGTTCTCCTTGTCACTGAGCAGACTGTTTACATATCAGCAATTTCTCTCTGTTGACGGGTTACATTTCTCTTAGCTTAAGTATTTAAGTGTATTTTCAAAAAGGAAAATAAACTTCTACAAGTTAATATTGAGTTTCATTTAATGAAAAGGCTAATTCTTTCTTTGGGGCTATAGTGAAGTATACATACAGAAAGAACCCTCCTTATCCCTCTTCCACCAAATAAAAATAATTCATCCTTTCTGGGAAGGAAGAAGGTATTAGAAGAAATGGAAGGCAGCTTCCAAATTCCTGCAATGAAACATTAAATTGAATATTTTAAGCAGCAACCAAGTACTGGCTAAAACAGCCACATCTCCTATACAACTGCAAGACGATCTGATCCATACTCCATGCTAGATGTGTTTCTTTACTAAACTTGCTGTGTTAAAATCATTTGGTATCAACTAAATAACTGATTTAGCCCAAATAAAGTCCTCACCAAATATGGGTTGTGATAGAAGCACAATTTCAGTTGGGAAGAATAATTACTAATTATTTTAAACTGTTCGAGAATTCAGTTGCATATAATCAGTTTGTATTCTTTAGTATCCCAGGTATTACCTGAAGGCACTTTGGCTGAGACGCAAAACCAAAGTCGAGTCAGCCCCTTCAGGTGGGCATTAATCCATGCTCTGTCAAAGCCAAAAGCTCTTGCTATTCTTTGTGGGACCTTATTCTGAGCAGACTGGATGCTGCTTCCTCTTATTGCAACATTTCAAAAAGTACTTTTCCTGAAAGATGCTAACAGAGATTCAAGTCTGAACTTCAGTTTTTTTTAATAAATAAAATTAAACATGTGTCGATCTCTAATAATTTAATTCTTTAGAATAGTGAGGAATGTAGTGCTAAATTTCAAGGATGGAGATGGATGGAAGAATGACAGATAACATATACTACAGAGAAATGTGAAATGATTCTTTGGTAGGAAGAATACAAAGAGGCAATATAAAATTATGCGTTCAATTCTAAAGGAGATGGAATGTAGGCGCACCATGACTGGGAATATATCTACAAGCAAATTGTTAAATGTAGCAGGGCATGTTGAGAAACTGGTTATAAAGCCCAACATCCCATATGGTATATCAACTAAGAACGTGTCAAGGGCATTTTGGTAATCCCATATAAAACTCAGGGTCAGTCTCAACTGGACTGTTGTAACCAGTTCTGGGCATCGTATTTTGGGAAGGCATTAGAGAGGATGCTGAAAAGATGAACAAGAACAATTCTTGAGATGGTGGAATTGTGTGCTCTATGGGAAGATTGAAGAAGAAAATATTGTTGAAGGGCCAATGTGGTACAAGTGTTCGAAAACATAAACAGCAGAAACCGTGTCGTTGTGAATAAACTGGTCAGTTCTGTTGAAGGGCTGAGTACAGAGGACGACTGTGAAGCATTGTTTAAATTTTAAACAGGTTGACTCTTCAGGAATTAATCTAATCTGAGAACTAATTCAATGAGCATTTATCACCTATTTTGTTCATCACACTTCAAACCTTAACCCATCCAACAAATTTCGTGCCTTGTTCTGAAGACAAAGCTTCTGTTTCTCCAGCACAATTTCCACAGCACTACAGCATCTCCATATGGAGGTTTTTGAAAGTATGCTATTTATTGCATTATGTTTGAAACTTAAGGAAAGAACAACAAGAATGTTTTCTTAATTTTTTTTAATTTACTTCAAAAAAAAGGTTAAAGTATCAGCATTTTGAAAACATTAATATGCTTCAAGTTCACATTTCTGCCTTTACATTAACAGCACATGTACGAAAACTTTTCCTGAATGGTGTTCCATCCACATGTTGCATGTACAATTTCATGAATCATACCTTTAATAAAAACAAGGACTAGATGTACTTTCTCTGGAGGCTCCCATTCTTAGTCATGTGTGAAGCAATTACTCAGGAAAATTCTACACGAGATACAAATGAATGAAGTTAGAAATTTTCATTTACTTCAACTCCTTGAGTTTACTGCTGCGGCCCACAACTTCATGACACCTGCTACAACTCATGTCACATCCTGTATTTCTTGTTCTTCAACCCTGACTTCCCTATTCAGCCAAATCTTGAATTAACCAGCTAAGAAATTGAAAAGTCTGTTTGGTAAAGTGTTCCCCACTGCAGAAAAAAAAGTTTCATTCCGGATTCTATGAAGTTTAATCTCCAGCGTGTGAAGTTTACTCCCCCAAAATCAGTTGCATTTTGACACCTGTCAATAAATTGAGTGGACTCTATCGGCAGAAGCTAGTTGGCCACTGTTTCATAAGCTACTATGATACATCTTTATGGAATGTTTCAAATTGGGGAATTATTGTAATTTTTGAGCCTACAGCATCCTTTCTCTGAACCGTTTGACAGCTGCACGTTAGAATGTATTACACTGCAACAAGTGGTCATATTTGGCAGGTAACAACCCTCACTGTGAAAGTAAAAAGTCTAGCAGAGCAAAACATGAAACTTCTGTCAGCCACTAGCTTGACATGTGGCTATAATTTTGAAGACTAGATAGCTTTAAAATTAAATCTTCCTTGTCCATTACTGCAAAAGCAAACAGTCACTTAAGAATATGAATTAATCCTGTTTATACTTAAATGCTGTGCTTTGAGTTGTTATTCCTAAACTTTGATGTACAAGGCAGATCAATTAAGTATTTCCAATGTTATAAAACTTTAGTATGTTCAAAATTTTTTCCAAATACAACAGCTTTTCTTTTCTAGCAGCAGGCAGCACTCCAGCATTCAGGCTCCATGTAGCTCTTTGTTTATGACACAAATATCCCAAGAGTTGATACAGAATGGCTAAGTGAAAGGAGCCTTTAAATGGAGAATGCAAGTAGCTAGTCTGTGGACAAAATGTTTAATTCGCTATTTGTCAACGTGGGACAAGCCGCTTGTTATCATACACAAGACACTTGCATTATTCCATCGCTATAGAAAAAAAAAACAAAATCAGAATTCAAGATACTTACTAAACACTAAGTTTATGTATTTAGACATCAGTTTAAGAGGCTATCAAGAATTTCAGGAGGTCAGGGCAAGGGAAATAAGCTACTTTTGATGGGCTTTTCAAATTCTATTTAAAATTATTATATTCACTTTATTCCATTCATTTCTGGATGCCAGGTGCTTCAAATGGGAACCTTCAGACTGTGTACACATCCTCTTTTTAAAAGATGGATCTTGACAAATGATTCTGAAATTTAAAAGACACAGAAGGTCAAGAGAATGAAAACCTCAACACATCATACATTTTTCTGATCAGTTTGATAAAACAACAGGAGTAGGTTTAACAATAGTACATAATACATCAGAAACTATAACACTTCACATCAGAATCAAGCAACAAACATTTTAATTTTTAAAATCAAGAACCAATGTGAACACAGCTGAGAGAACACTTTGGTTCAAGTTCACAAGGCAACTGGAAATAGCTTTCCTTAAAACAGCCTCTCAACAGCACTGAACATTTGAAACCGAACCAAAAAAACAATATCTTCACAAAATAGCAGGATACAGAAAAGTATAATAAAACATGACATGAATACATGATAAACAAACATCTTTGTAATTGGAGTCTACAGTTCACAAAATTGAGCTTAACATACTATTTTCCCAAAAGACAAGATTTTATAAAACAATCCATTACCAGAAATAACATTTCTTATGAAAATAATTTTACAGCAATTTGAATTAACATACCAGTTTCAAGTATTATAGTAATTAGATTCAACTTTAAAGGCCCAACATTTCCTCTTGTACAGACAGAGGAGTGCACAATATAAATTTATTTCCCTTTGGTGTCCAGAGTATTATGCAAACAAAGCTGGCATAAATGACTACTGTATTAGCAAAAGGAGCAAGTATATACAGAATACAATTAAGCAGGCAATTTATCAATGGCCAGATCCATACTTTATTTTGGTGGAGGGATCATAGAGAAGCAGCTGTCTTTAAATTGACAGATTAACAATGCACAAAGTCTCAATATTGGTTACGCGCTCACCTCCCAGAGTTGGGTTTGAACCCTTTCGATTTATTAGGCAAATTATACCACTTTGCCGAGATAACAACAAGGATTTATTTGAAGTAGATCGGTCACTGAAATAACAAGAATCTATAAATATATATACATACGCACAAAATTAAGAATTAAAACCCACACACTGAAGCTCAAGCTCCTTGTGCTTGCATTAAAACAAACTCCAAGTTTGATCTATACGTTTTCCCCCCCCTCCCCCGTTGGAGCACAACTGGAAAATTTGGGCCCTTAATGTCTTAAATCGAAACAAATACAACATAATAAAAGCACTGAACAAAAAAAGCAAAATCAATCCATACTCCCAATGTCACTTTAGTTTCAGTTACTGAATCACTACATTTAATTTCCTGAAGCAAACTGTTCCTAACTTAACAGACAGCAATTTCAGCAGTGACCCCAGCATATCAAAAACAAGAAAATGGACTTCAATTAGTTGTCTTTAGCACAGTTCCACAGCCCTAACAAGGCTGAAACTGAAATTTAATGCAATGTTTAATTTATATTTTCATCTTTTTATACCTTAATTTGATTACTAGATCACATATTCAACAGATTTCCATTTTTAAAAACTAGAGACTGTTCAGTAATTTACTACGGCCATACTATCTTGGCTAAGGCTTGGCTATCTACAAATCAAAATAATTGCGTGCCACGCAACAGGAATAGAATCGAATCAGAACCTCAATAAACTGAGTGGGACTTTAAGTAAAATTTTTTCCCAGAAACAGAAGTGAAAATTAGAGAGGTCAATCGTACCTGAATAGTTCCTACTACCACCTTGCAGTCAGTAACAAGGGAAATTGATGCCCAGTCAACAAGCCTTGTACCCACCTCACGCACAAGAGGAGTCAGGTCAGGCAAGCAAACAAAGGAATAAAAGTTATTAAATCCTTACATGTCCATATCTTTCAAAGTTTAGAAGAGACCTGAATCATACTGCCTCAAATCTTTCCTCCAATACTTCCCCATTTTAATTCAGTGAGTCTCAATTACACAAATGCACTACATACATCCCAGGCATCCCACTGGCTACATCTTTGCAAATCAATATCCTCTGGAAGGGTCCAAAACTGCACACAACCTTGAATTTTTTTATAAATTCATTCATGGGGTGAGGTTGCTGCTGGCTAAGCTAGCGTTTATTGGCCATCCCTAACTGATTATTAACAGCTCTCTGGCAATCACATTGCTGGAAGTCCAGAGTCACACACTGGCCAGGGCAGCTAAAAATGGGAGTTTCCTTCCCTAAACGACATTAGTGAATCAAATGCTTTTTTTTCTGACAATCAATTCGTGGTCATCATTAGACTCTTAACTGCATATTTTATTTTACTGAATTCAAATTCCACCATCTGCCATGGTAGGATTGAATCCAGATCCCAGCACGTTTCCTGGCTTCTGGATTAACAATCCAGTGATAATACCACTTAGCTGTCACCTCCCCTAAATGCATGCATACTTTATGTCTTATCAATAAGATGTAAAATAATCTGTTTTACAACAGACAGATCTTAATGTATTTCTATAACTGACCACATAACAGCTTCACATTCACTGTAAAGTTTAACGAATAGTCATTCAAAATATCCAAATTTTGTCCCTCATTACTTTTAGCACCCTCCTCCATCCTGTTTTATGTAACAGGAAACACTGAACAATTCCTTGCAGAATTCTAAAACGAACTGTTTGTCGCAGCAGAGCTATATCCATTTGTCACCACAACCTCAATCCAAGTAGTAGGTATACCATAAAGAAAACCAGAAATTGCTGGAAACATTCAGCATGCCAAGGAGCGATTGTAGAAAAAGAAACAGAGCTCACATTACCTGAAACATAATGTTTCTCTTCACAGATGCTGCTCAAAAATTGTTGAGCAATTCTGACATCTGCTGGTTTATTGCAATTTCCAGCATCTATAGTATTGTGCTTTTTTGAGTACACCATGTATATTTATTTACCTTCAAAATCAGAATTTACCAAATATTTTCTGAAATACAAGCAAATCTCATCGAAACACAATTAGCCGTCTTATCCCACTTTGTCTCTGCTCTTTAAGACATCACATCGGTTCTGATGCATTTCCCCATTATTCATGTAATGCTGACGTACCCAATGCCTTAAATTTTTCCTTCTTGGTGTGCTATGGGCATTTACTGATCTCATTCTCATTTTAATTGTGAATTCATTGCAGAGACAATCTGATTTAAGAAATATCTCACATCTCGTTTCTTGATTCCCATATTTGTATTCAACTCTGTCCCTTAAAATATTCATTTGATGTTTTACAAGTCTTCATTAAAAAAAACTCTACTGCCAATTATCTACTTTGTTCATAATCATTATATTCCTTTATAAACATTTTACCTTTTCTTCAGATTTACTGACATAGCTCTTTTATAAGTAGATGTCACCCGCTGTATTCTGCAAGCATTCTGTAAATTTTAAAGGATAGTTCAGTGGCTGTGTCTTTTATCACCAGGGTAGTAAGGCAACCAACCCATCAATAGGAAGTCCCCTGAGGTATTTTCTTGTACTGGCTTCAAAGCAATAAAGAGCCCACTGATTATACTGTACATTTTCAACATTCCGCCAAATCTTTCCCTCATTTTCTAAACAGGTTAACTGCTTGCAGAGGTACAGTCTACTGAAACAAGCACCCTCTTGTACCTCTTTCAAGTGGTCATTATTCGTGCTTTGATTTGAAAGTAGGCTACTTCATCAAATGAAAAGGTCACAGCCAATTTCTGAACATTATCCTCATTCAAAATCCATTTTTGCACTACCAGACAGTGTACTGGATAGCATCAGAATAAGGAACACTTATACCAGGCCATTCAGAGGGCAACTTGAATGCCTGTCACTGCTCCGAGATGAAGAAAGTGAGCAGACCAAGGATTAAACCTAGAATGTAACCTCCCTCTGCTACCATGGAAATAAAGTAATCGACCACTTCACCCTCCCACTGACCATATTTCCCCACCACTCCCATCCAGAAAATCCAACAGTTACACATGCACCCATCCACCCCAACCAGTCAGGCTGCAAGTCATGTTTGATAGGATCTGCCAAAGAAAGCGGAGAATGTCTGACCTTTGTATTTGTTGTTCCTTTTGTGCATCAACGCACCATATTTAGTCTGCTTCTAAATCAGCTCTGGATAATGTAAACCTGTAGAATATACGCAAGAACTGATCCCCACATACTGTAAACTGAAGCAAATCTGTTAACATTGTGACCAATTGATAAATCAAACCAGCTCAATTTCTATAGGAAGTACCTGTAATTGCCATTCTCAGTAACCAACCAGCATTCTTTTCAACTGACTAACACTTGTTTTATCACTATGTTCTCAATATTTGTTGTACAGTAAAGTCATTTAACTGTCTAATTTAAAAGCATGTATAATTAAAACTAAAATCCACAAAATAATTCCAGTAACTGATCTAGTACCTTTTACCTCATTCTGTATCTTCCACATGCATGTATTTAATAGTATCTAAGTATATTAAACTTAATTATCTTAAAATCAAACAAAATCCAGATCTGAAATTTATCATACATACACGCGAACAGACTCAAATGCATTAAACTTTGTTTTATGATTAGAGTGAATGCAACCTCTATATTAAATAAACTACATTACCTACCTCCACAGAGGCAGCACAAAACGAAAGCAGCAATTTTTCACAGGAAAGGGTAGCCATAGACATATGGTCCAATGTACTGCAGTTCATTAATCAGAGATCAGAATCAGCAAATTATGGAATAGTATCAGCTAAACAACTACATATAGTGGTTCATTCAGTAACAGAATACCAGTTTACCAATCCTATAAATTACTAATTTAAAGCGGATAAATTACAACATTTGTAAAATAGCAAATCGTAGTTGGAAAAACAACTGATAATAAGGACATGAGATGAGTAGTGACAGAGCTTAAAGGATATCAAATTGTAAGGTAGTAGTCATTTTAGCAGTCAGGACAATGGGTAGGGACTGTAAGTTTGCTTTAAAGTCAAGGCAATCGAAACAAAATTCAAAATATTGGGAACGAAGCAGCATCTCAGTTCAGAAAAATGTGCACAGTATTCCCCTCCCTCCCCGGAACTCAGAGTTCCATGTAAATTCTTCTTGCAAGAATTAATTTCCATAATGGAAATTGTAATCATTTGATTTGCTTCAGAGGTTTGTAATTGGTTTTAAAATTTTAATAAGTAGCGTGGCATCAAAGCGCTTCCTGGTATGGCTTCAGGGTCTCCACAAATATTTCCCCTGAAAGTAAAAGAGATACCATTGTACTATGAACAATTGTTAAAACAATCTTGCAGCGAACAATAAAAATGCTCAGCCAGTACCACTCTGATCTATTTACTTCTGACTGCAAAAGACACTCCAAACCAGTTAAAACCAGATGATTAAATAGTCCCCACCTGCACACACCTGATTCACTGATCAAATACATGGCCAAATTGCTAACTTGAGGCACAGCTCAGAATTAGAATAGGTGGATAAACCATGGTTTCTTATTCACAAAAGGAAGATTTCTATCAGCTAAACACTGAATTTAACCAAAAATTTCTTGGCCAGCTCGACTTTCATTGTGGGTCAGTCAATCTACAATTAGAAGGAACATGAAACCCTCTGGACTGCACGCAGTTTAAATTTAAAAACATGATACAGGGTTTTCTCTAGGCTCCTAACACCGTACTTCTTAATCAACATTACGTGCAAATGGATTCCATACTATGATAGAATACATGTTTCTTTATTTTCAATGCTTCTCTATTGGGCCGGTTAAATGTCTCAAGGAAAATTTGAAAATTTACTTGCAAAGTAAACATGCAATCTTTCACATGCAAAAAACCTTTCCGCTTAGAGGAAGGTTTAATTGGTTACGGAATACCAAAGGCAGCAGATTATGCAAGTAATTTCCAAAACTAATATGGTCCCTTCATGCATTTTCCCTCACAATCCAAGTTCTTCAGTTGCATCGACAATAAAATATTCTTAGCTATAATTTTGTACGGACTACAGCATCAATAACTACTTATGTAGATATTACAATCCAGTAACATGAAACCAAGATATGAACATCTAGAGCCTTATCAAATCAACTTAAGCACTGTATAATTATTGTAGATTGCAATTTAGAAGCTTACATATATCTAGATAAAAATTATGCTCAAGTAAAGTTAGTTTTCTACAAAAGACTTGTAGGTAATTATAAACCCCAAAATGCACGAGTCTTAAAGTATGGTTTTAGACTTTAAAAAAAAAAACTTATAACCTTAATGGTCACACTAAACTTGTTACACAGCTTGTCACAAGAGGTTGATTAGAGTAAAATTAAAATGTTTTAAAACATTTAAAAGCTTGAAATTAAAGCTGATGGAATGGTGGGCTGATGTGCATTGCCTTTCAGATCACTTCTACATAATTCGATGGACACAGACCTCTGATTATTTTATTTTCCTCATCTTATAGAATTCACTGTAACAATCTTGCAAGTCAAGTTCCTTTAAACTGAAGTCCTTTGTACAACGCACAAATTGTTGAAGATCTGAATTTGTGCGCCAGATAAATCCAGAGAAGCAAATCTATGCAAACAGAAATATTTTAAATATCCCAATTCAGAAACTGCATTTATAGGCAAAAGTGGATAAAGTTAGCCCCTCATTGTTAGATCACTCCATAAAAGTTTTAAATCCATTAATGAATAATGCATCACCAATGATTAAAACGTTGATACATAATTAAAAGCATGTTATTCTTGTTGATTTCAAAGATTTTACCTAGTGAGTGAGGAGATTAGCTACAAGATCAACCCCGCAGAACCAAATGACCTTTCAGTATTATCTGGCAGCAAGACACAGTACGATAATCGAAGGGATTTTACTCCTTTGTCAATAGGAGACATTGTGGGCTGAACAGTAAAATTTAATGATGTACGAGAATATACCGGAAGTATGGAGCAATCCATTCTCTTTCTTGCGTGGCATCTTCCACAAGCTACTACCCAAATGAATCCAAGCAAAATGTAAATCACTAAACACATTCCTACTGCGATGCAAGTTTATAGATGTTTTCAACTAAAACAGAATCCATTAACAGTTTGAAAAAAAGCAATTTAGGTCTAAATTGTCCCCCAATCTCCAGAAAATCCGCTTACATCCCATACTTTCACCATCCAAATTTTCACCAAGGATGCCTAGGTTTGACCAGCAATATTGGAGCAACATAAATCAAGAAGATTCTCCCCTGCCACTCTCTTTCCCCACTTCCCCCCTACCAAATAAAACATATATCTCTGAACATAGGAACAATTGCATCCAAGGTATTTAGTCAGTTAATTTAGATTCAAACTACATTGACAACCACTCAGCAAGAAGGGTCTAGGCCCAAAATGTCAGCTTTCCTGCTCCTCTGATGCTGCTTACCCTACTGTGTTCATCCAGCTCTACACCTTGTTCACTCAACTACAATAATCACTTTGATTTGGATCCATATGGATCACTAATTCACATGGTAAACAACTTGTATTTACTTTTTTTTCCCTCTCCCCAACCCACATAACCAACATAATCTAGAGCTGGGCAGCATGCAGCTGCTGACAGGAGGAGGCCATTGGTGCAGGTACGTTTAGAAGTCATTTTCACTTCCTAAATCAGAGATTGTTTTGTTAATAAAAAGCCAAAATTTATGGGTAAACTTGTCCCCATGCTCATAAAGGTTCTGTTTCATAAAAATAGAGATGCTCTGCCTTACCTGAGACCAATGTGTTCAATCTCCTCCTGGTTAAAAAACTGTATATCACCATGGCTCCATCTGATATTCATGCTTCAGGTTGAAGTGCATTCAGCAAGCAAAGCCAAACAGGGCCATGAAATGCTCACACAAAAACATCTTATTGGATCCTTAACTGGACTCACCACAACAGGGTTCTGAAAATTTGTCTAAAAATAATGTTTCATTTTCCCTCAAAATGCTGAGTCAGATTTACCCAATAAGGAGTTTAGGGACAAGATGACTGAAGCAGTTAGACACAGTCAACATTATCAATGCAGCAATGAAAAATCTGCATGCAAATTACACACCTGGACCATGCCAATATGTAAATAGAACCTGTGTGATGGAGAAAATAGTACACTATCACTTGATTCACCGACTCTGCAAGAGAATATTGTGCAAGTCTTTACTATCAAACTGGGAACCATGATCTAAGGGACAGAGAGTCCTTCAATCTGAACTTATGATTTTAAGAATTCCCCAGAGAGTAATATAATCAAATCTCCCAGATGAACACAGGATTTTTTAATTTAAAAAATCCAGATAGATTTCTTAGACAAAATGGACTAAGAATAGCACAGTAACAATAACAGGGTCCAGGTTACAATCACCAGTTTCTACTCAGTTATTTGATTTTTAGTGGTGGGTCCACTAAGTCAGGCTTTGTTTGGGCTAGTGATCATGGCTCAAGTGTGGCACAATAGACTGCCATTCAAACCTTTACCTCACTATAGTTCCTCGCATAAATTAGCAGAGTTCGAGTTGTTGGTTGGCCTCAAACAGAGAGGCTGCTTGTATGGGGATCCTCAAAGATGTGCAGCAGCTTAAAAGGGGCACACAGAACAAAAGTCAGTTTTGAATGCAATACAGAAATTATTTGATGAAAATACGGAACTGAAATACTGAATCAGAGTATAAATGGTATAGAATCTGAATTGAGGTTAGACAATGGACAGACATAGTTTCAGAGAAAACTCTATGGAGGGCAATACAGGGAAGAAGCTAAAGGAGTTGCAATCGTCTCAAAGTGCAGGAGGATTACCTTTAATAGATCACAGATTAAGCATACCCTTCCAAAACAGTAAATTAAAGCAAATACTTATCACTTAAAATGACATCACCTGCAGCGTACTGTGCTAATTATCTATGTTTAGACCACAGTGCCTTGTATAAACAACTTTCTCTTTTACTCATCATTACATGGAATCACCATACTATTATCTTCTCATGGAACACAACTGCTTGCTGTAGTTATCTTTCAGCAAAACCATAATCAGCAGTATACAAACACTTGGATTTTGCTGCATCTCAATCACAGAACTAAATCTTTGCTCTCTAAAAGACTGAGATAAACAGGATGGGAAATAAAGCATACCCCTGTGATGGAAAAGTCAGTTTAGTGTAACTCATTGACAGCTTCAGTCATGAACTGCAGCCAGAAAAATTACTAATGAGGAATAAATATAACAGCATTAGGTTATGAAGGAGCATGGTATCTTGGTATTATGCTGCTGGCCAAGCAAATTAGGCTTGCCTGCAGTGTCTCTCTTCCACCAAGGAAACAAACACGGTTATTAATGAGATTTCTGTACACTGTCAAAATGAGGAGGGGAAGAAAAGAGCTGCTAGTTAGCATTAGCTAAAATAGGCTTTGGCAAAACTTGACAATATAAACATTAGCAGAAGCCCACTTCTGCTACCTTGGTTTGATACAGTTGTGGCAATAATTAGAACACAGAACATAGAACATTACAGCGCAGTACAGGCCCTTCGGCCCTCGATGTTGCACCGACCTGTGAAACCAATCTGAAGCCCATCTAACCTACACTATTCCATTATCATACATATGTTTATCCAAAGTCCATTTAAATGCCCTTAAAGTTGGCCAGTCTACAACTGCTGCAGGCAAGGCATTCCATGCCCTGACTATTCTCGGAGTAAAAAGAGAATTCTGGATTATTAGACATCACCTTCCTCCTCAGTTTAATTAAACCACAGAATCCAGTTTTAAGATGGGAGGTAAACAAAGGAGGATCCTGGCTACTGACGTTCCTTCAGTGCGATGGGGGTGGGTGAAGAGGAGGTGAAATTTCTACAACAGCACAAATATTCAAAACCTCAAGATTTGCCCTTCCATTCCAAATTCATTCATATTAACACTTTCAATACAATCAGCCAGAAGCAACAGCAGTCAAGCCTTTAATCCTCTTGCTAGGCTTCAATCCCTCTACCCCAAAAAAGTTCATACAGGTCCAACTGACTTCCCTCATGTGCTACTGGTTATTTCATAGGAAGTCAAAGCTCACTCCCATTGTTGCACTTCTTACAAACTGCATTAGCACTCAAGCCTCAAATTCTTTGAGATTTCCAAGTTGAAAAGCCAAGTCCACAAAATCCAAAATCAAACACTTAAAGCACAATCAAACACTTGTTTCTCTTTTGCACCATTTTCAGCACTCTCAATCCAATTTATTCATATTGACTCATACAGGCTCTGCAATGCATTACAGCCCTCAAACTGACTAGGGTTAACAGAAGCAAAGCTGTTCAGAATAAACATATCTATTTAAAAAAATGAAGATTTAGCACTGATATTTAAATTCGACAATCAAAATGTTATTTGCATAGAATTATAACTCTAATCCCTCCCTGTATGTTAACGAGTGCAGGGTTCCAAATAGTTATATTGTTTCAACGTCAATGAGTTTTATTAAAAAAAAAGCATACACTCAACCACAACAATATTGGCAGCTTCAAAAGCAGACAAGTTTGGTTTGAGTAAATCTTCAAAATGCAGTAAGAAAAATGGAATGTTGTGGCTCCTTAGGTTTTCTGCTCCATAGTTATGAAATTAAATAATACCTGGCGCCTGAGAATATCCTGTCCATAACAAGTGTATTCTGATGCCTCTTTATCTTGGCCTTCACATATACCAAATTCAGCTATTTCACAAGACAGTTCCATTCATCTATCCATCTTGTTCGTACCGTGCTCAATTTTCATTGTGTTGCCAGACACCCTAAGACTGAACAATAATTTTTGAAAGAATGGTTCTAATATTTGTTGGTTCCAAGCTTTTATTTCATTTTAGTTTTGTGTTTCTCACGCACCATCACCAACCCGCACCTGCCCCACCCTGCCATCTACAATACCCAGTTACAAGAAAAATACATTTCAATTTATTTTTCTCAACTCTTGAGCATAAAGTGTGACAGTATTGGATATTGCCAATCTGAGCCATAAGATTAGGCTACAACCACTACAAAAGTGAAAAAATTAGTGCCTAACCATATCATAGAATTTACAAAGGGTTCGTTCAATTGTGATTTTCGCTCCCAAAAAACAAATTCAAGTTTGAAAAAAATTGTTCCCATTAAAAGGGAGAAATTCAAACTGCACAATTACTGCATGTGTACTAATCATTAGGGTTAAAACTACATTTGATTTCACAGTCAGACATAACTCTGTATAGTGAAAAAAAAAATGTCCACAGCACAACTGCCAAAACCTACAAAATTGGATATATAGCCACTTTCAAGATGTTTTTACAAAGCTGCTGTTTCTTCCACTCAATTTGTTTGCTCCTGTAAACTATAATTGTGCAAATATAGTCTTCTGGGCTTAGCCTTAACTGCTGTCTTGACAGTATTGTTTTTCCAGTTGTAGAAGTGAGTTTGAATTTACAGCAGACAATGGAGTTGGCGAAAAAGTCTTGACACTAAATAATTCAAAACAATATTTCGTTTCTTTTTAAGTGGAATACACCCCAACAGTTAAATCTTAGTTTAAGTCTATTTATACCATAAAATCTGAAACTTGTGGCATAAACAAAACTTAGGAGACAATAAGAAACCAGAGTCCTACAATACAAATAGATCAGTTTGTTTGAATTCTGTGGTCCATGTTGGAATACTAAATCAACTACTCAAATGCAAAGACAGCCTGCATTTAGTTTTTCTTTTAAAAGCATAAAAAAGGAGTTTTGAATTTTTAGGAGTTACGAAACTGTAAGAAATTGCAGGGTGGGCCGAGAACCTACAATGGCATTGGATTCAGTGGGAGATGGCAGGGTGTGTGGGGATGGATGTAGGGTCACTGACATTCGTTAAGTTGGGAGAGAGGGATAGATGGGATTTAGATGGGATGGGATAGATGCAGAACAAACATGAATTGCAAGTTCTGAGGAAGGATCACTGGACCCACAACGTTAACTCTGATTTCTCTTCACAGATGCTGCCAGACCTGCTGCACTTTTCCCACAACTTCTATTTTTGTTTTGATTTACAGCATCTGCTGTTCTTTTGGTTTTTATAAATTTCAGAGTTTTAGGTAACTTAGTCATAATCGGAGCACAGCAGACCAACAAGGATATTGGAGTGGTTTACAAAAACAAAAAAGTGTAATTAAGGGCTTTACCAGCCACAGGAGCCAAAGATGTGAAATGTTGCATATGAGGACGTAAGAATCCTCAATAACTGTAAAGGTTGTGGAGTTTAAAGCTCTGCTCAGGATTAAACAATAACCCAAAGTTACAAACGTCCAGAAGATACATGGAATCAGTAGCAAGGGAACAAAAGTTTAGCGCAGATATCCAAAACACTGACCTTCAGCATTTTCCCCAACTTTGTGGAGTAAAGCTATGGCACTTACTTTGTATGAAAACAATTTGACAGCAGCGAAAGGGTTGATAGAATTGATGGTGGTGAAGTTGACAGCCAGCATTAAAACAGAAGAAAGGAAGTCTGTCCTTGCAGCTGATGATGCGACGAAACCGCGCATCCATTCAGGAGTGAGTAGTCATCCTTGGGGTGGGATGCTCCATGAATAACAATTTAGAAATGGATGACAAGTCACTTTGAAGATGCACTTGCTGCATATAGGTTGGCTTGAATGGAAAGAGAGGCAGCACTGGAAGATGAAGCTTCCAAACAGGTGCAATTCTAGTGATAGCTTCAAGATGACAAAGAATAAACACTATGATTGAAGTTACAGAAAACATGATTCAAGATCTTGCCAAGTGCTACAAGCAGGCAGTAACAAGACTGAAGCAGGGTGTATGAGTAGCAATGTATACAGCTGAAAAGTCATGAGAGAAGAGAGAGTTTAGAGATAGTGCCATAATGAAACAGGATATTTCAGAAATAGCAGGACAACTTTTTGTCTGCCACATTTTCATAGTCCAATTTTCAAGTATAACTGCATGCAATTCTTTTTTTCAGAAAGGTGTGTGCCAAGTGCTGGTGATGGAGTACATATGTGCTTTATGAATCCAGTTGTGTTAAGCTCCGACAGGTTTGTTTGCTGTGCAGGTAACATTAAAAATGCAGATTACACAAGTTAGTCTATGAGCCTTATCCTGAACTGCAATCATCCTCCCAAAGAAACAAGCACCTGAGATTTATATGGCAATTTACACACAGTATTCTCTTACAGCTATTAGTTGTTGTAGCTTCACTCCAACTTGAACAATAACTGTTAAATTATATACAAGACAATAACTTCAAAGTTATATGAAGTAGATGGCTGACTTTAATTTGCAACAAAGAATTAATTTACAAGATATGTGGGGGTCACATACTGATTTTGGGAATTCATGTTGCAACTGCTACATCTGAAACTAATTGAGATCCATACACTTCTGACTTCACCCCTGCCAATCATGTTAAACTGCATATGCCATCATTGAGAAAATAAAAAGATACCCTGTCATCAGACAGGGGATTCCAAATGCTTGTCTCACGCTACCTGAAATCATTTACAACTGAACAGATTAATTCAAACATAAATGTAGAAATGCATTAACCAAAGTGACTCTGATTCTATAGGCTGACCTTTAGACTATTAACTTTTTCAAACTTGACCAAAAAAAGTTCACTACCTACGTACAAGGGAAAACAATATCACAATTATTTCACAGAGAAAAATAGATAAACATGAATATGCCAACAGACCATACAACAACAAGTCCAACATTTAGTACAAATTTAATTTTTGGACTCTCCTGCAACATTTGTAAGCAAATAGCTTCATTTTCTACAGAATCTTTTGCTGATTTTTTCACACTGTAAGTTTTGATTCCACAACATTGATCAAAGTATCGCCACCAAATGTTTTTCCTTTGCAAGTCATGTTCCTCTTTGTTCATTTGGTCCTCAGCAGTTGTTTGGCCATTTACATAGCAGTCATTTCGCATCTGATCTTCAGCAATACATGAAGAGCTCATGGATTTGGGATCACCACTTCCAGGCATCAACAGCACTAATTCTATTTGAGCAGTCAGTGGAGATGAATCATCATCTTTCTGCTTACAATCAGAACTGTCTGCACATTTAACACTGTCACATTTTGCCAGACTTCTTTCTGTTAACTTATCAGATTCTTCTTTCTGACCACTTTCAATGATTTCTGTGTCTTTTAATGCCCAGAATGTGGTGTTGCAAATCAGATCTCTGGAAGGAGGAGGAGTCAGCAGACTCACTACTACAGCTGTAATAATAGTGGCCCAAAATAAAACTGCTGCAACATACATGTAGTGAATGTTTCTGATAAAACTTGGTCTTGTGTCAAACTGATCACATTCTGGCATGTGATATATGAAAGCCAAAATCAAACGTGTAATTCCCAAAACCGATCCAACCAACCCTCCACAAAAAGCCCCCTGCTCATTGCAGCGCTTCCAGAAAATACCAAGAAGAAACAGGGCTGCCACTGGTGGGGTGAGATAATCTGCTACCTCTTGAATATAAAGATACATTTGTCCTCCCTGCATCTCTACAATTATAGGAACCCAGGCAATGCTTACAGCTACCATGAAGACAACAAACAGACGACCTACTATCATAAGTTCACGAGAGCTGGCAGCCTTTCGAAGATGCTTGTAAACATCAAGGGTAAATATGGTGCTAGCACTATTGAATATAGAATCCAAGTCACTCATTAAAGCTGCTATCATGACTGCCATCATTAGGCCACGAAGACCTACGGGCAAGATTCCCAATGCCAGCCGTGGATAGGCAATGTTGGAGCAACCTGCTCTGCTGCCACATACTTGCATACAATGTTCTGGATTAATGCAAGCAATCTCTTCAGTAAAGAGAACCCTGGAAATCATGCCTGGTACGACTATGATAAACATGGGCAAGAGTTTCAGAAAACCAGCCATCAGGGTAGCTCCTTTGGCATGAGCAATGTTCTTTGCTGCCAAGACACGTTGCACAATGACTTGATCAGCACACCAATACCAAACAGAAGCTGGTGTTTGGCCCAATAAAAAACCAGGCCAAGGAATATCTTCATCAGTTGGTTCACGTAATATCTTTAAAGAATCTTCTTTAGGGTGAATGCGGCAAGCATTGACAGAGCTTAGATTGAAAGTAGCAATGACTGCTGTAACATTTGGTGAGGCCAACATATATCGTCGTTTCAGTTCCTCAAAACCTCCCACCTTAACCATTCCTACGATCATCAATGTTAAAGCTCCACCAATCATAAGAATGGCCTGCAGGACATCTGTGTAGATGACAGCCACAAGTCCTCCTGTAACAGTTAACACTGCAGTCAACGCAATCAGAACGACGATAGAAAGATACAGGTCCCAGCCGAGTGATGCCCGGATAAACAGTGCACCAGCATACAGGTCAATGGAAAGTTTTGTGAAAACGTATAATAGTAAGGACAACAATGCAAAATAGATTTTTATTCTGGTACCGCCATAACGTTTTGAAAGGTATTCTGGCATGGTATATACACCAGATCTGATATAGACAGGGATGAAAATCCAACCTAATACCTGTAAAATCAACATTGCATTTAACTCCCAAGCTCCCACTGCAAACCCACTGGCCGCCCCAGATCCTGCTAACCCAATAAAATGCTCACTGCCAATATTGCTTACAAACAATGAAGCACCTATTGCTATCCAGGTCATAGAGCGTCCTGCAAGAAAGTACCCACTCACAGTACTTCTGTTAGTCTTCCACATCACAAAAAAGCCAATGCATAATACAAGAACAAAATAAAATCCTACAACAGCCAAGTCAGCTGTTTCCATTAACCCAAACATTTTATTACAGTACAGCAGGTATAATTCAGTTTACAAAAGGATTTTCAGGCAAAAGCCAACCCTGTTGTTACTTGACAGCAGTAAAGCAAAAAGGGGAGAAAAAGAACACACAGCACGAAATGGTAATACTCTGTCCTTTAAGTTTGCTGCCCTGATCGAAATTATGGGATTCCAGTCGTACAGGTACTGGGATGCCAACTACTATTTATCTTGTTAACTTCACTTTTGACTATTTCTCATGCTCTTTTAGCAGCATTCCACAAGACTGCCAGTGCTTAATTTGTTGGTGTTGAATTTCTTAGCTGTTGCTGACAGGTCTAGTGAGGAATAGAGTTACACTCCTGTAAGACAGCAAAGACAAAGAGGGTATTAGAATTATACTTATTAGATTTGTACAAAAGAAAAATCAAACGGTTGGCAAATGGAAACATAACTACTATTAAAACATCTTAGTACGCACAATGATATACCAAAAAAGGTTACCGACAAAAAAAAAAAATTTAATGGTAGGATAAGCCAAACAAATGATCATCACCTGGCTTTCTTTCACAACCCACCACAACTAAAGGTGAATGTTAAATACATACTTAATGGCATAAATTAAAATGGCCAGAGCACAGAAAGACAAATTAAAGATTATTTACTTTTTGAAGAAACTAAGCTATGCAACTTCAAACTCATTAGTTGTAAATCATGAGACAAATAATCTACTTTAGATAAGCCAGTACCAGACAATGCACGTATGTTTTATTCACAATTTCTCACAATTCGACATAAAATACAAAATCCAAGTTAAATTTCATGAACTACTGTGCCATAAAATGCATATCATTTGTAGTAGGCCTAAACCAGGTTCATGTAAACACAATTAGAGACATATTTTAAACAGATATAATTCAGTTTTATTCTGTTGTTGCGGCTTGTGAAATCATAAACCACAGGTATAAAACTGAATCATATAAATAGATGTACATGCACAAAGGTGTCATAATGTACATGTGGATTTTATGATATCACAGAACAAAAACTGTTGATTAAGCAAGTATAGAATTAGAGTGCTAATTTGCCTCACTCAAACTCATGGATTTATAGCCCATAATAGCTCTACAGCAGAGCTCCACAACATTTCACTGTAAGAAAACAAATCACAAGTTTAGAAAATATGAAATGTCAGCGAAATGGCATTAAGTCAAATGCAGACAACACAAACTTAAGTCACAAATTCATCAAAAACAATTCCACTACATTATAATTGATGAAGAGCTTAGAGATTCACTTTAAAGCCTTTTACTTCAAGAGTTTAGGCGTACAAACAGAAAAACATTTGAGATGACCATTTTTCAAAACCAAGCTGAAATAGAATATAGGGATAGGCCAAAGCAGTCATTAATAAAACTGAGAAATAAGAAACTAAAGGGAGTAAATATTTCCGAATTTAACTTGTAATATCAACAGTCATTTATTCTCAAAAAGAGAATATAAAGGCACCCAAGATGGATTACTTCCAGCAATTATCTAAACACAAGGAAAAATTATGGAATAGCATGAAAAAACCTGAAGTTAATCCCTCTAGTGTTTACTTGGCTTTCATCTAATTGCCTTTGCAAACACTCCTAATGTCCAACTAAGTTACTTCCAAGTTAGATTTTCCCAACGTTTATCATCCACAGTAAATATTTTGTTCTCCCCAGTCTCCAACTCCCCACCCCACCCACATCCCATGAGTGAATATATAAAAATTCAGACATGTTGCTATTAAATGGACAGAAGTAATAGATGAAGTGGATAAGGCAATTAAAGTTAATATAATGAGCAGCGGAATCCTTTCTATTCAAAGTACGGAAAACCCAAGGCAAGATTTGCAATTTGATCTAGTAATGGGGAATGAGTTATAGCTGATAAGTAAGTAAAAATAAGGTAACATCTGGCTAAAAGTGATAATAATTGTCTTAAGATAATAGGAAAGGGAACATGTATATCAAAATCCAGGTTAATAGTTTGAAGAAATGCTGACTTTAATAAGCTGGAAATAGAACTTGTGAATATAAAATAGATAGTTTTGGCTAACAAAAATGTAGAACAATGGGAAACACTTGAAAAAAATAAGAAACTATACACTAGGAACCAGTGAAGAATTAGCAGAGGCAGGTCACCAATTACCAAGGAGGAATGTTTCAGTAGATAACAAGTGGATCTCAGTTTTCATTAATTCATTCACTCACTCACTCACAGGATCAGCCCATCACTGGCAATAAATGCTGGCCTAGGCAATTTTGAATTGCCTTCAAGAGAGTGGTGGTGAATTGCTTTTGGGTTTCTGTAGTCACGTAGCATGGACAGACCCACAATGCTGTTAAGGAGAGTTACAGTACGTAAATCCAGTGATAGTGAAGGAGTGCCAATCAAGGAGATCAAGATGTTCAATGGCTTAGAGAGTTTGGGAAAGGGGGTGCACTTGCAGGCAGTGGAGTTCTCGAGCATCTCCTCCTGACTTCACCTTTCCAAGGAGAATTTGCCCACCTATTCATGAGAGGTCGTAGTAAGCACATTTAAACTTTACTCTTCCTCTGCATGACAGTGGATAAGTTTCAAAGATTAATTGGTTGCAACTGTAAATGGTCTTCAGCAAAAAAAAAACCAAAACAATAAATTGATAATTTAGATGAGTGATTAATGGAAATTACCATTAAAAATTGCCTGTCAAGCTTAATAATAGGGACATTTTGGTCAAGAAACAAAAGTAGAGAAAAAGAATCAGCACCATTCATCACTAGGGAATGACAAGTGCAGCTGACCTAAGTAGTAAGGTTTAATTAATGCTGACTTTAGGTTGCCTCTGACGGGGTACACAAGAGGGCTTGGAGAGAATTCACACGTAAGTAGAGGTCGGAAATAAGTTGACTAGCGATCTGTGGTTTCCTGCTCTTTCAACCTGCTTTTCTTCTCTCCCTCTCCCACACAGTCTTAAACATTTCCTGCTTCTCACTTATCCCTTTTTCACTTTTCACCATTTCTCCAATTGTCTTACTCTGCCCACTGAACTTAATGAAAATGATCCAAGAGGCTTTGGCTCCAATAATTTCCATCAGCACTAATTTCACGTTGAAACGAAAGTGACCAAGTTTTGTTTGGAGAGCCTTAAATGTGATTTGGGACAAGGTGACTTTTTTTTTTAAGAAAAGAAAATAAAAAGTTAGTCAGACTGCTGAGTTGCTCTTGCTAACAGACCAAGAAAAGCAAGATAGCAGAGCTTATTTAAATATATACAATGGAAAAGAGAATGGACAAAATGCACACAGACCTCTTCGAGAATGAGGCTGGGAAATAATACTAAGAGACAAGGTCATGGAGAAAAATTGATAAATGCTTCAAGTCGATCTCAACAGTCCAGGACACTAACAGTATTCCAAAAATACTAAATGATTAAAGTGGTGGTGGTTGGGGGGCTGGAAGGTGGAAATAATCAAACACAAAACTACTAGGGGAAAAACTTGAGCTAAAAGCCGGTAACAGCCTTGGTTCTGAAAGCCTGCATTCTAGCAATAGAAAAGTAGCACTATGAGAAGGTGCATGCACTGGTTATTATCTTCCAAGAATCCTTAATATGGGAAATGCCCTACAGGATTAGAAGATTGCCTATGTTATTCAAACATTAATCCCTTATTCAAAGAGGAAGACAAAATAACAGGTAACTCTTGGTCAGTTAACTTATCATCCATCAATGGCAAGTCGGTTATCAAGGATGGAACAGCACAGCATTTGAGAATAAATAACAGATCAAGCAGAGCTGGCATAGCTTCATGAACAGGAAATCAAGCCTTAGAAATTTATAACAGTTCTTTGAGGTGGTAACAAATCTGGAACCAGTGGATGTAATATTTGAATTTCCACAACATGTTTGTTAAGATGCCCAATTAAGATTAGAGACAATAAGATGTCAGAGGTAACAGATTAGCATCATACCGGATGGGATAATGGAAGGATAAAGGTAGCATTTTCAGGGTAGCAATCTGCAATTAGTAGAGTGTAACAGGTGTCCATGCTGGACCACTGTTATTTACTACATATTAATGACTTGGACGTCAGAAGTAAATGTACTATTGCCAAGTCTGTGGATGAAATAAATATAGGTGGGAAGGCAAACAGTGATAAGTGCACAAAAAGTCTGCAGAGGGACAGAGACAGGTTAAATGAGTGAGCAAAAACTTGGCACATAGAATAAGGGAAAATAAGGTTGTACACTCTAAAGGAAGAGAGAAGCCAAACACTATATAAATGGGGAAAGACTGCAAAGAGGCGCTGGGGTGGGGGGGGGGGTGTGGTGGTGGATTCAGGGGTCATTATGCATGAATCACAAAAAGCTAGCATACAAATTTAGCAGGTAATAGGAAAGGCAAATGGATTTTTGGTCTTTAATTGGAATGGAACGTAGTATAAAAATACAAAAAGTCTTGCTAAAACTGAGCACTAGTCAGACCACTTCTGGATTATGAATAGTTTTGATTCCCTTATCTAAGGAAAGAAAAGCTTTGGTATAGGTTAGGTATATTGAATAAGTTGGGCTTGAACATTACAGCTTAGATGAAAAGAGACCTTTTTAAACCTCATATTATTTAGAGGTATAAGCTCCAAAGTAGAGGACCACCCATTTAAGACAAAAGGAGGATTTTTGCCCCTCTCAGATGGTAGAGGGTGGATTAATTTTACAGAAGGGTCTACAGACACGGACAACAAGACAGAGCTAAAATATTTTTAAAATCGATAAGGGCATCAAGGACTCCAGGCAGGCATGTGAAGCTGGAAGATGATCTCATTACCTCACTGAATGGAGGTGGTGCTGACTTGATGGATCAATGTACTACTTCTGCCCCTTATGCCTTATGATCTTTGAAACGCCAGATTCAAATAACATGAAAAAGGCAAAAAACAAAAAATCACTTTAAATCACTTTTCTCCTGGCCTAACCATCCTTCTATGTAAAATTATGTAACCATTAATTGGAAGGCAATGGCCTAATGGTATTATTGCTGGGCTATTAATCTAGAGACCCAGACAGTGTTCTGGGGACCTGGGTTCGAAACCCCGCCACGGCAGATGGTGGAATTTGAATGCAACAAGATACCTGGAATTAAGAATCTAATGATGACCGTGAATCAATTGTTGGAAAAACCGATCTGGTTCACTAAAGTACTTTAGGGGAAGGAAACTGCCATCCTTATCCGGTCTGGCCTACGTGACTCCAGACCCACAACAATGTGGTTGACTCTTAACTGCCCTCTGGGCAATTTGGGATGGGCAATAAATTCTGCCTGGCCAGCAATACCCTCATCCCGCGAATGAATAAAGAAGAAAAATGAATTATTAGAACCTTACGAAATGAGTTGCTAATTTATCCACCAGTAAAGCAGGCATCAGGCTGCATGAAATGCTCTAGCAGACCTTATGTAGCCAATCAAGCAGGCTATGCCCTGAATGGTATCAAGTTTTTACGGTGTTATTGCATTTACCCAAGTAAGTAGACAGCATGCCATCACATTCCTGATTAGTACTATATTCAAGGCAGACAGGCTTTGTTAACTCAGGAAATGGGTTACTCAGCATAGAATTTCCAGCCTCCAACTTACTCTTGTAACCACAGTAGTTACACAGCTGGTTCAGTTCAGTTTCTGATCCATGTTTACCACCAGGATGTTGATATGGGAATTCAATACTGGTAATCCCATTGATGTCAAAGGGAGATGGCTAGATTCACTTTTAGGCAAGAAATCCACATTGGTGGGCATTTAGAGTCATGTGTCAGCCAAACCAGGCAAGGACAACAGACTTCATCCTGTGAAGCAAGATGTAATTATGTATCATTAATCCAGATCTATTCGTTGAACTGCAATTCTACAAGCAGCCTTGGGTGGGATCTAAGCCCTAGACCCCAGAGCATCACCCAGGGTTTCTGGGGAATCGGTCTGCTGACAATACCATTCTACCTTCTCATCCTATCATTGAACCACATGTTAACAAGCCCATTTAAAGAAAAACTAAGCACTTAACTAAACTTAACTTCCAAAACAACAGAACTGAGAAATCGTATTCTGAAAGGGCATAGGAGGTATTGAGAGTGTGCACAGAAGGCTTTCTACAGGCATTTACTAAAAGGAAGACTAGTATGCAGTGTTAGATACCTTTCTCTTGAAAACAAGACTAGGATTGACAATAGAAGGTGCCTTGATAATTAAAAAAAGCTTCTGAAGGATGGAGTGAGGGAGCAAGCAATAGAGCAAGGATCTTTCCATTTCAAGGGAATTCACAAGAAACTTCTTTAAAACTACCCAAGATCTAGTGAGATGGAATATAAGTTGTGGTTGAAGCAAATACTATAGATGCATTTAAAGGAAAGCTAAGCAAGTGTATGAGAGAGAAGAGAATGCAGGATTATGATATATGTTTCAGAAAAGATGGGCAGAAGCTCAAGTTGGGCATAAATGGATTGATTGGGCAAAAAGAAATGTGGCACAGAAAGAGACTTAATGTATTGCACCATGCATAATACCACCTCCTACTTGATTACTTTTTTTACATCAGGGAATGACTTCACAACTTTTCCCTAGTAGCAATTTTTTGCCTTTTAAAGTTAGCATTAGCAGCAGGTGGATTTAATTGGTAGGGTTAGCATGAACAGACCTGAGGTTCTTGTGGCAGTGCTCCTATCTCTGAGCCAGAACAGAACGGTTCAGGTCCCACCTGACAGGGACTCTTATGTTGCAGTGGTAGTGTCCCTGAACCAGGATGCCCAGGTTCAAGTCTCGCCTGCTTCAGAAGTGTGTAATAACACCTGAACAAGACCGATTAGAAAAACAGATAAAATAAAAAAATAAACTAACAGACCTGACTATTTACCCCTCATCGTTGAACTATAAGAACACAGAAGGAATCAAATCCAACCCAATCTCTAAACTAATTCTGACATCTCTCTAACCTGATTGTACCATTTTACATCTCAAATAATGGAGATTTTTTAAAAAAACTCTCTGCCTTCTACGCCTCATTTGAAGTGCAATTCCAAATGATATTACATATTACACAACAATAAAATGATTTAACAAGTGTTAGACAAAGCTTTGTTGTAACCTGTCTTGCTATGTAACCCAGAATGTATTTAGTCTCTTAATTTTAAAAACAAAGACAATTTGAGAATGGCTTCAGCAATGAGGAACTTTGGCTCCTGAACATTTTGTGAAACTGAGGTTGTTCTCAGGAAAAAGACAAGATGGCCCCAATCAAGAATTGTAACCAAAAGGTAATACAAGACTCCAGCTACTTATCTTTACCTACCAATCTCAAGATTTAATTGAGGAAAATATACAATTGTGCAAAATTAAAAACTGCATACTGCTACCAAATTCAAATTGTGAGCACAGTAGCTTTTATTGCTTAGTGTGAACAAATAATAGGGTTACAATCTAGACAGTGTTAAAATGATGTTAGATACCTAGTCAATAAGATTCCATGTTTCAACACAACTGAAACTAAACATCATAACCAGGCTGGTCATTCCGTAGGACTCAGCCTTGGTTTGCAAGCTGACCGAACTGGATGTTACAAGCTGCATTAAAGATATTGGTAGTGTAAGAACATTTGCCACAAAAGGAGATTATAAATGCTTCTCAACATTCCCAAAACAGCATGCAAAATTCCCAAGATCTCTCAGTATAATCCATAACTGAAAGTGTTAGGTGCCATCTGTTAAGTACTTATATTCCACTGGTTTTGAGAAAATGTAACATTCACCTCCAAGTAATGAAAACAGCACTACGAATATTTTCAAACAGAAGCAGCTCTGTTTTCAGCTCTGTTGTAACTAAATTTACGTTTCCATAAATCAACATTTCATAAGATCATTAGAAGGAATAACCCTGGAGGGTAACTTTTCTATACGTCACTTACCAATCTCAAACAGCTCAGGAAAGCTCAGGTCAACTCTGTTTCCTACTAAAAAGGACAGATTCTAGCATTGTCAAGAATTACAGCTTTTAAAATTAGTATATTACTCTGCACAAAAATACATAAACATTGCAGAAAATTATGAACAATTAATGCTTATATAAATTACATTTTGAAATACAAACAATTTGAAAGTACAGTAATAAGTATCAAAGAAGCTTGTTAGAGCAAATTCAGGTGCTAGTGAAAGATCATAATTCACTTACCAATAGAACTGCCATTACCATGAGAATTATATTATTTGCTTCTAGAAAATCAAAGCAATAACCTTCCTTTGCTTAACCTATAAGTTTCTGTAATATACATTTTACAGATCAATTAAAAATTGGTACCTCCATTAAAAACACTCACCATCTTAGTTACCAGCAGTTTTGAAAAGTGAGCACTGCAGTTCAGCTACGGAAAATGGGTCAATCTCAGGATCACAACTTTTTTTTGCAAAGAATGCAGTCAGTTTCATTCAGTCAGGCACACAACCTAAAGTACAGCATGTAGCACATACTTTTGATTAGAGAGTTTTGAATTAATCACTCTTTGAATCAATGTCGACAGTGTAGCAATTTGAAGATGAGCTGACTATTTACTGTAACTGAACTTTGAACTTTGGTGCATTTTAAATTCAAGTAAATCAAATGGTTCTGAAATTGTTGCATGAGCGTAATAAACAATTTCCCCAAAAGGTTATCAGGGAATAGACTTACCTTGTTCTTAGTTATACAATTAACTTGAACTACTGTAAACTAAAATTAACTGGGCTTTAAATAAGATCACTTGTGCTGTAAACTCTTGAAATTGATGTAAAAATGTAGTTCATGTATCACACACTGCAATTTAAAATTTGACTTTGCATATATGTCTGTAGTCAAAACATTTTCACGTTACTACATTGATTCTATACTCACTAATAACAGGAGGAATTGATAAAGTGCAAACTATGGTCCTTTCCATGTTCAAAAATACTACATGTGTCAAACATAGTACAGTACAGCTTCATAGTTTATTCTAAGCTTTGACACTAATGAAACTTGCAGGCTGAATGCAAAGGCCAAGTTTAAAAAAGCATAGTAGCAACTTGTGCATTACCCTAGACAGCATTCAATTGAGGTAAGGGATATACAGAGCTTAGAGGCAAGGTCTCACCACCTATTATTTGCAATCACAACTTTGCACAGGATCAAACAACCATTTGGTGTGCTGTCAGCCAATAACCCATTGCCTCAAGTTTGAGTGAAACACAAGCACTGGACCAGAAGGAAACAACTGGTTCAAGCAGTTGAAAAAGTGAGCATCTGAAGGTAATAATATTTTCAGATGAGAAGTAGTACAGCAGCTCTGCAAGATTTAGGGCTAGATGATTAAGATTCAGTACCAAGACAAAAAAAAAACGGAGAAAGCTGAGAAACCAAAGACCAAATAATAACTGGACAGATTCAAAAACTAACAACAGTTAATATTTCATCAATTTGCAGTGAATAAGCTTCTTGTTCAAGTGCTAATGCACAACTGAATAACAGACAGTTTAAATGGTGTTTTTAACATGCTCTATGTATTTCCAAGTATTCTAATTTATGTGATGGAAAACAAAATGGTGTGTTGGTCCACCTGGTCAAACCAAAATAAAAGGTGAGCAAAGCGACTTTACGTTGCAGCTTTCATCATCTCAGGATGTTTCCAAATCACTTTGAGCCAGTGACATTTTTTAAAAATTGCTGTGTGATATAGAAAACATGAGTCAATTTACAGAGCAAGCACCAACATTAAAGTATTAAGAACAGTTATCTACTTTTAATAAGCTAGTTGAGGGAAAAATATTGGCCAGGATATCATCCTCTGCTAACAAACACAAACAGTTAAAGATTAGTATTTTGCCTGCTGTATTGAGAGGTTCCGATCGATATTGGTGTTTCAGAAATAGGAGAGGCCACAATTTTTGATTTGGATGTCCCAATAACTTTCAATCATGTTCAGAGCAAAACTTTTCATAATGCACTATCTAAATATTTCAAAACTTGAATCTTAGGAACAAAATATACAAGATCACCTGCTGGCATACTAAGAACCTTTTAAGAGTTCACAGTTGCACTGAAGTGATACATGATCTCACCTTTAACTGACCTGCAGAAAGGCTCACAACAGACTTTGTTCAAACTAGAGCTACAAGTTTGCATTTAAAATCAAACACGAAAGTCAAGTCAATTACCGTACTTCAATTAGCATCCCTCCATGCTTAAAATTAAAAGCTCCAAAATCTTAAGTCATCTGTCACTGCTTGGACCATACATCCAAAATGAGAAATGTGAAAAATTAATCCCACAGGGTCCTTTCTTCATACCGTGACTTGAACCTGCCGTCTCCCATGTGAAATGAAGCATTCGTCACACTTACTCCAAGTTCGAACTGCTCCTGGCAACAGAAATCCAGAAGATACAACAGGAGGATACGGCTCACATACCAGCTTAATTGGCTGGAGCAGCCAACATCTGCTTAACCATGAAATTATATGTAAAAAAAAAAATCGCAATTGCTGGTTTTTGAATAAACATTGTTTATTTTTGCTAGATTTTTTCCATCAGAAATAAGATGATAATGTTTTATCTTGCAATAGAAAATAGCATAAGTCCAAGGTAGCTAACCACAATCCAGGCCTTGAGGGGAAACTGGGCACACAGCAACATTTGACAGGGAGGAAGTTTTCTGGAGCAGGCATTCCAGAAGGTTGTCACCTCACAGGTTGCTAGTAGTAAAATATTCACAGGAGACTGGGTGACCATCAGCAGTTAGGGTAGGAAACCACAGGTGAGGATAGAAAGGGGACCATCTGTTGAGCTGAAATTGAGGCAATTGGTGTTTAGATACCAGTTATGTGGATAAAGAGGTTACAAAAATAATTTACCATTTGAATTATGCAACTAATAGGATCACATAGGATGTATTAGGTGCACCATGCTTTTTCATTTAAGATTTCCTATGTTTCTGAAGAGGAGGTTAACCACCGAGCAACTTCACCACAGTGAGCAACAAGTGGTTACTCATGGCAGAAAACAGTGCAGATCAAAAGAAAGAAGCAGTGGTTATGGGAGTTGCAAGGGGGTTGAAGAATTGGAAATCACAGTCAAGGTGTTAAGATAAAATTGTTTTGTGATCATGATCTAGAGTTGTATGGCATTTCTCAGGTACCAGGCAAGCTTATGGAGATGAATCAAGAAGTCCTAGAATAATAGTGAGCAGCCAGCATCATGTTTCATACAGGGATCAACAGGATACATAAAAACAGGTCTAAGATTCTACCAAGGAATTTCAAAAAGTTAAATTCCAAATTAAGAAATAGTAGTAAGGGTAGTAATCTACAATTTCTAGTGCGATAGACTGGACCAGGCAAGCAAAGAGCTGATGCTCTGTTGAAAGAATCATATGGAATGGACAGTTTTGATTCCTAGTAGAATAGACACTGGAATACACAATGGCCTGTACCTTAAACTAGAGACAGCAACCTATAGTTCTCCAGAAAGAACCAGTACAGGAAGACAGTCTTCGGGACTGGGAATGCAAATCCACACAATTAGTGAGTCAAAAGACTACTGGACTGCTGTTAATTGAAATGCTCAGGATGAAGTTGATGGACAATTAAAACAGGGGCAATGCATATGAAAAGATGTGGGTTAAATGAGATTGAGACAAGTCAGTCACTATTTGGTTTAACAACAGAGGATTAAAAGCTCTTTATATTCCTTCACATGTCAAAGTGAAAACAATTAAAAGCGAAAGATGTACTAGATTTCTTACAGAATTATGTCGTTAATAAATGATTCTTGCAACGTAGAGCAATGACACAATGACTTTGTCTCAGCTGGAGATGTAAAACACTGGGATACAATTCTATAAATGGTAATGATTTTCGAGCAGCTTTGAAAAATCTGAAATATCCCTCAATCCCTCCCCAGAAACATCATTTTTGGGGAGTTGAGAAGTCAAAGAAATAACACAGCCTCAAAACTCAAATAAGCCCTAAATGTCAGGCTAATTTCTATAAAATGGAGGACGGACCCGTATAAACCTCGGTTTTACAGCAAGGTGAACCAGACATCTGGAGCCTCAAGGTCTACTGTCTTTAATAGCTTTCAGATCGAGCAGATGGAAGGGACAGTGATGCCCTTGTGTTTGTTTACCATAACCAAATTAAAACGTGATCTTTGTGAGCTGCTATGGCTCCCGAGACAGTGTTCACGAAGAACGCTGTCGGGAAGGCGGCTTCACCGCGCACTTTAAAATCTGCCTTCTTACCGATTTCTCTCTCCCAGTGTTTGTTTTCTTACCGCCCATCCCCCGGTTCCCGGGCACCGCTCCGCCCTTCCCAATCAAAACGCAATCCGCCTTACCTCAGCCGCTTCTCGAAGCTTCTTCCCCTCGATCCCAGTGCCTCTATCCCACCCAGCAACTAGGGCCATTTGCTCCCACCAGGAGGAATTTTCTTGCCCTCCCTCCTTCTTGACCTATTTAAATTGCCTTCTTCCTCCATCCTTGTCGATTGTTCCTCCGTCCTTTTCGCTTCTTCCTCCCAGTTTCCACCCCATCTTTCTCGACTGTTCCTCCACCCTTCTCGATGCTTCCTCCGTTGTTCTTAATTCTTCCGCGTAACCTGCCGCTCCACCTTCTCGATTTTTCCTCGATCCTCCTCGATGTTTTCTCGCAAGCTTTCCATCCATCCTTCTCGAATTTTCCTTCCCACCTTCCTCGAGAAATCCCCTCCCCTCCATCTTTCTCCAGTCTACCTCCCGCCCTCCAGCAAACAGATCTCCATCTTCCTCTTCCCCCCCTCGGTCCAGGCTGCTGCTAGATGCATCTACGCTGCGAGTTATAGCTGTTCCCTCGCCCATGTTAATTTTTTTAAAATCGCTCCGTTTTGTGTCTGCGCGCGTTGCGTTTCTTTTGAAATAAAGGACGCAGCACTGAAGCCCCAGCTCGAGTTGGGTTACTCACCCGCTGAAAACCGAAGCCTCTCGCGCTCTGCATCCACACGTGCAGCTCCTGCCGTTAGATTTGAATAAACAAACTGAACGAGCTGCCCGATAGACGAAAGGTGTAAGAGCAGACAGTGTGAGGCCATGCGCCAATCACCGGACATGGTGGGTGGGCTCCACTGCAACCATTGGTCAGCCGCCCAGTCAATATCGCGCCACTGGGCGAGTTTCGCTTCCCATTCGCCAAGCAGCTATCAATCAGCGTATCCTCCGGTCTCTGGACCAAAATCGTAGTAGGTTCCGGCTGTTAGTATTTTCTCGTATACGTGGTGGGAAGGTCGTATGCATCTCATCCTTTGGCGCAGCACGATTCGTACACGCGGCTCTGTGCGAATTCGTACCTTTTGATGGTGAGCGGAGGGAAGTTGAGACTGCCTTCAATGGTCAAATTTCAAGTAGGGGCTATTTACTGCAAAGAAGGTTCGTTCTACCCTTTGAGTTTGTACCACCTCAAGGAATGTAGGCGCAGGGGTAGGCCATTCAGCCCGTCGAACTTGCCCAGTGTTCAATACAATCGTAACTCATGGAACGCTTCAATTCCTTCTACTCATTCCAGTCCCATAACCCTGTACCATTGCTAAAGATCAGAAATCTATCAACGTGTAGACATAATCAAAGTTTGATCCACTTATTCTGCAGTCCTCTTCAGTATAGAATTCAGAAGGTTCACAATCCCTCTGAATAAAATAATTTCTCCTCATTTCAGACTTAACGGGCATTTCACTTATTTTTAAATTGTACCCTCAAGCTTTAGACTCCCCAAAATGGGCAAATATCTTACTGCATCTCCCCTATCTATCCCTTTTAAATATTTTGTAGATTTGAATGAGATCACTTTTTCAAAACGCTAATGAATACAGGCAGCCTTTGCCCATGCTGTCTTCATTGAACAGTCCCTGCATTTTGGGAACAAACTGGTGAACCTTCATTGCATAAGACCAAAACTGCACACGAAACTCTGATGTGATCCAAGCAACCTTTTATAAAATTGAAGCAAGACTACTGTACTGGAATACTGGTAATGAAGGCTACATTCCATTAGCCTTCCTAATGGCTTGCTTCACCTACGTACTAGCCTTCAGTGACTTAGCAACAAGGACACCTC
Source organism: Ginglymostoma cirratum (assembly GCA_024137785.1). Lineage (NCBI taxonomy): Eukaryota > Metazoa > Chordata > Chondrichthyes > Orectolobiformes > Ginglymostomatidae > Ginglymostoma > Ginglymostoma cirratum. The sequence continues at coordinate 12,788,636 of JAHRHZ010000061.1, read as the reverse complement.
AATTCCTTTCTACATCCATACTTTCCAACTTCTTACCATTTAATAAATACTCTGTCCATCTATTTCTCTTACCAAAGTGAATACCCTTATGTCTTTTGACATTATTTTGCTTCTGCCTGTTGTTTCCCTTTTGCTAAACCTCACCTGAAGCTAGTTTATATCTTCTATACAAAACACATTCCCACTTAGCTTTGTATCATTCATGGATTTGGAAATATTGCATTTGGTCCCCACTTCCAAATTATTGACATAAATTGTGAACAGTTGCAGCCAAATCCTAATCCTTGTGTACCCCATGAGACACAGACTGCCAATATGAGAACAACCTATTTATTCCTACTATGTGTTTTGTGTCTGTCAACCAATCATGAATCAGTACCAGTACATTACCTCTTTTCCTATATGTTTTAACTTTCTAACTAGCCTTTCTGTGCAGGACTTTATTAAAACCCTTTTGAAAATCTAAATAAACTACGTCTATCAGTTTTGCTTCATCAACTTTGTTAGTAAAATTTTCAAAAAGTCTCCCAAGAAAATCATCAAATGCCGTTTCCCATTCCCAAATTTGTATTATGTCCAATCAGATCATTATCAGCCAGGTATCTATTTATTCCAACCTTCTCACTTGTGCGAGAGCCTAGGACCAGAGGGTAAAATTTCAGAATATCGAATCTTGAATAATAAAAATGGCAGTGGAATAGCATGGCTGCGTGCAGGCTCTTGAGCCCTCAGTGTATCTGCTCCCATCTGTTATCTTTTTCTCTTTTTATTTTTGCACTTCTCTCTTCCATTATTTCGTTCATTTTTCTTTTGTTTTGAAGTCTTTTGCGCCAAGTTAATTGGCAGCATCGGCACGGCAAAAAGAGTGAAATGGCGGCAGCCTCCTGGCAGTCGGAGGTGAGGGCAGTGGACGCGACTCCTCCCCGTGATCGGAGTTAGCAGTAGCAGCGGAAGATTTTGCAAGATGGTGATGCCCGCAAGGCGACATCTCAGAGGAATGTAGCAGGAGCAGGACTCTTGGTGAGGCGGCGGCTGCGTGGCCTGACAGCAGAGCCAGGGTCTCCTGGTTGCAATAGGCCCAGAGCGGGGACACCTATGTTGGCGAGTCGTGGGTGGCAGTATGGTATGCCCGGAGTGGGGGTCTCCTGGCATCATCAAGGCAGCAGTGGAGCTATGGACCTCTGGTTGCAGTTGTGGCAAGCCCGGAGCAGGGATTCCTGGTTATCGGCGAGGCAGCAGCAACAATGGAGCTGGAGACTCCTGGTTGTGGGGCAAATGTGGGTTCAGCGTGAGACCCATTATCAGCAGTGGCGTCAGTGAGATAGGTCTGGTGGTGAAGAGATGGTGCCTGAAGACTGGTGACTCCTATGTTGGTGGGTCTGGCACACATGGTGGCAAGGCAGTGGAGGTGGAGTATTGGTGCAGGTGTTATTGATGAGTCGGCTCAGGACTCATGGCGGAGATGGTAGCACGATGATAGACTTTCTTTCAGTTTTTTTATTCTTAAACTATTCAAAATGGCGCCAGATTGTACTGATAGTTGAAGCTTTTCATTGTACTGTATTATTCACTAAAATTTAAGTGACAATAAATTATTCAATTCAATAAGGGGTCACACATTCAAAATAGAGATGATGAGGAATCTCTTAGATCAGAATGAATGTGTGGAATTTTTTACTGCAGAGGGCTGTCAAGGCTGGGATGTTAAGTATATTCAAGGCTGAGACAGGTAGATTTTTAAACAGTAAGGGAATCAAGGATAATAGGAAAAAGGCAGAAAAGTTGAGGTGAGGATTATCAGATCAGACATGATTTCAGTGAATGGCAGAGCAGATTTGTTGGGCTGAATAGCGTACTTTTATATGTACATCTTACAGTCTTTATAATAAATGCCAACATTTTACATAATACTGATATAAGGCTGACAGGTCTCCCTCACTTCTTTCTTGAATAGTGGTGTGACATTTGCCACTTTCCAATCCACAGGAACTATTCCAGAATCAATAGAATTTTACAGTGCATCAAATATTTCTTTCGCCATTCATTAAACACTCTGGAATGAAGACCATCAGGATCTGCGGATCCAGCTTTCAGCCTATTAATTTCTCTAGTACAATCTTCTTACCAAAACTAATTTTCTTCAGTTTTCCCTGGCCACTTGGATCTCTGCTTCTTGTATCTTCCTCAGTGAAAACAGATACAAAAGTTATAATTTTACTTCACTTTATTTCTCTATTCCCCATTCTAAATTCTCTTGACTGTGCCTTTAATGGTCCCACATTTGCTTTAGCCCAATATTTCCTATGTATGCACTAAAAGAAGATTTCACAGGCCTTTTTATTCTATTGGCTAGATTACATTCATACACTAATTTCCCTTTCCTTACCAGTTTCTTGGTCCCCCTTTGTTGTCTTCGAGAAACCTCCAAATCCTCAGAATTACTTCAATTTCTGGCAATATTATAGTCCTTCTCTTTTAATCTTACACAATCCTGAATTTCTTTTGATAGCCACAGTTGACTGACATTTGAGCTTTTGCATTTTGATGGAATTTATAGTTGCTGTAGGTTATTCAGTAGTTCTTCAAAGACTAGCCATTTCCTATATATAATTATGCCTTTTAATGTATTTTCCCCATCCACCCCAGCCAATTTGTGACTTGCACCTGTTCTTGATACAAATTTAGCACCCTTGCTTCAGAATGAACTACTTCACCTTCAAACATAATGTGAAATTCTATCATATTGTGGTCATTCATCACTAAAGATTGTTTTACAAGTTTGTTAATTAGTCCCTTATCATTAAATAACGCCACATCTAAAGAAGATGTTCCTCTATTTGGTTCCTCAACATACTCCTCTGGAAAAGTAATCTGAATACACTCAGAAATTTGTCCTCGACAGCTTTAGTGCTAAACTGGTGTGCCCAGTCTGTATGCAGATTGAAGTTACCCATGATAACAGTGTTGTTCATGCTACATCTGTATTTCACCCCTTGATTGATACACTATCACTACAATTTGGTGGCCTACAAATATTTCCAATCAATAATTGCTGCCACTTGCTGTTTTTCATTTCCACCCAAACAGATTCCTTCCTTTCTAATGTACTAACCTCATTCCTTTTAATCACTACAACTCCTCTTCCTTCTCCTTCTTGTCTATCCTTCCTCTGTAGTTGATTATTTTGAATATTCAGTTTCTGGTCCTGGTCTCCGTGCAACCATGTTTCTGTAACGGCAATTTACTATTCTCATGTATCTGCATTTGTGTCTTTTAGTCGTCTACCTCTCGATGGAACAATCCAGCCTGTCCCATTCCTCTGTTCTATCCCTGTATGCCTTGAAAGTTTATTTCCTTTAAGTGCTGATCATTTTCCTTTTTGGAATTGGTGATAGCTTGTGCTTTCAGTTCCTGCAACAGAGAGCTTAAGTGTGCATAATAAAAGTGGCAGTGCTATTTTTTGTTTCAAAGTATAGAATGAAGAAGGAATAAAATTAAACAAGACCTTAATTAGGCTGTAATTATAGTTTGAGTGCACTCTGTCATAGGGGAAATTCTAAAAGTAATGAGAAAAGTGCAATGTGTATTTGTCATGATGTTGCTGCACTCATCCAGGCAGGTGAGGAGTATTCCATCACACTCCTGAGTTTTGTCTTGTAGATGGTGGACAGGGTTTGGGGAGTCAGGAGATGAGTTACTTGCTGGAGGATTTCGAGTCTCTGACTTTGCTGTGGTTCTGGAATGCACTTCCCAGCAGGGTGGTTGTGGTGGGAAACCTCACAACCTTTAAAAAGTACTTGGGGAATTGTCATTACATTCAAGGCTATGGGCCTAGTGCAGGAAAGTGGGACTGGTGTAGGCAGTGATATATTTTTGGCAGTACAGAGTTAATGGACCAAAGAGTCTCTTCTGTATTGTTTGATTCTATGACTGATGCTCATTTAAACACATCATAGTTTCATTAACCATTTTGAACAATTTGCTAAATTTCTTTACTTTTATACTTAGAAACTTTGACCACATGAACCGTAATCTTCTTAGGTCTGTTGTAGAGTGCTAAATTCTCAAGTTTCTGATCATAATTGTAATCTCTTATCCTCAGCCCACTTGTTTGGCACCACAACCACAAACTTCCATTCCCGCCACCATTGATGCTCAGTTAGCAGCGGTGCGTATCATCTAAAGGCGCACTGCAGAAATTCACCAATGATCCTTGGACAGCACCTTCCAAACCAAAATCATTTTCATCTACGTGGACAAGGGCAGCAGATACTTGGGAATACCACCACCTGTAAGTTACCCTCCAAGCCACACACTAGCCTGTCTTGGAAATTTTTCTTTACTCCTTCACTGGGGATGATTGTCACAAAATATACAAAGAAGAATGAAGAGAAAAGAAGGAAAGAAAAGATGTTACAATTGGGAATCATTTAAAATTAAAAGTTATGAATATTAATTCATTTGATTTGTGTCTGAATCGAGAATGTCTGTAATTAGTGAATGGTCTGTTCCTTAGGTCTATCTTGCAGAATCCTGTTTTGTTATGATTGGAGGCATGGAAGTGCGGTTGGTCCACTTTTCAGGTGAAGGTATGATTTCTTCTAGAAATCAGGTTTTGGAAAAGTTGAGATTAAAGGCAGGTTCTGTCGAACCTAGGATGTGGTCTTCTGCAAGAGAATCTTACAGGCAGTGATGATAACAGCAGACTAACTCTCCCCAGACTGAAGCAAGTCAGATCAGAACATACAATTAAACATCTTCCAGAGACTAGGAGTTTTTTGTCATGTGACAGGGTACCTGAATGAGTTACTTAAGTTAGCAAGGTACTTTTTGCTCTTTTATTTAGTGAATAATAATGTTAAGTAAATAATAATGGCTAAGGCAGCCACTTTTTAGGGCAGTATAACAAAAAATAGATCAAAATGTTAACAGAAATGTATTAAAGGACAAAAGAAACCTATCAAATTTAAAATGTAATTTTCACAGGTGATGATGCATCCCAACCCCTGCAAAGCCCACCACATATTGGACTCTGCGTTGTCCCCTCCATGGAAACCCAGGAGTATCCATGGTGGGACAGACAGTTTGACATAATGATCTTCTCCAAATCTCACTATCTGGACCTATTAATGGCTGTTTTGGCCAGAAAGTATGGACAGGCTGGGACTTTTTTCACTGGCGAGTAGGAGTTTGAGAGGTGACATCATATAAATTTATAAAATAATGAGGGGTATAGATAGTGTTAATAGTAGTTGCCTTTTCCCTAGGATGGGGAATTTCATGACTAGGGGGCACATTTTTAAGGTGAGGAGAGAGATTTAAAAAAGACACGAGGGCCAAATTTTTTAAACAGAGGGTAGTTTGCATGTGGAATGAACCTCTGGAGGAAATGGTGGATGTGGGTACAAATACAACATTTAAAAGACATTTGGATAAGTACATTAAAAGGAAAGGTTTGGAGGGATATGGGCCAGGAGCAGTCAAGTGGGTCTAGTCTATTTTGGGATTATGTTCAGGATGGACTGGTTGGACCGAAGAGTCTGTTTCAGTGGTGTATGACTCTATGACTCTAATTGGATAGTGGTAGATTTTTTATATTTTATATATAATAAGTTCTAATATCATCAATTTTTAAATTTATATACCATTAATAAAAATGCTGCAAAACATTTAAAGGCAGTATAGTAGTCCAGATACTAAGGAAGACAAAGGAGCATGAGGTGGTTGTTGGATAATCACAAGGGAGGTCCCACTGATGAGACAACAGAAATTGGGAATACACAAGAAGAACAGGTTCAGGAGCAAGCACTTAGTGATCGGAGTTGAATTGGAAGAGGCACTAGCAGCCACCCAAAAGGTCTAATTCTAGAAAGACAAGTGCTTAGTCTCAGTCCTTTAAAATGATGCAGTGGACGATGTTCTATCTGAAAAGCCTCAATTGCGTGGATTGAGGTGGAATAAGAGTGTTCAACTCACGCTTGCTTTATAGGAGAGGAATATTGCTATAACAAAGATGGAGCACTGAAACTTCTTGGATTTAGGAACCATATAATAGCAAAATTTACATAAAATAAAGTTGTACTGCATTCCTACAGACTCATTAATTACACCTAATGTGGCCGTAATTGTACACCATTAATTCTTGTACGCGTTTAACAAATATCATCCACTCTATTTTTTCTAAATGTCTAATGAAACAGATTAAAATAATAAATGTGTAGTCAGTTATAATCTGTAGCATAACAATATCTTTTTGTGCTACTAATTATACTGAGTTTCTCCAGTGAACCTACTCTTAATATTTTTTAATGCTGAAAGTTTTCAGGTAATGAATAATTTGAATTAATCAATACTAATCTCACACCTAAGTGGGAACTTATTGCATAAAATGAATGATGAGATCTTTTAAATTAAGCAAATTTGAGTAAAAAGAGTAGATTTTGCAGTAAAATGGAATTTTCTGGCTCTTCAGTAGTTCATGGATTGCACGTATGTTTAAAATCTGGTCTTCTTAACTTCTTAAAATATTTATTTACTTTCTCTCCATAAGCTATTTGATTTAAAAACTCAGATTTAGAATACAAGTTACTTTGGGATTGTACAGCCTAACAGAGCTCTAAAGTGCTGTTTCAAAAACATTCAGTACAAGTATCTGTTAGATTTTTAATGTGGTAAGTGTTTCCTAGCTCAGCATCAACTTATAGTTATGGTTGGAGGTCAGTCATCTCAGCTCCAGGACACCTCAACAAGAGTTAATGAGCATAATGTTCTTTACCCAACCATCTTCAGCTGTTCATTAACCACCTTCTCTCCATCATAAGGTCGGAAGTCATATAGTTATACAGCACAGAAACAGGCCCTTTGGCCCAACTCCTAGACTAAATTAGTCCCATCTGCCTGTGTTAAACCCAAATCCCTCTAAACTTTCCTGTCCATGTATCTGTCCAAATGTCTTTTAAATGTTGTAATTGTACTCGCCTCTGTCACTTCCTCTGGCAGCTCTTTTCACATAAGCACCATCCTCTGTGTCAAAAAGTTGCCCCTCAGGTCCCTTTTAAATCTTTCTCCTGTCACCTATGCTCTCAAGTTTTGGACTCCCCTAAGTTGGGAAAAAGACCATGGCTATTCACCTTATCTAGTGGGGATGTTCACTGATAGTTGCAAAATGGTCAGCACCATTCACAACTCCTCATACAGTGAAGCAGTCCATGTTCAAATGCAGCAAGATCTGAACAATATCCAGGGTTGAACTGATAAGTGGCAGGTAACATTCGCACCACACCACAAATGCCAGGCTATGACAATCAGCAATAAAAAAACAATTTAACTACCATCCCTTGACATTCAATGGTGTTACCATCATTGAATCCCCCACTATGAACATCCTTGAGGTTATCTTTGACCTGAAACTCAACCCATCACATAAACACATAAGAGCAGGTGAGACACTAGGAACACTGCAGTGAGTAATTCACCTCCTGACTCCTCAAAGCCATCATCTAAAAGGCACAGGTCGGGAGTGGGATAGAATACTGCCCTCTTGCCTGGATGGATGCAGCTCCAAAAACACTCAAGAAGCTTGACACCGTCCAGGACATAGCAGTGGCTTAATTGGGACCACATCTACAAATATCCACTGCCTCCACCGCCAATGCACAGTAGCAGCAATGTGTACTTCCTACAAGATGCACTGCAGAAGTTCACTAAAGATCCTTACACAGCACCTTCTAAACCCACAACCACTTCCATTTAGAGGGACAAGGGCAGCCAATACATGGGATCACCACCACCTTCAAGTTCCCTTCCAAGCCACTTACCATCTTGGAAATACATCATCATTGTCACTGGGTCAAAATCCTGGATGCTGGCCAACTAATGATGCTCACGTCCCACGAATGAATAAAAGAAAATTGTATGGAAAAATACTGAGTATAGACTCATGTGGTCCCATGTTAGAGGGGATCGTAATGGTGTACATCAGAGTATGTCCAGATTACTTCATCTCAGCTATTGTATAGAATTTGGTACAGTATTACTTGCAGAGTTATGAAAGTAGAACGTGAAATCACACTCCTGGCTAGCAAACCTGCCAGATGGAAAATAAAGCAAAATATATATTTTTGATGGCTTTTTAAAAATGACAATAACATTTCCTTTCTGTACCCAAACCATATGCTTTATGTTTTGCGTCAACCTGGACATTCTTGAATATCCTCAAACTAACTTAGTTTTGTCTTGTATTTGAATTCTGTTTTTCAGAAAAATGTTATTTAAATGTTCATTGAAATACGTTTACAGATTCATGCTGACCTGTTAGAAATAGACTCTACATAGATAATGAAGTAACCTTGAACATAGTTCTCCCTTACAAGGAACAGTAAGTACTCTTTTCCAAATTTACTTCTATCTTTTTGGCTGCCTTTATATTGATCTTTGGCTGCAGTTGCTATAGTTTACACCCTGGAACCAGTGGTCGGATGAACATTTTTAGCCAGATTCTACATAGAATTACATAGGATTTTAAAAAGCAACAAGTTATTTGGACTACAAGCATGGGGCTGGATGAACACAGCAGGTCAAGCAGCATCATAGGAGCAGGAAAACCTGATGTTTCGGGCCTAAACCCTTCTTAGGCCCGAAACGTCAAGTTTTCCTGCTCCTATGATGCTGCTTGACCTGCTGTGTTCATCCAGCCCCATGCTTGTTATCTCGGATTCTCCAGCATCTGCAGTACCTTTTATCTCTGAAGTTATTTGGACTAAATGGCCCCTGCTGAAGTTTATGCTGCATACGAGCTTCCTCCCACTGTACTTCATCTCACCTCATCAGTGTATCCTTTTCTTCCTTTCTGACTGATGCACTTCACTGGCATCCTATTAATGCATTGATGTGATTTGCCTCAGTAACTCCTTGTGGTGACAGTTCCATAATATAGCTATTTAAACATGATGAACGTAGCTATCTGTTGTCATCTCTGTTAGTCATCTCTTCTGGGTGTATGCTGTGATTTGAAAATGATGTTTAGAAATTCTTAGAAAATATACCGTTCCTCCTGTTGTGATATTCTGCTTCAGTGTATTTGTTCTGCTGTCAGGAAGCCATATTTTTTTTCTCTTATTCTTAGCACCAGACAGCAAGCTAACCATGGTGATTAAAAACATTGCATTAACAATTGTTGAATTGGATTTCCAGAATACTACAGATGAGACCAAGACCCAGTAATTTTCTGAATATGCAACACTTTGTTGGAGGACAGCAGGTGATGCACATGATGTCGATTCTTGAGAGTGTCATGCTGACAAAAGAGCCTATTGTAACCTGACTAGCTAAAATTATAATAGTCTACCAGGTTGTTTATTAAATGGAAAGGACTTACATTTATCCATTTTGCTAATTAAGTAAATTTAAAGTTGCCAATTTACACCTAGCAAGATCTCACATCCAGAAATTTGATGATGATTGGAAAATCTGTTATGGTGACATTGGTTGAGGGATAGATACTGACAAGGGCACTGGGAGAAAGTACTAATATTGAAAATGCTGTGTCAGTTGAGTGTGTACATGTGCAATATTCTTCTAATCAACCTGTTCACAGATGTTATGACACCCTTTGGAGCAGTTGGGACTTGAACCTGGGCCTCCTAGCCTAGATGTAGGGACACTACCACTGTACCACAAGGGTCTGTATGTACATGTGCTTTAGTTGTGACTAAGAGTAGCAAGTACTAATTTGGGGAAAATTAGAGCATAAAATAAGAGCTAGTTTGCAGACTTGGAGAGCCTGGTCTGTAGAAGGGAAATGTCATCTGTGCTTATGCTGTTTCCGGTTTTGTGACTAAATCCATGTGGGAGAAAGATTGGGTCCTGCTTCTTCCTTGATGAGTACTTCCAGATTGCCATCAACCTGTTCAAAATAGTTCCATGAAATCTTTTATGAGAGGGACTTGATTTAAGGGTTCGTCTGAAAGACTGTATAAGAGATAGTGTTGCACTCAATACTGGCCTAAAATACAGTAAGTTAAAGTTCTTGTTATGCATATATAATCTGTTATCCCACATATCCACTTTATGTTTCATAAATTATGAGTTATTTATTTAGTTAACTCTGCTTCTGTTTCTACAGATGCTGCCACATCTGTTGAGTTTCTCCAGCATTTTCTATTTTTATTTTAGATTTCCAATATCTGCAGTATTTACATTTATTTGAGTAATACATTATTTAGCAGTTGTTACCTCTAATATTCATAAACAGCAAGCATATCAACACTTTTATGATGTACTTTAATACTTAATCCTTTCCGCTTCCAAGTTTATAATCTAATTTGTTTGCATATGTTCAGGGTCATTTTTCTACTCTCATCTACTGGCACTGTCGTTTTTAGATGGATTTTGTCTTTTGCAAATCGTATTGCAATTTACAATATGCTTCACTACTCCAGAGCCACTTGTACCATAAATCCTATTTAGCTGCACTTTATCGCCAAACAGCACTAGATGTACCAGACATTTATCTTAAGGGCAAAATATTTGCTTTAATGTTTTCTGAAATAAATTCCAATTTTTTTTTTCTCAACTTATCAGTACCACCTTCTTTTCACACACGGCTTGCATTCCTTTCTTTGATACTTCTGCATGTTTGCGCCTTTAGAAGTCAGTGCACATTGTCACGCAAGTATTGGCTTCAGTCTTCCAGAAAATTATATTAACAGTGATTATTGTGTTGTTTCAATAAATAATTTTACTGAAAACTGCTCAATCAGCAACAGAAAGCAGATTCAGTTCTTCAGAGAGAAGGAACTATATTAAATGGAATCAAGCCAGAAACAAAAGAGCTGATTGTGTCTTCCAATTGGCTGTAGGCTGACTGCTGATAACCTAGCCACATTGTAGCTAAAGAAGACTCCTAAGTACAACTGCAGTGATGGACCTTTACCTTCCACTATGTTTTCTCTAAAAGAAATAACATTTGTAACATAATAAATATCTAGAAAATTACAAATTTGCCCATACCATTTGCAGTGGTTCCAATAACCAGATAGAAGATAGAAAGAGAAAGATTTGAAAACAGAATTGGTCATTATAGAAAATGCATGTGAACCACACAAAAGGACAAGACAGAAAGAGAAACATTTTTGGAAAGTGGAATTGCTTAAAAAGAGAAGATGATGATTAAATAGAGAGGCATGTAGAAGAATGATTACAGGAAGAAGGAGAAAAAGTTCCTTTCAGCTGTTATAAACTAGTGTTTTAATACAAATTTTAAAAGGCTGTGCTTATGTAGTGAAGATTTTCGTGTTTGACTGAAATGTCTGTGTCTTGGGATGTCTCACTACATTAGAAGAGTGACATAATTATAAGTACGAATGTGAGAAATAGGACCAGGAGTAGGACATGCAGCCTCTTGAGCTTGCTTTGGCATACAATATGATCACAGTGTCATAGATAAAAACTAAAAGAACTGCGGATGCTGTAAATCAGGAACAAAAACAGAGTTGCTGGAAAAGCTCAGCAGGTTTGGCAGCATCTGTGGAGGAGAAAACAGAGTTAACGTTTCGGGTCCGGTGACCCCTCGTGTGTTCTGAGGAAGGGTCACCGGACCCAAAACGTTAACTCTGTTTTCTCCTCCACAGATGCTGCCAGACCTGCTGAGCTTTTCCAACAACCTTGTTTTTGTTGCACACTGTCATAGAATTGCACAGCACGGAAACAGACCCTTCAGTCCAATTCGTCCATGCCGACCAGATATCCTGAATTAGTCTAGTCTCATTTGCCAGCATTTGGCCCATATCCCTCCAAACCTTTCCTATTTATATACCCATCCAGATGCCTTTTAAATGTTGATATTGTACCAGCCTCCACCACTTCCTCTGGTAGCTTGTTCCACACATCCACCACGATCTGCGTGAAAAAGTTGCTCCTGAGGTCCCTTTTCAATCTTTCTCCTCTCACCTTAAACCTATGCCTTCTAGTTTTGGACTCCCCCACCCCATGGCAAAAAAACCTTGGCTATTCAAACATCTATAAGGTCACCCCTCAGCCTCCGATGCTCCAGGGAAAATAGCCCAAGCATATTCAGCCTCTCCCTATAGCACAAACCCTCCAACCCTGGCAACATCATCATAAATCTTTCTGAAGAAGGATCTTGATCCAAAATGTCAACTTTCCTGCTCCTCTGATGCTGTCTGCCCTGCTGTATTCCTCTAGCTCCACACTGTGTTATCTCTGACTCCAGCACCTGCAGTTCTTGCCATCTCTTTTTGGAACCCTTCCAAGTTTCACAACATCCTTCCTATAGCGGGGAGACCAAAATTGAATGCAGTACTCCAAAAGTGGCCTAAACAATGTCCTGTACAGCTACAACATGACCTCCTGACTCCTATATTCGATGCACTGACCAATAAAGGCAAGTGTATCAAACACTTTCTTCACTATCATATCTAACTGTAACTCCACTTTCAAGGAAATATGAAGTTGCACTCCAAGGTTGCACTTCAGCAACACTCCCCAGGACCTTACCATTAAGTGTATAAGTCCTGCCCTGATTTGCCTTTCCAAAATGCACATTTTTCTAAATTAAACTCCATCTACAACTCCTCAGCCCCTTGGCCCATCTGATCAAGATCCCTTTGTACGCTGAGGTAACCTTCTTTGCTGTTCACTACATCTCCAATTTTGTTGTCATCTGCAAATTTACTAACCATATCTTCTATGTTCACATCCAAATCATTTACATAAATGACGAAAAGCAGTGGACCCAGCACTGATCCTTGTGGCACACCACTGGTCACAGGCCTCCAGTCTGAAAAGCAACCCTCCACCATCACCCTCTGTCTTCTAGCTTTGAGCAAATTCTATATCCAAATGGCTGGTTCTCCCTGTATTCCATGTGATCTAACCTTGCTAACCAGTCTACCACAAGGAACCTTGTTGAATGCCTTACTGAAGACCATCTAGATCACGTACCACTCTGCCTTCATCAATCCTCTTTGTTACCTCTTCAAAAAACTCTATTAAGTTAGTAACACATGATTTCCCACGCACAAAGCCCTTGTCTTTCCAAACACATGTACATCCTGTCCCTCAGGATTACCCCCAACAACTTACCCACCACCAATGTCATAGCTGATTTTCAACCTTAACTCTACTGTAAAGCCCTGATCCTCATATCCCCTGATTCCCTCAGAGTCCTAAGATCTTAGAAATAACTACAACACCAAAGAAGGAACTCAGCTTAGCAAGCCTATGCTAGTTTGAGGCAAAAGCAATTCAGCTGGTTCCTCTTGATTCTGAATTTACTTAATGACTGAACTTCCATGATCCCATGGAATAGACAGTTTCAAAGATTCATATCTTCTGAGTAAAGACACTTCCGATAATTAAGATCTGAAATGTTTGCTCCATTACTCTGAGACTTCCTGGGTATAGACTGTTTAACCAGAGGAAATATGGACCTGCTCAGACAGAAAGACCCTGTGTAAAAATCAATCAGCTATACTTGGAAGGGAATATACTGTGCATATTGGAGATCCATTTTGGAGTATACAAAACTAGTGCGACTAGAATGTGACATTCGTGAGCGTACTGCTTTTTCTTCTTGGTTGCCAAATCCCCTCAAAATCATAAGACCATAAGATATCGGAGCAGAAGTAGGTTATTTGGCCCATTTAGTCTGCTCTCCCATTCGACGAGATCCTGCCTGATCTGATAATTCTCAACTCTACTTTTCTGCCTATTTCCCATAACCTTTGATTCCATTACTGATTCAAAATCTGTCCATCTCAAACTTGAATGACCCAGCCTCTATAACTCTCTGAGGTAACAAATTCCACAGATTTGCGACCCTCTGAGGAAAGAAATTCCTCCTCATCCATCTTGAAGGGGCGACCCCTTACACTGACATTATGCCGTCCGGTTTTGACTCTGCCACAAGGGAAAAAACAGTTGCATCTTCCCTGTCAATTCCCCCAAGTATCTTATATGTTTCAACACATTTGTCTCTCATTCTTGTAAACTCCAATGAATAAAGGCCCAATTACTCAATCTCTTAACAAAAACAGAAACTGTTGGAGAACCTCAGCCATCAGGCAGCATCTGTGAAGAAAAAGCGGTTCATGGTTAGGTCCAAGTACCCTTTTTCAGATCTGACAGTAGCCAGGAAAAGATTGTCCATATGCTGAAGACTGGGAGTTGGTGGCAAAGGAGAGGGGAAGGAGTAAATAATAGACGGAGACAGAGCCTAGAGAGAGGGAACAGCAGTAGACAAAGGAATGGATAATGGCTAGCTGGAAAGAAAGAAGAGCTGCCAGTGGGGACCATTAGTGGTGAAAATGGGTTGACTGTGATGAAAGCAATCCATCTGTTGGGAGTAGACATGGAGTGGACCAGGGCATTTCGGAAAGAACAGTCCTGTGGAAAGCTGACAAGGAAATGGAGAGAAATATGTGTTGGGTCGTAACATCCTGCTCAAGGTGGCAGAAATGATAGCTTACAATCTTTTGAATATGGATTCTGGGTGGAAAATGAGGACAAGGGTGAAATAACTCCACTGAAACTGGTATCCCATCACAAAGTCACCCTTAATTTTATACACAGAGAGTCCTTGACACTGATCCAGCTCCCTCAAGCCAGCTCTCAGAGTGAATAGATATCTGACACTCCTGTTCTTATCTTTCGGCCAGGGCTCCCTGATTGGACCAGATTAACAGCCCCAATCAGGGAACTCATATTCTATGAGGTCCACCTCACTTACCTCATTACAATCACTACATCCCTCCCCGTCTGAATCCGAGGACATAGGCCAGTCCTTTCTCTTGTAGCAACTCCTGGGGTGTTTTAGCACCGTGTCAGGTCCCCCCAACTCTGTGTTGGATACAGACACCATGTAATGCACAGGAGCTTGCCTCTTGTGCCTGGAGCATCTCGGGAGAAATTCGCTCCCTTCTTCTGGCGGAAAGGGCGTGGAGGCATTGAAATCCAACTGTCCATCTCAGATTCAGGGATTCTTCAATGCATGATGGAGCAGGAGAACCCATAGGTTCTGGAACAGTTGGAAAGGCTGTTGAGGAGCCAGCACATTTTGATCCTGCAATGTTTGTGAGTTTGCAGCTTTCTAATGGTCCAAGTGCTTGTTCAGGGGCGTCACACCTACCAGAACTTTATACATCACTGGACCTGACCTTGCATTGACCATGCCTCTTATGCACATAGGGCAATTCACAGGGTTCCTACACCAAACTTCATCCCCTAAAATAAATCGTCTTTCTTACTAGCTGAGTCTTGTGTATGGCATTGGTGTTTCTGATACTGTTTCATTCCCCCCCCCTCCGCCGCCTCAGGTCCAGGAAGATCAGATTTAACCTGGTGCGGGGTCTTCTCCCCATCAGCAACTTTGTCGGTACTTTCCCTGTAGTTGCACAAGGGGTGGTTCTGTAATCAAACAGGAACCGGAACAGTTTGGTATCTAGTGAAGCTGTAAGCTGTTTCTTTAAACCTGCCTTCAAAGTTTAGACTGCTGTTTCTTACAAACCATTGGATGATGGGTGGTATGGAGCTGTCCCTATTATATCAGTACCATTCGACTTTAGGAAATATTCAAATTCCCTGCTGGTAAACGATGGCCCATCATCTATGATCAACACTTCTGGTAGCCTGTGTAATGCCAAAAATATTTGCAGCTTTTCTATCATTATCCCCGTGTTTGGCGAATGAACTCTATGCACGCTAACTACTTTGGGCGTGTCTGCAATGACTAAGAATGTTGAGTCCATGAAAGAGCCATCGTAGTCGATGTGAAATCGAGTCTGAGGTTTACCCAACCATTCCCATGAATGTGGGAGAGCTGCTGGCTGTAATTTATATCCTTTTTGGCACTCAGGGCACTGCCCCACCAATGCTGCTATGTCTGCATCCAAGCCTGGCCAGCAGACATTACTTCTCGCCAAAATCTTCATTTTGGAAAATACCGGATAACCCTGGTGGAGCTCAGCCAGTGTCTGGCAGCGCTCTTTGCTCTGGACAATCACTCATGTGCTCCATAATATGCTGTCGTCTACTGTGATCTGATCTCTCTGGGTCTAAAAAGATTTCAGGTCTGGTTGTGACAGCCCTTTGGTTGCCCCCATTATCACCAGCTGTTTCAGTTTTGCTTGGACTGGATCTTTCTGCATCTAAAGTCTGTTGTCAGCTGTGACTGGAAGTGTGTCCAGAAAATTTTAAACCATTATGGACTCTTCCAGTGGCAGTACCACCAGTGGCGTAACTGCCAGTGGAAAGCAGCTCAATGCATTCGCTGTCGCTACTTGGCCTCCCGGATGGTGTTCCAACTTGTAATTACATGCACTTAGTGTTAGAGCCCATTGCTGAATTCACCCTGAAGCTATAAGTGGCGCTACCTTGTCGTCTTTATGTAGACCTAGTTGCGGTTTGTGGTCCATTATTATTACAAATTTATGTCTGTAAAGTTATTGGGGGAAACTTCTGACACCAAATATGACTGCCAAACCTTCTTTCTCCATCTGACCGTACTTACGCTCTGCATTAGCTAAAGTACTGGATGCATATGTTATTGGGCGTTCCTCTCCATTGGGCCACCTATGGTTATGTCCAAATACCCTTTTTCAGATCTGACAGTAGCCAGGAAAAGATTGTCCATATGCTGAAGACTGGGAGTTGGTGGCAAAGGAGAGGGGAAGGAGTAAATAATAGACGGAGACAGAGCTAATACTACCCTGCCACTGTACTGGGAGGCATTGCATGTCAGTACCAGATCTTGCTTGGGATCATAGTGTGCCAACACTTTACAGGATGATAGCTGTTTCTTCACGTCCCAAGGCTGACCCTTTTTTAAGAGTTGATGCTAAGGTGCCAGGATGGAGGTCAGGTTATGTATGAACTTTCTGTAATTATTCACCAGCCTAAGGAAAGGCCTAAGGAAAGGCCTAAGCTGCAATACAGACATGGAAGCCGTGGTACATTTGATTGCCCTTACTTTGACTTCCAAGAGGTGTAACCCGATCTTATCAACTCTGTAGCCCAAGTGGGTCACTTGGAGTGCCTGAAACACACATAGTTCCCTTCGAAGGCATATGCCCATCTGCAAGAAAAGTCTAAGGACCATATCCAAGTTCTCTAAGTACTCGTTATTGGTCTTCTCTGTTATTTGTGCATCATCTAGACAAATGGTGATCTGGAGTAGACCTTGTAAAATGTTCTCCATCGTCTGCTGAAAAATTGCACAAGCTGATGTTGCCCCAAATGGCAGTCTCATGTATTGGTATAAACTCTTATGGGTATTAATTGTAGCATTCATCAGGGAATCCTCATCCAACTGCGATTGCAAGTATGCATGGCTCATGACCAGCTTTGTGAAGGACAGTCCCTCTGCCAGCTTTGCATATAAATCCTCTATATAAGGGATTTGGGATTTATCCAGCTGCGAAAAGTAGTTTACCATTTGTTTAAAATTCCCCCAAAAGCGAACCAGCCTGTCAGACGTCACAATCTGTACAACCGGTGCTGCCCATATCACAAACGACTGATTTGGTGATTCCTTCACTTTCCAGTCTTCTGATTTGTGCCTGTTTTTCTTGTAAGGCAATTGACACTGGGTGGGCCTTGCAGAATCATGGAATTGCTTCCTATTCAACATGCAAGGCCTAGGCTCCTTTGATAATCCCCAGACCTTCCTGGAACACTTCTGGGTATTTAATTAGGATTTCGCTAAGGCAGCCATTTTCTTACTGAAAAATGTTCAGCAAATCTAGCTGAATCTTTCTCAAACAATTTTGCCTTATCAAGCTTGGGCCCAAGCCTTTTACTAACATCAGTGGTAACTGAACCAGCTGCTTCTCATAAGAGATTGGAACCAAAGTTGTACCCTTAATCTGTAAAGGTTCCCCAGTCTAAGCAAGGTCTTGCGCAAATGTGAGGGTTGGAGTCCAGAGCGAATTTTCTTAAAGACTGGTTCTGCGATTACTGAAATGGCTGCACCGGTCTTGACCTCTATTAGAACCGGGTGATCATTTAATCAAACATTAATTTTGATTGGTTCTGATTTGGATATTGTCTGAGGGGAGGTGATGGCCTAGTGGTATTATTGCTGGACTGTTAAACCAGAGACCCAGATAACATTCTTGGGACCTTGGTTTGAATCCCGCCATGGAAGATGGTGGAATTTGAATTCAATAAATATTTGGCTAAAGAATCTACTGATGACCGTGAATCCACTGTCCATTGTTGGAAAACCCATCTGGTTCACTAATGTCCTTTAGGGAAGGAAACTGCCATCCTTACCTGGTCTGGCCTACATATGATTCCAGACCCACAGCAATGCAGTTGATTTTTAGGGATGGGCAATAAATGCTGCCTAGCCAGCGATGCCCTTAGCCTGTGAATGAATAAAGGGAGAAAAAGTTTAACTGCTCCAAATCAGATGTAAGTGGACTTTCCAGGGTGTGGACTCTCCTTGATACCGGCCATTGTGTTTTCTTACTCAATTTACGTCTAGTAGGACTCTTCTGCTGTTTCGAATCTGTATATCGATAGCAACTCCAATAGCTTGCTTACCTGAATTCTGAAGAAAATATTAACTGCTTGGCTGAGGCTAAGCTTTGTTTTGGGGTTTTGCTGTGGGCTGACCCAGAGTCGCATTGTTTAGGATATGTCCTGAATGACGTTAGGCAATTACCTTCACTCAAGTGGTGTTCCCCCAAGCTCAGTCAGACTGGCAAGAGTGTCCACTTCCATTGGAATTCCCTACAACTCATATGGTCCACTTGCTACATTTTCCAATGATAAAGCCAGTTGCAGTTTCTGTTTGAAGTCCATTTGGGCTTCAGCTAGTAGGCACTCTTGGGTGGTTACATCATTAATCCATCTCTTGTCACCATGGAACTAACACCACAGAGGTCAGTATCCCAACACCAAGTCACCCTTTATTTACATGTGGAGAGTCCTTGACACTGATCCAGCTCCCTAAGAGCTAGCTTTAAGAGTGAACTGTATGTCTCCTGTTCCGATTTGTCAGCCAGGGCTCCTTGATTGGACTAGATCAACAGCCCCAATCAGGGAACTCATATTCTATGAAGTCCACCTGGCTGGCCTCGTTACAATCACTGCAAGAGGGAACCATAATGGTGTTGTGGTAGGGAAGAGGCCACAGCTGAGGACCCTGTCAACCATGCTGGTTGGGAATCATTGGTTGAGGAAAAAGGTAGATGTTTCTGAGGTCCCACCCCCACAAAAGCTGGCATCATCAGAACAGATGTGATAGAGATGGAGAAACTGGGAGAATGGAGTTTTTACAGGAAGCAAGGTGTGAGGATGTGTATTCAAGGTAACTGTGGGAGTCAGTGAGTCTGTAGTGGATTTTGGTGGGCAACTTATTGCCAGATATGGAAACAAAGATGTCGAGGAAGGGAAGGGAGGAGTCGGAGATGGACCAGGTGAAGGTGAGAGGAGGGTGTCATTGGAAGCGAAATAGGAAAACTTTTCCAATTCTGGATGAGAGAGAGGGAAGCAGCACTGATGATGTCATCGACATACCGAGAAAGCACTGTGTGAGGGGCCTGAGTAGGATTGGAACAAAGAGTGTTCCATGAACCCCACAAAGAGACAGGCGTAACTGGGACCTATGTGGGTGTCTGAGCAGGTTATTACTGTGTCAGCACCTCTTGATAATGCTGTTTAACCACACATTGCATAACTTTTCTGGTGATCAAGAGGTTCACTGAGTGGGTAGTAATTAGCAGGTCAGTTTTGTCCTGCTTTTTGCAAACTGTCCATGAGCAATTTTCCACGTTGCAGGTGGATGTCAGCTCTGTGGCTGGAAAAGCTTGGTTGGGGATGCTGACTACAGGATTATAGTGATCTCTGTACACGTGCCTCTCATTCAACCTTTACTGCTGAAAAAAATACTTAAACGTCACGCATTCTGGTATTAAAATCCATCTACTCCAAATTCCTCCACTCTTGCAGCCTGCCAATAGCCTGAATTTCACGGAGAGAAATCGCCCATCTTTAGCAATAATGTGCTGTTGGAGGTTAAATGATCAGAGAATAGAA
>JAHRHZ010000061.1:12748921-12768565 GCA_024137785.1 Ginglymostoma cirratum | reverse complement strand
CTTTAGCAATAATGTGCTGTTGGAGGTTAAATGATCAGAGAATAGAACTTCTGGTCGTCAGTGGGTGGCACGAGCTGGGCCAGCTAGCTGGCCAATCCCTGACTGCCTATAGGTAATTAAGAGTCAGCCACATTCCAATGGGTCTGGAACTACATGCAGATCAGACCAGGTAAGCTTAGCAAATTTCTGTTTTTATAGTGAACGAAACGGGATTTTACAACAGTTGACAGAGATTACATGGTCAACATTAAACTAGTTTTTTATTCTACCTTTTTAAAAATCAGTTTCAAATTTTACCACTGTGGG
This sequence comes from Ginglymostoma cirratum, assembly GCA_024137785.1. Taxonomy (NCBI): domain Eukaryota; kingdom Metazoa; phylum Chordata; class Chondrichthyes; order Orectolobiformes; family Ginglymostomatidae; genus Ginglymostoma; species Ginglymostoma cirratum. Next base: position 12,768,259 of record JAHRHZ010000061.1, on the reverse strand, counting down.
AATTTGAATCCATGTGCCAAAAACATTACTATAGTGTTCTGGATTACTAATCTATTGATTCAGAAACATTGAAAATAGGAGCAGGGATAGACCGGTTGGCTCCTCAAATCCACTGTGCTGTTCAACATAATCATAGGGCTAATCCTCTATTGCAATGTCACACTCCCACACTCTCCCCATAACCCTTGACACACTCAGCTTCAAGAAATCAATCTATTTCTTTATGAAATAGTTCAGTGATATCACCTCCACAGTAGTAGAGAATTCCACAGATTCAGCACCTATGGTGGGAAGAAACATCTCTTGATCCCATTCAAAATGTCTTAGCTCATCTCCTGAGACCCTGGTCCCTTGTCCAGAGGGCATTTCAGAGTCAACTACATTGCAGTGGGTCTGAAGTAACATGCAGGTCAGACCAAGTAAGGATCACAGATTTCATTTCCTAATGGACATTAGTGAACCAAATTTTCTCAACAATCAGCAATGGTTTCATGGTCATCATTAGATTCTTATTTCTAGATTATTGTTGAATTCACATTCCACCAAATGCCATGGTACGATTAGAATTTAGGTCCCCTGAATATTACCTGAGTCTCTGGATCAATAGTCTAGTGACAATACCGCTATGCCATCTCCTACTCCACTATAACCACAATAATGCCTTATAAGGGACTTTATCAAAAGTTTTCTGAAAGTCCAAATACACCACATTCACTGGTTTTCCCTAATCTATTATACCAGTTATGTCCTCAGAAACCTCCAATAGCTTTGTCAAACACAATTTCCTTTTCATAAATTCAAGGTAGTTTTGTGTAATACCACTGGCATTTTTGTGTTGTAATCATATCCTTGATAGGAACAGGAGTAGGCCATTTGACCCCTCAAGCCTGCTCCACCATTCAATGTGATCATGGCTGATTATTAAGCTCGATACACTAATCGCACCCTCCCCCATATCCCTTAATCGTTTTAGCCGCAATAGCTATATCTACCTCCTTCTTGAGAACACATTGTTTTGGTCTCAGCCACTTTCTGTGATAGCAAATTCCACAGGCTCACCATTTTGGGTGAAGAAATCTCTTATCTCAGACCTAAAAGGTTTAGCCCTTGTCCTTCAATTATGACTCCCGGTTATGGATTCCCACACTGTTGGGAACATGCTTCCTGCATCTAATCTGTCTAGTCCTATTAAAACTTTATAGGTTTCTCTGAAAGCCCCTCATTCTTCTAAACTCCAATGAATACAATGCCAACTGACTCAAGCTCTCCTCATACATCAGTCCTGCCATCCCAGGAATCAATTTGGTAAACTTTTCCTGCATTCCTATAGCAAGAACATCCTTCTTCAGATTAGGAGATCAAAACTGCCCAAAATATTCCAGGAATGGCCTCAGCAATGTGCCATGTAATTGCAGCAAGACATCCTTGTTCCAGTACTCAAATCCTCATGCTATGAAGATCAACATACAGTTTGCCTTCTTTACTGCCTGCTGCACCTGCATGCTTATCTCCAGTGACTGATGCATGAGGACACCCCAGTTTTGTTGAACATTCCCCTCTCTCAGTTTACAGCCATTCAAATAATAATCTGCCTTCCTATTTTTGCTACCAAGGTAGATAACCTCACCATTCTGGATAATACTGCATCTGCATTTGCCCACACAATCTGCCTGTCCAAATCAATTGCAAAATCTCTGCATCATCCTCACAGCTCACCCTGTCATCCAGCATTGTGTCATCTGTAAATTAGTAGATATTACATTTAGTTCCCTTATATAAATCATTAACATATATTGTGAATTGCTGGGGTCCTAGTAATGATCCCTGCGATACCCCACTAGTCACGGCCTGCCATTCAGAAAAAGACTTATTTATTCCTACTCTTTGTTTGCTGCTTGATAATCAAATTTTCTATCCATCTTAATACACAACCCCCAATCTCATGCGCTTTAGTTTTACACGTTAATCTCTTATATGATGCTTTATCAAAAGCCTTCTGAAAGTCCAAATAAGCCACATTACCTGGCTCCCTTAATCAACTCTACGAGTTACAGCTGTGAAAAAATCCAGCAGATTTGTCAAGCATGATTTCTCTATTGTAAATCCATGCTGTGTCTGATTCTGCCACAGTTTTCTAAGTGCTCCGTTAGAAAATCCTGGATAATGGACTAAAGCATCTTCCCCACTATCAGTGTCAGACTCACTGGTCTATAATTCCCTGTTTTCTCCTGACCTCCCTGTTTAAACAGTGGGGTTGTACTGGTTACCGTCCAACCTGTAGAACTGTTACAGAATCTAAAGAATCTTGGAAGTTGACCACCAATGAATCCATTCTGCCTAGGGCCATGTCCTTAAGTATTCTGGGATGTTGATGATTAGATCCTGGGATTTATCAGCCTTCAATAACAGACTCATTTTCCCGACTAACAATGTTAGGCTAACTGGACTATAATTCCCAGCTTTGTCCCAACGTCCTTTTCTAATCAGTGGGGTTACATTATATTTGGGTGGCACGGTGGCATAGTGGTTAGCACCGTTGCCTTACAGTGCTAAGGACCTGGCTTTGATTCCAGCTTTGGGTGACAGTCTGCTTGGAATTTGCATATTCTCCTTGTGTCTGCGTGGGTTTCCTCTAGGTGCTTCGGTTTCCTTCCACAGTCCAAGGATGTGCAGGTTAGGTGGATTGCCCATTCTAAATTGCCTGTGGTGTGCAGGCTAGGTTAGCCATGGTAAATGAGGGGTTATGGGGATAGGGTAAGGGTCTGGGTAGAATGCTCTTTGGAGGGTCAGTGTGAACTGAATGGGCCAAATGGCCACTTTCCACACTGTAGGGATTCTCTTTACCACCCTCGAGTCTGCTGGGGCTTTGCAGAATCTATAGAATTTTGGAAGATGATAACCATCCACTATTTCCGTGACCACCACCTTTAGTTTCCTGGCATATAAGTGATCAGGCCTGAGGATTTATCAGCTTTCAGTCACACTAATTTTCCAGCACGTTTTCTTCGTAATACTAATTTGCTTCAAATGCTCCCTCCCAAAAGACCTTCGCTTCCTTTGCACTTTTGGAATTTTTTTTATGTTTTCTTCTTTGATAGATAGAACAAAAATAATTGTTTAATAGTTGTGCCATTTCCTTTGTTCTCTGTTATTAATTTTCCTATTTTTAGACTGATAGGGGCCTACATTTGCCTTCACCAATTTGTTTTTCTTTTTACATATTTGTAGAAGCTCTTAGATTCCGCTTTTATTTTCATTGCAGGTTTACTCTCCAACTCAATTTTCTTTCTCTTAATCAGCCCCTTTGTCCTCCTGAGCTGAATTCTAAACTGCTTGCAGTCTGCTGGCTTGCAACTTTTTATAGCAACTTTATATGACTCCACTTTGGATCTAATATTATTTTTAATACATTATGTAGGCAGGATTGGCCGACTTTTCCTGTCGTGTTCTTTTAGCCAAATGGAATGTTTAACCACTGCAGTGGATGCATTCATTTCTCAAATATCAACTATTGCTTATCCGTTGTCATGCCTTTTAATAATGTTATCCAGTCTATCACAATCAACCTACCATTCATACCTTCATAGTTTCCTTTGTTTGGGTTTGGACCCCAGTTTTGGGTTTGACTGCTTCATTTTGTATCCCAAAGAAGAATTCTATCATGTTACGGTCACCTTTTCCTAAAGGACCTCTCACAGCAAAATTATAAATTGACCTGTTCTCATCACAAAAAAACAAAATCTAGAATAACCTGAGTTTGTTCCTCAGCATACTGGTCTAAAAATCAATCTTGTACATATTCCAGGAATTCATCCACCTAGTATTGTTGCAAGTGCGGTTTCTGCACTCTATATATAGATTGCTATCACCCAATACTGTATTCCTGCTCAAGGTCCCATTCCCTTGTCACTGTAGTTAAATTCTCCTCCACATACTAGCGATTGCCCCTGCAGAAGTATTGATCCTGGTACAGGTCTCATCTTCTCCAGATTTTGTCCCAATGCCTCAAGAATCTAATTGTTATGTCTTAACCGTTTTGGAATACTACATTCAATTCTGGTCTCCCTGCTACAGGAAAGAGGTTGTGAAACCTGAGAGGGTTCAGAAGAGATTTACAAGAATGTTGCCAGGGTTGGAGGATTTGAGTTACAAGGGAGAGACTGAATAGGCTGAGGTTATTTTCCCTCGAGCATCAGAGGTTGAGGGAGGCTTAGACACTTATCCAAAACTAGAGGGTGTAGGTTAAAGGTGAGAGAGAAAATATTTAAAAGGGATCTAAGGGGCAATATTTTCATACAGAGGGATGGTGAGTGTGTGGAATGAGCTGCCAGGGAGGTGGTGAAGGCTGGTACAATTACAACATTTAAAAGGCATCTGGGTGCTTACATGGATAGGAAAGGTTTAAAGACATATGGGTCAATTGCTGCGAAATGGGACGAGATTAATTTGGGATATCTGGTTGGCATGGATGAGTTGGACTGAAGGTTCTATTTCCATGCTGTACATCTGTATGACTCCACCACAATGCTCACCATCTTTCCTCACAACTTTATTGGCAGGCAGATCCAACATTCCCAGCAGTACCAGGACTAAGTATTGCGTGCTGCTGAAACTGCAAGTAGGTGCCTGCAAGAAGACCACCATGTCATCTGGTTCCTGGAGACGTGGACAGGGAGGTATAATGGAGCCTGAAGTAGGATGCAATGTGGGGGAACGAGTTTTGGAGGCCAGGCAGAGTATCAGCAAGGAGATGAAATTTTTTTCTGGTGAAGGGGCACCCCCCATATGTAGCAGACATCCTCTCATTAAAATATGTTAAAATGTTTATTAAATCACCTTCCAAACATGATATTTATACTACTCAACAGGAAAACACAGCACATGTCTCTTTGCTATCACAAACACAGTTGTTCGCTTGATGCATCAGCTGTATTAATCTCACAACGTTTAGATAGGGTCATAAATGAGATTTTTAAAGGAGAAGGAAAAGTGGAGAGATTGTGTGGAGGCCATAATCAGAGGAAAGCAGTGTGGGAGCCAAAGTGGGTGAGTGAGCACAGAGATGGTAGATGAGCAATATGACAGTTAAATTTGACTGCAGACTTTGGAAAACTCCAACATTGGGACCAATGGGTGTTCCAGGCCCACGCTTGCCAGCAAGGAAATAGTCTCACTTGAATGTAAGAAAGGAATGAATGAGAATTTTGGTACTTAATGGGCTGAGGCAAGAGAGCTGCTAACCACTGTTATGGAAATCAAAGTAGGAGTCCTTGTGATGTCTTCAGAATCTGAATTATTTGTCAAATATCATTGAGAACCAGAGATTTGAACAGTCAGTTTCAACTTAGGACAGTGGTTGGGCAAGAGGGTGGAATTGGTGCCCAAGGTGCAGCAATTTGGAGAACCAGTTCCCATTTGCTCATGCATTCATGAACAGCAGACATAACTTTAATTCTCATAACAAGGTCAAAAGAACTTTAATGTAAGAACACCAATAGATTTTAAGAGAACACTGCAGGTTCTTAAAAATATCAATTTATTTACTTGTATTTTGAAGTCCCATGTGAACAAACACAAAAGAGGAAAAGTTCAACTCAACCTTGGAAATAGAAGAGCTTGAACCCTCATGAGATAGTTACTTGGACTGGCATGAAAGAAGTAATACTATGTATCAAATTTTTTATTTTCTGACTTGCAGCATTGGAAACATTCACATGCTTTTTTGCAAAAAAAGAAACAAAAGGAGTCATCATCATAGATTTCAGTAAAAATATTAGGTTTCCAATTGCTTAGAAACATTTTGAGCAAAATTAAAAATATTTGACGGTCATGACTCAGAATATAGTAACTTCATCAAAAAAGGCATCAATACTTTGCCTTATACTTTAAAATGATCAGGATTATTATAGGCTTCGACTTCATAACCATGCCCAGTCTCTGTTAGTTACAATGGGATTCTCCATTCCTGAGTCTGAATCTGGTGCCAAGTAAAGGGGGACATCCAGGTATCCAGCGACAGTGATGTTATCAAGCCAGCACCAACACATTTTGCCCTTCCATACTAAAACTGTCTTCACTTACAAGATCAGTATCTCTCTACTTCCTTCCAATTCATGTAGTCATCCAAGTGTTTCTCAAATGCTGCTACTGTGTCTGCTTCCACCACCACCTTTGGCAGCACATTCCACGCACTCACCACCCCTTGTGTGTAAACACTGCCTTGCATAACTCTGTTAAACTCCACCCACCCCCCACAACTTGAACCTGTGCCCCTATTAATTGACCCCTCCACTCTGGGAAAAAGCCTCATTCTTTCCACTCTATCCGTGCTATTGACAATCATATAAACTTCTATCAGGTCGCCCCTCAACCTCCTGTGTTCCAGTGAAAACAAACTCAGTCTATCTAACCTTTCTTCATAGCTAAAGTCCCCCATCCTAGGGCAACACCCTAGTAAACCTTTTCTGTACCCTCTCCAAAGCATTCACATCCTTCTGGTAATGTGGTGACCAGAGCTGTATGAAAAGTACTGAATGTAATGTGTTACTTAATAAAAGAAGAGCCCATGGTGTGGGGGACAGTATATTAGCATTGATTGGGGATTAGCAAACTAATAGAAGCCAGAGATAGCAAGAACTGCAGATGCTGGAGTCAGAGAAAACACAGTGTGGAGCTGAAGGAACACAGCAGGCCAGGCAGCATCAGTGGAGCAGGAAAGTTGACATTCGGGTTGGGACCCTTCTTCAGAAATGAGGAGGGGGATGGAAGCTGGGAAATAAATAGAAAGGAGGGGTGAGGCTGGGCAATGTAGGGGGGGGATAGTGAAAGGTGAATGCAGGTAGGGAGTGGTGGCGACTGGTCAGGGGGATGGGTGGGGCAAATAGGTAAGAGAGAAGATGGCCAGGTTGTGTCAGGTTGAGGCGGCGGGGATGAGAGTGCGGGTTGGACACAGGATGAGGTCAGGGGTGGGGAGATTTTAAAACTGTGAATTCTATGTTTAGGACAACAGGCTGTAGGCTCCCGAGGTGGAATATGAAGTGTTACTCCTCCAGTTTGTGTGTGGCGTCATTGTGGCTCTGGAGGCGGCCAAGGTTGCATGTCACTCAGGGAGTGGGAGGGGGAGTTAAAATGGTTGGCGACCAGAAGGTGTTGTTTGTCACGTACAGAGCGCAGAGTTGGGATAAACGAGCATTTTCAGGAAGGCAAGCTGTAACTTGTGAAATGTCACAAGGATCCGTGCTGGGGCCACATATTGGATGAGGGAACTTTCAGATTATACAGAAATGGTTGCAAGACATCATGAGGATGATATAAAGAATCTGCAGAGGAATATAGACAGGTTAGGTGAGTGGGGAAAAACTTGGCAGCTTGATTATGATGTGGGAAAATGAGAGGTTATGTGTGTTGGCAGGAAAACTGGAGGTGCTGAATAGTATTTACATGGAGAAAAGTTGTAGCACAGAGGGTTGTGAGAGTCCTTGTGCATACATCACCAAAAGCTAGCAGGATTAGAAGTATATGGGGAAGGTAAATGAAATTTTAGTCTTCATTTCAAAGGAAATGGGAAACCTTTGCTAAAAGAATACAAGGCCCTAGTTAGACCACACCTAGTACACTGTGAACAATTTTGGTCCCCTTATCTAAGGCAAGATATGCTGGCATTTGAAGCAGTCCACATAAGGCTGACTGTTTTGAGTCGAAATATGAAGGGATTTTCTTATGAGATATTGAGTAAATTTGTTTTGTCCTAATTGGAATTTAAAAGAATGAGAGGCGATCTTATAGAAACATATAATATTGTCGGGTCAAGAAAAAAGCATGACTGGTAGCATCTGTGGATAGAAGAAACAGATATTCTTAGGGAATTTGACAGGGTAGATGCTAAGAGATTATTTCACCTTGTGGGAGAGTCTCGGACCAGTGGGCATAATCTTAGAGTAAAGGCTGCCCATTTAAGACAGATGAAGTGGGATTTCTTCTTTCAGTATAGGAAATCTGTGGAATTCTTTACCACAGATGGTTGTAGAGGATGTGCTGGTAAGTATTTTCAACACTGAGATTCACAAGATTTTTAATCAACAAGGCAATCGAGAATTATGGGGAAGAAGGCAGAGAAGTGGAGATGAGAATTTGCAGATCAGTCGTGATCTCATCGAACGGCACAGCAGACTCAAGGAGCTGAATGGTTGACTACTACTCCTACATCTCATAATAGAGCCCAATAATACCAGCATTGCAATCTCCCATTCACTTAACTAGATATTTGCAAAACATTTGCTTAAGTATTTACAAAACAGATGAATTGAAATCCGAAATAACTCCACACAGGCTAGATCCCATCACAAAGCCACCCTGTATTTACATGTGCATTGTACTTGACACTGGTCCAGCTTCCTCAGAGTTAGGTCTCAGAGTGAAGAGAACCTCTGACACTCCTGTTTATAGCTGTCAGCCAGGGCTCCCTGATTGGACCAAGTTAACAGCCCCAGTTGGGGAATTCATTCTATGAGATCCATCTGACTAACCTCATTACAGTCACTACAAAATCATTAATTTATTTGCAGGTCCCCTTCCATTTACATTGATTTGGTTGTTGCATTGATAGTTGCTGCTTTGAATCTTGTGTTATGATCCCAATTGATGGTGATACTGGTCAAGATATATCCCAGAGTAAAACCGAGCTTGGTAAATCATAAGGTTGATTTCTAAACTAGGTTACTCTGGTGGGTACTCACTAAACATAGTGACACGACACTACCATTATTCTTAAAAAAACTTATTTTTTACACAAAAGAGCAAAAGCTGTCACTCCATATGACATTTGACTCGTTTCCCAGCAATATCTTTTGCAAACACTCAATATCAATGAAGTATCACTCCTCCTTAACTCTAATTCCTTATTGAACTGACTCCTTTCCGTTTGAAAAGCCTCTTGACTTTTTTCTAGTTCTGATGGCCAGACCCTTTATTCAATTCTGACAACTTCTACAGCTTAACAAACTGCACTGAAAACCTGAGTCTGGAATGGAACTGAAAACAACCTGTGGGATCTTATCTACTTTCTCTATATCATAAAAGTTCGATTTTGCGAGAATTTCATCAATTCACATTTTGGATGTGTCTCTATGCTCTTGCTTTCTTGTGAATGATATCACCAGCTCACTGTTTCAAATGACTCACTGACTCCTTGAATTGAAATCACGTAGCTTTTTACTTCTAGTTAAAGAAAATCCCAAATGATGATATTACTTACCTTTATCACATCTGTATAGACTATGGCAAATTAGTAAATGTTGCTAATCCAGCTAAGATGTATCAGAATTCTCATCAGCACTGTTCAGTGTTTTCAATTTTACTAATGATCAATTTTGACTGACTGAGTGAAATTATTTGTCAGTTTCAATGTTTATGTTTTTCCGCTGTATTTAATGGAAATGATTTTCCTTTCTACAATAGTAGTGAAGCATCTTTGACAAAAAAACCAATAATAAATAATTTATTTAATTGGCATCTTTCTCCAGGTTACAGTTTGCAAATGAAAGTTGGTCAGTGTAAGTTATGTTCATTAATGTGAAGATTTTTCCTGTAGATCAAAAGTTACTTTATTACAATATTGCCTCTTCCATGCAGGCCCATGAGAGTAATTTTGTCCAGCAGTGCTCCTCATAGCCATTGAGCAAGTATAAATTTCTTGCATGAGTTTTTCAGGAAGATTCCGCATGGACCGGTTGGACTGAAGGGTCTGTTTCCGTGCAGCATGACTCTAAATCACTTAATTACAAACTTTTTCACATTGTGTTTAGCAGGCATATTTGTATCAGAAAACACAACAGTGAAAAGCATGCATGTTTGACCATCTACCTGTGGTTAACAGCTATATACATTTTTTAATTCCTTCTGTCCGGTGAACTAATTCAATTATAGTTGGTTGCCCTACAGGTTAGTTCAAGGCCACCCATTTGCAGCCAATCAGATGACTCATATTGATATATAGTGATCATGCTGCAGGTACAGTCAGGTAGATGGTTGACCGCCAGGAGAGTTAGGTAGGTAGTGTAGGAATCTCCTCTGGCTATCCCACTCTCAAACAAGTATACCATTTTGGAAATGTTTTTTGGGAAGGGGGTCAGGGGAGAAAGCAATAGCCTCTCAAGGGAAAATAACAGCAGCAGTAGCTAGGTTTTTGGTACCATGACTGGCTCAGCCTTAAAGCGGTTGAGGAACTTAACAGCCATGACCGAGTGGCGGAGCAGACTCGATGGGCTGAGTGGCTTAATTTCTGCTCCTAGGTCTTATGGTCTCAAGCAATTCATATGAGAATGTAGGAGACATGGTCAGTAAGTTTGTGGATGACACCAAAATTGGTCGTATAGTGGACAAAGAAGAAGGTTATCTAAGAGTATAACAGGATCTTGATTAGCTAGGCCAGTGGGCTGAAGAATGACAAATGCAGTATAATTTAGATAAATGCAAGGTGTTGCATTTGGTAAGACAAACCAGGACAGGACTTACGCAGTTAATGGCAGGGCCCTGTCAAATAGAGAGATCTAGGGGTGAAGGTACATAGGTCCTTGAAAGTGGCATCACAAGTAGATACGGTGGCGAAGAAGGCATTTGGCATGCTTGCCTTCATCGGTCAGAGCAGGACTTGGGCTGTCATGTTATGGCTATATAAGACATTGGTAAGGCCGTTCTGAGGAAGCATCACCGGACCCAAAACGTTAACTCTCTTTTCCTTCACAGACTTTGCCAGACCTGCTGAGCCTCTCCAGCAATTTTGTTTTTGTTCCTGATTTACAGCATCTGCAGTTCTTTCGATTTTTATTGGTAAGGCCACATTTGGGATCCTGTGTGAAATTCTGGTCGCTTTGATAAACGAAGGAATGTTATTAAACTGGTGAGGGTGCAAAAAGGATTTACAAGGCTGTTACTAAATCTGGAGGGTTTGAGTGATAAGGTGAGACTGAACAGGCTGGGACTATTTTACTTGGAGCATAGGAGGCTGAGGAGTGACCTTATAGAGGTTAATAAGATCAATGAGAAGGATAGATAAGATGAATAGCCAGGGTCTTTTCCCTGGGCTGAGGGAGTCCAAAACTGAGGGCATAGGTTTAAGGTGAGAGGGGAAAGATTTAAAACAGACCTAAGGGGCAACTTTTTCAGACAGAGGGTGGTGTGCATATGGAACAAGCTGTAGAGAAAGTTCTTTTTTCTATTCATTTTGTGGGATGTGGGCATTGCTGGCTAGCCAGCATTTCTTGCCCATCCCTAGTTGCCCTTGAGAAGGTGGTGGTGAGCTGTCTTCTTCCACAGCTGCATTCCTCCCGCTGTGGGATGACCCACAATGCTATTAGGGAGGGAATTCCAGGATTTTGACCCAGTGACAGTGAAGGATTGGCGATATATTTCCAAGTCAGGATAGTGAGTGACTTGGAGGTGGTGGTGTTCCCATATAGCTGCTGCCTTTGTCCTTCTAGATGGAAGTGGTCATGGGTTTGGAAGGTGCTGTCTGAGGATCTTTGGTGAATTTCTGCAGTGCATCTTGTAGATAGTACACACTGCTGCTACTGAGCGTTGGTGGTGGAGGGAGTGAATGTTTGTGGATGTAGTGCCAATCAAGCGGCGTACTTTGTCCTGGATGGTGTCAAGCTTCTTGAGTGTCGTTGGGGCTGCACTCATCCAAGCAAGTCCCACTCCTTCCTTGTGCCTTGTAGGTGGATAGGCTTTGAGAAGTCAGGAGTATTCCCAGCTTCTGGCCTGCTCTTGGAGACACTGAGTTTATGTTGTGAGTCCAGTTGAGTTTCTGGAAAATGGTAACCCCCAGGATGTTGATGGGTGGGTGGGGTTGAGTGATGGTAACACCATTCAATGTCAAGGGACAGGGGTTAGATTGTTTCTTATTGGTGATGGTCATAGCCTGGCATTTGTGTGGTGCAAATGTCACTTGCCACTTGTCAGCCCAAGCCTTGATATTATCCAGATCTTATTGCATGTGAACATGGACTGTTTCAGTGTCTTGAGGAGTCACGAATGGTGCTGAACGTTGTGCAATCATTGGCGAACATCCCCACTTCTGACCTTATGATGTGGGGGGAAGATCACTGATGAAGCAGCTGAAGATGGTAGGGCCTAGGACACTACCCTGAGGAACTCCTGCAGAGATGTCCTGGAGCTGAGATGATTGAACTCCCACAGCCACAACCATCTTCCTCTGTGTCAGGTATGACTCCAGCCACTGGAGCGATTGCCCCTCATACCCACTGATTCCAGTTTTGCTAGGGCTCCTTGATGTCACACTCGGTCGAATGCAGCCTTGATATCAAGGGCTGTCACTCTCACATCACCTCTGGAATTCAGCTATTTTGTCCACGTTTGAACCAAGGCTGTAATGAGGTCAGGAGCTGGAGTGGCCCTGGCAGAACCCACCTGGGCATCACTGAGCAGGTGCTGCTTGATAGCACTGTTGATGACACCTTCCATCACTTTACTGATGATTGAGAGGAGACTGATGGGGCGGTAATTGGCCGGATTGGATTTGTCCTGCTTTTTGTGTACAGGACACACTCGGACAATTTTCCACATTGTCGGGTCGATACCAGTATTGTAATTGTACTGGACCAGCTTGGCTAAGGGAGTGGTAAGTTCTGGAGCACAAGTCTTCAGTACTATTGCCGGAATGTTGTCAGGGCCGGTAGCCTTTGCAGTATCCAGTACCTCCAGCCATTTCTTGATATCACGTGGAGTGAATCGAATTGGCTAAAGACTGGTATCTGTAATGCTAGGGACCATTGGAGGAGGCCGAGATAGATCATCCACTCGGCAATTCTGGCTGAAGATTGCTGCAAATGCTTCAAGCCTTATCTTTTGCACTGATGTGCTGGGCTGTTCCATCATTAAGGATGGGGATATTTGTGGAGCCTTCTCCTCCAGTGAGTTGTTTAATTGTCCACCACCATTCACGACTGGATGTGGCAGGACTGCAGAGCTTAGATCTGATCCGTTGGTTGTGGGATCGCTTAGCTCTGTCTATCACTTGCTGCTTTCACTGTTTGGCATGCAGATAGTCCTGTTTGGTGGCTTCACCAGATTGATACCTCATCTTCAGGTATGCCTGATGCTGCTCCTGGCATGCCCTCCTGCACTCTTCATTGAACCAGGGTTGATCCCCTGGCTTGATGGTAATGATTGAGTGGGGGATATGTCAGGCCTTGAGGTTACAGTTGGGTTGGAGTACAATTCTGCTGCTGTTGATGGCCCACAGCGCCTCATAGATGCCCAGTCTTGAGTTGCTAGATCTGTGCGAAGTCTGTCCCATTTAGCACGGTGGTAGTGCCACACAACACGATGGAAGTTGTTCTCAATGTGAAGGCGGGACTTCGTCTCCACAAGGACGTGCAATGGTCACTGTTACTGATACTGTCATGGACAGATGCAACTGCAGCTGGCAGATTAGTAAGGATGAGATCAAGTATGTTTTTCCCTCTTATTGGTTCCCTCACCACTTGTCGCAGACCCGGTCTAGCAGCTGTGTCCTGTCGGACCCGACCAGCTTGATCAGTAGTACTACTGCCGAGCCACTCTTGATGGTGGACATCGAAATCTCCCACCCAGAGTACATTTTGTGCCCTTGCCTTCCTCACTGCTTCCTCTAAGTGTTGTTCAACATTGAGGAATACTGATTCATCAGCTGAGGGAGGATGGTATGTGGTAATCAGCAGGAGGTTTCCTTGCCCGTGTTTAACTTGAAGCCATGAGATGTCATGGGGTCCGGAGTAAAGTCTGTGAATATGACTATTTCACGTTATTGCTTGACTAGTCTGTGAGACAGCTCTCCCAATTTTGGCACTAACACCCAGATGTTAATGAGGAGAACTTGGCACGGTCGCCAGGGCTGTTTTTGCCGTTGTCTTTTCCGGTGCCGAGGTCGATGCTAGGTGGTCCATCCAGTTTCATTTCTTTGAATCTTTGTAGCGATAGGTACAACTGAGTGGCTTGCTGGGCCATTTCAGAGGGCAGTTGAGAGTCAACCACATTGCTGTGGGTCTGGAGTCACATGTAGGCCAGACAAGGTGAGGGTGGCAGATTTCCTCCCTGAAGGACATTAATGAAGTAGATGGGTTTTTCTGATAATTGGCAATGATTTCATGGTGATCAGTAGATTCTTAATTTTTTAAATTCCATTCCACCATCTGCCGTGGTGGGATTCAAACTCGGGTCCGCAGAACATCAGCTGGGTTTCTGGATCAGTAGTCTAGCAATCATACCACTAGGCCATTGTCTACCCAACAAGTGGCAGAAATGAATACAATTCCAACATGTAAAGGACATTTGGACAGGTATAAGGACAGGAAAGGTTTAGAGGAATATGGGCTAAATGCAGGCAAATGGGACAGATTCAGTTTCGGAATTCTGGTCAGCATGGACGAGTTAGGTCAAACGGTCTGTTTCTGTGCTTAATGCTTATGTTGAGGGATTGTGTAGAAATTGTATGACATTCCAAATATCATTTCACTTTCGTTTAGTTGTCAAGCACAATGAACACAAGGTCTGCTTCCATGATTAGGAGAATTGCTAGCATACTAAACATTTGGAAAGCCCTTGCTGCAATGGATCATGATCAAGTGAAATAAATTCCATTACCAAGTTACACTAGGGAAGGTAAAGTAGCCAAAGTCCCAGAGAACTTATAGAGCTGTTCTCTCATTAAAGGGGCAACTGGTAGTAAGTTTAACGTGAGGGTTGCCCCAACTTAGCTGAAGTTGGGAAAGCCAGGGCCTTCATGGAAATGTCAGCTGGCACGAGAACTGAACCCACACTGTTGGCATCACCCTGCATCACAAATCAGCCATTTAGCCAACTGAGCTAACCAATGCCCTCATGTTATACTATTAATAATAAGATGTAGAAGAAGCAATTTCTAATTTTCAACTTGAACCTTTGACTTCAAACTCTTCATATAGGAGGCAGCTCGATTGAAAAAGAAAACCAAATATTTTGCAACAATGTGCTTTGCTTTTGCAATTCCCTCTTCTTTCAGTGTTGATTCTTACTGTCATTTAGTTCTGGACTTGATGGCAGCCTTTTCATGCATTACTTTAGTTGTTATTCTACACATGGCCTTGTCAATGAATGTGATGAGACGGTGAGACAGCAGAAGACATTGTGGCTGGTATCTCATAACAGCTTCAAGAAATTGCTAGATTTACACTGCATATTTGAATTAGGTTAATCACAGATATTAGGGTTGTTATTTCAAGCCAATCCAAAAATCTTTTCACGACATGATTTATGGGACCTGACATTAAACTCAGCCTTGAAGAACTAGAAAAAGAGTAAATTAAACATGAAAGTACCAACTTCTACATATATCATATTGTTTCTGAAGGATTTTTTCTTTTCTTTTTGACATTCTTTCAATTTTATTCCAAGCTTATTTACCCATTTCTGTAATTCACCTCTTCTCCTTCTTTCATTGACTGTTTCTTCCTCCATTCTTAAATGTAATTATTACTTGACCTGAATTTCACCCGATGTTCATGAAATCCCTAAATTGCAACATTGTTCCATTATTAATTTGATTTCCAGTAGTTTTTGCTGTTTAAATATGACCTAAATGGCAAGGTAAAAACCAAAGTGTCTGAGATATACATCACACTAGTATTTTTTGTGCCATTACACCTATATAACAATTAAATAAATGTCATTACTTACTTCAAAATAAAACTTCTCTAACTAAGAATATTAAACAGTTGTAACAAGTAATCTCAAAGGAAGATTTTATTAAATCTTCAGTACACTAATGAATGTCAATCTCACAGACAGCGATCACTGTACATATGGTTGGACAGATTTACAGTAATATCCGAAGGAAGTTACTCTGGTTTAGATGATGCTGTTACACAGCTTCATTTATTAGTTTGCTGAGCTTCTGAATCTTACTTTTTGTGGACATATCAACGTACTTGTCACCAATGCTGACAATCATTCCACCCAGGACTGAAGGATCAGTCTAGAATTAAAAGAAAGTTATTTTCTTATGAAGTAGAAATAAGAATGCATTTCTGTAGTTTCAAAATCACAGATAATAGAAGATGCAAGTATACAATTTGGTTCTATTCATAACTCACCTAGTTCACCAGCAAGCCATACAAACAAGGAAGAGTTCAAGTCTTTGCTAAGTTAGCTGATTGTATCTGGGTTTGTAAAAGCTATTGTTTAACTGGATACACCAGCAGTCTACTTGTTTAGTATGGAGGTGAGGTCAGGTGGAGAGGGGGAGGGTGGGAGGCAGAGTGGTGTAAACTTGGAAATCAGCAGAGCTTGATTGCTTTCAGGAAGTGTATTTGTCTGAACAGCAGATGACAGACTTGGCTGCTCTTCTGGTTGAACAGCATGTGATGCCGCACGCCATTATTTTTGGTTCTCATGGAAAAGTAAGCAGAATCGCCAATAATCCGAGTAACAAAATTAATTTTGATTTATTCAGCCGGTAAGTTGAGGTTTGAATCAGGCTAACATTACCATCAACCCCCCCCAACCCCAACAGATGGAAATGTACCTCGGCAGTGGGTCAACCCTCAGGGAGGGCAAGGTAAAATGGCTGAAAAAATACAAATGTGGCTTGAACATTGTGTCATTCTGGAATTGCTCCCTTTTGATTTTTCAAATTTATTGTGCTACTTTTTCTCCTTGCTCACTATTTCTTGTACCTGTTTTGAGTGAAAGAGGTTTATCAAAATGATCATATCAGGGTTTAAGAGAAAGACTGAAAAATTAAGCAGTGTTTGCTGTGACCTGCTAATCCAGAAACATGCACGTGCACAATTCCAGACACTACATGATCACGTAGAATCTACTAGTGTTCATATGCGAATAGTGCACTGCTCATTAAGGCACATAAACTTTTGAAACAAAATCCCGAACCCCTCCGTCTCCAGGGCCACACCTTACTGAAACCGTTTAATGCACCTGTGCGATTTAAAGTGGTGCACAGCAAGCATGTTGAAAATAGACCTAAGATATAAACAAAGATATTCGATATTGAATAGCATCTGAACTGGCATGAGTGATGATAGTAAGGGATGAAGGACAAAGTAACCAGAAGATGCTAGGATCCAATCAAAATTAGCTTTTACCCGAAAAGGAATAATAAATGATATCCATGTTAATACATTTACAATATTAAATTTAAAAGTTTATGTACATGCCCATTTGATAAAATTTTGTGTCTTCCCATTAAAAATTTGTGCTCATATTTATAATACAACTTACTCAGGAAAACTTTTCACATTGTAATAACTTTCCCACGACAGTGCCAATATGGCATTGAAGTTTTACTGCAGCAAGAGGTCTAATAAACTTATTTTTTATAACTTGTCAATCTTGTTTATATATAAATAAGAGTCAGGGATCAGGTTATTGCTAAGATGGTGCTGCTTGCTAGCACTGTTCATGACACTTTCCATCACTTTGCTAACTATCAAGAGTAGACTGATGTGGCGGTAATTGGAGAGGGTTAGATTTGTCCTGCTGTGTGTGTACAGGACATATCTGGGCAATTTTCCACATTGTCAGGTAGATGCCAGTATTGCAGCTATACTGGAACAGCTTGACTAGGAGTGCAGCAAGTTCTAGAGCACAAATCTTCAGTACCATTGCTATAACTATGTCAGGGGCCATAGCCTTTGCAGCATCCAGTGCCTCCAAACATTTCTTAATATCACGGAGAATGAGTCGAATTGGCTGAAGACTGACATCTGTGATGCTGGGGACCAGTGGAAGAGGTCAAGATAGATCATCCACTCTGCAAATGCTTCAGCCTTATCTTTTGCATTGATTTGCACTGTTTGAGTTGGGGATATTTATGCAGCCTCCTCTTCCAGTGACTTGTTTAATTGCCCACCACTTTTACACCCGAATGTGGAAGGCTGCAGAGCTTAGAGTCATGTATCACCCGCTGCTTATGCTCTTTGACACACAAGTAGTCCTGTATGGTAGATTCACTACGGTGACACCTATTTTAGGTATGCCTGGTGCTGCTACTGCACTCTCCAGAGTGAACCAGGATTGATGGTAATGGGTGAGTGGGAGATATGCCAGGCCATAAGATTGGAGATTGTATTGGAGTATGATTCTGCTGCTGTTGACAGCACCTCATGGATGCCCAGTCAAGTTGCTAGATTTGTTCGAAGTCTGTCCCATTTAGCACAGTGATGTAGTGCCATACACATGATGGAAAGTGTTCGTAATATGGAGGATGGACTTCATCTCCACAAGGACTACACATTTGTCATTCTAACCGATATTGGCATGGACAGATAAGTTTGCCAACTGCAGATGCACAAGGAGGAGGTCAACTCTTGTTTGCTTCCTCACCACCTGCTGCAGAGCCAGTCTCACAGTTATGTCCTTTAGGATCTGACCAGCTCAATCAGTACCGTTGCTGCTATGCCACTCTTAGTGGTGGACTTTAAAATCCCCCACTCAAGAGTAAATTTTGCATCCTTGTCACCCTTAGTACTTTGTTTGTTCAACATGAAGGAGTATTGATTCAACAACTGAGGTAAGACCCAATGTGGTGATCAGCAGGAGGTTCCCTTGCCAATGTTTAACCTAATGCCATGAGACTTCACAAAGTCTGGAGTCAATGTTAAGGACTCCCAAGGCAACATCCTCCCGATTGTATATTACTGTGCCAGTAGGACAGGACGTATCCAGGGAAGGGGATAGTGCTGTCTGGGACATAGTAAGGTACGATTCCATGAGTATGACTATGTCAGGCTGTTTTGATTAGTCTGTGAGACAGCTCTCCCAATTTTAGCACTAGTTCCTAGATGTTAGTAAGGAGGACTTTGCAGGGCTGATGAAAGGTGGTCCATTTGGTTTCATTTCATTGTGGAAATTTCATAGTAATTGATACAACTGAGTGGCTTATTAGGCTGTTTCAGAGGACAGTTGAGAAATCACATTGCCGTGGCTCTGGTGTCTCATGTAGGCCAGACCAGGTGAGGATGGCCGATTTCCTTCCCTTCTCATTAATGAACCAGATGGGTTCTTCTGACAATGGTTTCACAGTCATCTGTAGATTCTTAGTTCCAGATTTGTTTTATATCGAATTCAAATTCCACCATCAACTTTGGCGGCATTCAAACCCAAGTCCCCAGAACATTCTCTCTCCTTCCTGGACCTCTCTGTCTCCATCTCGGGCAACCACCTAGAAACCGATGTCCATTTCAAGCCCACTGACTCCCACAGCTACCTGGAATACACCTCCTCCCACCCACCCTCCTGCAAAAATGCCATCCCCTATTCCCAATTCCTTCGCCTCCGCCGCATCTG